>JAMPIV010018257.1:0-436046 GCA_024509875.1 Oreohelix idahoensis | reverse complement strand
CACTTGGAGCATCAGATATGGCAACAATACTCCGGTCCTTTCCCTGGGTTTTACCGCAGATATATCGATGATGGCATAGGTCTCACAGATATGTCTGAGACTGATTTACACCGCTTCATCGACTTTGTGAACCACTTTCACCCCACCATCAAGTTCACCTCCCTCGTCTCCACAGTATCTGTCAACTTCCTTGACATTACTATTTCTATCACGCCCTCCGGCCTTAATACCTCAGTATACTACAAGCCGACAGATGCCCACAGCTACCTCCTGTATACCTCTTCTCATCCTCGGGCCTGTCGTGACTCCCTTCCTTTTTCACAACTTCTCCGCCTCCGCCGTTTATGCCAAGACGACGATGACTTCCACTTACGAGCCAATGAGATGTTGGATTTTTTTCCGTAACAGACTTTATCCAGAACATGTTCTCACCTCTGCTCTCCAACGTGTGCTCCCCATCTCTCGTCTGGAGGCCCTCAAACCTCACCATAAATCCACTTCGGATAGAGTCAAATTAATCTTGACCCATCACCCTCACAGTACTACTGTCAAACAGATCCTTTTCCGCCACCTCCCTATCCTCCAAGCAGAGCCTCTGACCCAAAAAGTATTCAGTGAAGCACCTTTGGTGGCATATAGACGTGACAAGAACTTGAAGGATCTTCTTGTTCACAGCCGTCTCCCAAAGGAGAATGCCACTCACTTTGGCACACTACCCTGTGGTCGGACACGATGCAACACGTGCAAGTATGTCATCTCAACCCAGAAGGTGTCCTTTCCTAAGGCTACGTACACCATCACTAGTAGCTTCACGTGTGAATCGCGCAATGTCATTTATACGATCATATGTAAACGTTGCTGCAAAACCTATATTGGCCAAACAGGCAAACGACTTGGGGACAGATTCAGCCAGCACTTAAATGACATCGCTCAGCAAAAGTCAACACCAGTTGCTATACACTTCAATGGTCCTGACCACCATGGTCCCATCGACATCCAGGTCACAGCGATCCGATCCTGCTCCTCTGACACTGCCAGCCGAGAACAGCTTGAGAACCGTCTTATCCACCGCATGGGGTGTCTAAAACCAGCCGGTCTCAACACTTTTCACACCTTTGTCTGAGGTCACCCTCTCCTCTCTTGCTCTATTTTACTCTTTCCACTCTTATCCTATTCTTCTATTTGTATGCCATATACATTTTTTTATTTCATATTTATTTATCTCCCACTCATTCTGTCCCTTATTATTTCCAGTCCCCACTTTTATCACGTTGGGTAGTTTATTTTCCGGTTTCGTTTTTTAGTTTCTTAGTATGCATTGTGTACATCCGGCGGCGGAAGTCGCTTTCTGTTCAGCCACGCGCTTATCAACAGGACAGCGATTTTGATAGAATTTCGGTTCTTGCCTTCAGGGAAGTACCCAGTTTTTATTTTATTTAGTTTTTATGTGTCCTATCTAGCCTTCACTTTCTTTCCTTTCCTGACGAAGGCCTTGTGGCCGTAACGTAGACTATTTTCTTTGTCCTTTGTCCTCGTAAGACGAATCACCTTTTTTCGATTTTTTTTCAAACCCATCCATTGAATTTCCAAGGAGACATTGGTTCCTATCGGAGCTCATTATTATATTATATATCTTCTCATCGAAAGAGTTCTTCACTACAATAATAATCAAACATGTCAATGCAAACAGCCGTAACGTATCGATGTGGATAAGTCTTCAACTTGGAGTACATGATTTATTAAACAGTTCACACACGAAGACATTTCACGTAGGTATAATATTCACATACAGTTCATTAGAATTTACTTGTATATATATTCTTATCCGTCCGTGTCATAATGAATTCATGTCGGCAGAACATCATGGCTATATACATGTGCTGCTGGGATTCAGACAGCCAGAAGTGAGTGCATGAATCATGACGAAAATAATCAAATTACTTATCAACCATCCTTCCGTAATGCAGGTTAATCACTAACCTTATGAATTCGCCTGTATATATTATTATCTGGACTGACCCTGAGTCCTGGTATCACTTTACATAAATATGGCTATTAGCAAAGCCTATCAACCTTGGAAGGAGGTAAAAACACGACTTCACGGCTTGACGGACAACATAACAATGGTCCAGTAACTAAGTAACTGGTACGGGTAATTTTAAGAAATGTTATTTATTTCAGGCACCGTCCTCCCGACGTCCGGTGGTAAGAGTGCATTAGACATCAGGCTTGACACTCCTTATTACAGCGGCCTGCTGAATACCCTCCAGGGTTCTCCTTGTAGATTCCATTTCAGGAATTATAATATATATATATTTAAATTTGGCCAGTCACACACAATCTCCCTGGCCCGCACCTCAGGTACTCAGTAACAAGGCCTAACTTCTTGGCACAGTTCATTACATTTCATAACACAGTACTCCACATTGAGTATGGTATGACATCGTAGCTTTTACTAGCACATGTCTCTACTGTCCTTGATTCTGATACTCTCAGTTTTAATGGAACAGTCAACTTACGTGCCCAAGAATTCCATACACACTAAGACTAATCTGACATTATACTGTTAATGAAAGCATAAGGCAGTGATAGTAATCGATCTTGCAGGTGAAATATAAAGATGCCCAAAGGCAATTAACACATTTTAAAAGCAGGTCCCACTGGACACATTCCATGCATACTGGTCAAACGACACAAGCAGACTGCCGGTTAGAGACGCTAGCTTGTCCCAAATCAAAACTGACGTCTGCTGTCAATTCAAAGCAGGAGTCAAGACGTCACTTCCCGCAACCACGGGATACCGTGTGTAAACAATATATACCAGGAAGTGATCGAATACAAAACATGATATGATATTTACTCATATCATTTTCCCCCCCCCCCCCCCCCCTGGATTAAAATAATGAAAAGGAACTTTTCATTATTTTCATAGTACAATCTTACAAGGTCACTGGAGAAACCATATGACAATATCCAAATACTCAACTGTCATCATTATGATAGCACCTAGAGGCGTGCTCCATAATCGACAATTTAACACACACGGTGTGGTATTTAGTAATAACATAACTAAACCCATTATCGTTAGCAGACGCTCTTTTGACACAAATGTGAGGTAACTACATTAATTAGAAGGCAGTGAAGAAAAGTCAATATGTCAGTCATGGCACTCACACAGCATACCATGTCAACAAACGCCCTAAGTCGTGTCAGTATGTAAGTCTACCTATCTATCAAATGAAATGCATAATAAGCAATCAAAGACAGAATAGAACAAATGAGGCAGACAAGTTAAAATATAAGTGGTGACTGTGACAATATGTCAAAATAGTTATTAATATTTGTATGTATGCAATGTCATGTGGTGAATGACAATGTTAATGAGATGTCATATGAAGATATATTACTTAATATCTACACATATGAAGGATATAGGTTATACTAAGTGGAAGCACCACTGTAATTCAATTCATATAATGATACACTAATGAATCAATGGAATATCACAAGTGTTATTAAAACTGGTCATGTTAGACCATACACAGTTCTTCCTGTAGAGGTATTTAAAAGAATTAAATTTTCAGTGAGTCACTAGTTCGCACATCAGTGTTATTGATTTCCCGTTAAGTATATACTTACTTACTTAGTCGTTCCCCTTCTACCGTGAGGTGTAGAGGTTTGGAAGAGAGAGCGCCAGACTATTCCATCGGCCGCCCCCTCCCGGCCCGGCTCCACCCCAGTCCTCGGTCCTTCAAAGACCGCCTAATGCTGTCCTCCCAGCGGACTCTGGGCCGCCCTCGGGGTCTGGATCCCCGGCTCTCTGCCTCCCATGCCCGTCGTGGCAGCCGATCCGTTAAGTATATACGCCGGAAAGAAATAGTTCATTGAAGAAAATCCATTTTCCATCTATGTCGGTTGTCGATGTTTGTTTTCCATGCAATAGCATATACAGCACAGATACTGTTGTTCATTCTGTACTTGTGAATTTTTTTAGTATATGATGAAATATAATTTCTTTGTTATGTACCTTTTTGAACTTTGTAGTCAGTAATTTTAGTTACTTCCCTTTTTAATCAACGTTTGAGACAGTTAATTATTGCAAAACATTTTGGAAATTGCAACAAAGTATCTGAATTGTACCGACTTGGATTGTCATACCGCCAAAAGTCATTGTACAACATGTATGAAGTAGCGAA
This sequence comes from Oreohelix idahoensis, assembly GCA_024509875.1. NCBI lineage: Eukaryota > Metazoa > Mollusca > Gastropoda > Stylommatophora > Oreohelicidae > Oreohelix > Oreohelix idahoensis. The sequence continues at coordinate 431,850 of JAMPIV010018257.1, read as the reverse complement.
GTATTGTTCTTGAGCAATTGCATTAGACATCATATGACGAACGCTTGAATATATATCTTGATTTTGGATGGACAGTAATTCATCATCATCATGTTGCTTGGCATAGTGTCTCTAGTTTTTCAACCGGTATAAGTGCATGACGAAGCAATGTGGCTGTAATATCTGAAATATGCACTATATGAGTTAAAAGAAGGCATGTGCCTTAGTTCATGATGCCACCTTTTTGCGAAATAGTTCCTGACTTGTCCCAAAGGAAGTAGTGTTATCATTGAGCATCAAAGTTGGATTGAAGCAGCATTTGCGGAGACAACTGGCGATAGCGGATGCTTCACGCATCTGGATAGAACATCGGCCATCACGTTCACCTTTCCTGCGATGGGTTTAATCTGGTAATTATAAGGTTGAAGAGCCAGTGAGGCACGCGCTGCTTTAGCATTCTTGAATCTCGCTGTTTTCAGGTAAGAAAGTGCTCTTTGGTCTGTCTCGAGTGTGAAACTTGCACCAAGCAGGTAGCGTTGCAGTTTAGAGAAGCAGAACACAAGAGCCAGTAGCTCTCTCTCAATGACCGGGTAACGTTGCTCCGTCGGCGTTAGCTTCCTGCTAACATAAAGTGTTGGATGTAAACAGCCCTTCCATTCTTGTAACAGCGAACCTCCAATGGACGTTTTTTAAGCGTCGACTCTAAGAATAAAATGTTTAGAAGGGTCAGGCAATCTCAATATAGGTAACTTGGAAAACAGACATTTTAATCTATTTAAAGCCACATGACCGTCTTGGCTAAAAACAAACCTATTTGGTGACTCTTTCTTCACCAGGGATGACAACACGGACGTATACTCTGCAAAATTAGGGATAAACTTGCGATAAAAGTTTAGGAGCCCCAGAATACTTCAAACCTGTTTTTTGGTCTTAGGTATATCAAGGTTTAGAATCCTAGAGATAGTAGTATCCTCTGTTTTCAAAAAACCTCCTCCTACTTTATAACCTAAAAATGAAATCTCCTGAAATCCAATCTAAGTCTTAGATGGACGTGCAGATAAATTATGACGACGTAGAGTGGTAAGTAAGGATTGAATACCCTCCAAATGTTCATCCCATGATTGATGAAACAGACAAATGTCGTCAATGTAAGTAATAAGGTCGTCTCTGTCAGAGAAGAGTCGTCTCATCATGCGAACGAAGGTCGCAGGTGCGTTAACTAAACCAAAAGACATATAATTGAATTGAAAGAGTCCTAATGGAGTAGCAAATGCAGTATAAGGCTTGGATCGTTCCGTTAATGGCACTTGGAAATAGCCTTTAGATAGATCAAATTTAGAGAAAAATGTAGCTGTAGCTAGTCTATCTAATAAAGACTCCAACACGGGCAATGGTTCCGCGTCGTGGATGGTGACCGAATTTAGACGTCTAAAATCTATGCATATACGTATAGATTTGTCTTTTTTCCGGATCAAAACCATCGGAAAACTATAAGGGGAATGAGATGGAGAAATGACATTTAATTTCACCATCTGTTCTAGTTCCTCTTTAACCTGACATTGTAAATGTATAGGAATAGGGTAAGGTTTCAACTTAATAGGTTGAAAGTCTGTCAGAATAATATCATGTTCGATGATATCAGTGTGTCCTGGGACATCAGTAAGGACATCAGTAAAAGAACGTAAGATAGAAGTAACCTGTTCTTTCTGGAAAGAAGATAGAGTTGGCGATATATCAACATCTTTCCAACTTTCAGTAGACAAGTAGTGAAGACTAGGTAATACCAATAGTGAGTCATTACCATCAGTCAAATCAGACCCTTCTTCCTGTATGACAGCCAAAGAAGACTGACGACAGACAGATTGATCAAGAGCCTCAAAGACTGGTCTTAGATATGGTGGACGTGTATGAAACTGCTGTAACATATTGATATGAAAAGTTTTCTCTTTTCCCTCTACTGAGACAATATAATCAACATCAGACAGTTTCTCCACAATCCTGTAAGGTCCTCTCCATGAGACTAATAATTTGTTATCTCTTTTGGGTAATAATACGTAAGCTTCATCACCAGGCCAAAGTTGGCGTAATTTGCGGTTTTGGTTAATAAATAACCTCGCCCTAAGCTTTGCCTTTTCAGATGAACCTACTGCTATTTGGCATGCGTCTATTATTTTTTTCCTCAAATTGACCACATACTGATATGAGGTCTGAACCTCCTTGTTCATCTCAGCACCAATTAAAAGTTGTTTTAATATAGACATTGGGCCTCGTGGTCTGGCGCCAAAAACCAATTCAAATGGACTAAAGCCTGTATGTTCATTTTTTATCTCACGATACGCAAATAAAATAGCTGGCAGGACTCTGTCCCAATTTTGAGGATATTTAATTGTAACCTTATGTAGCATTTGTTTTAAGGATCTGTTGAGGACTTCTATTTTCCCATTAGACTGAGGGTGGTATATTGAACTAAGGGATCTTTGAATCCCAAACATATCCATAACCTGTTTCATAGCATCTGAAACTAACTGAGTTCCTCTATCAGACAGGATGTTTTCAGGAAAGCCTATTCTACTAAAAATCAAGAATAATGCATCAGCAATATCTACTGTGGTGATGGTTTTTAAAGGAATAGCTTCTGGCCAGCGTGTGCACATATCTATGCAGGTCAACACATATTGATGACCTCTGGCTGATGTCACCTTTAAAGGGCCAATAATGTCAATGGCCATCTTTGCGAAGGGACGCAAAGAAATATCAGATGCTTGAATGGGCGCATCATGTTTTGGTTTTCTGGTTGCTACACTTTGGCAGATGGTACATGTACGACAAAATAATTTGACGTCTTTCGTAATTCCGGGCCAAAAAAAATATGACAAAACTCTTTGTTTTGTTCTAGCAACACCTAAATGTCCTGCACATTCAATGTCATGTGCATGTCGTAAAATGAATGGTCGAAAACAAGCTGGTACCATAATCTGTTTCTTTAAGGAATTAGCAAATTGATAGTTTCTTACTAAAATCCCATTTTTGATAGTATACCAGTGTTTTGCACAGTCATCTATCATTACATCATTCAAATGAGCAATATGAAAATATTTTTTTAAGGAAGTATCATCTTTCTGTCTTTGTATAAAGGTTTCCTTATCAATGAGCTCCATCTGAAATAAATTGTCATCATCAGTATTCACATCATTCATTACCTTAATATCATCATTATTTTCCTGTTGATAATGAATTATATCATCATTATTATTTTCCTTTTCTTCTTCATCTTCTGAAGTGATATCTTCAGTTATATCTTCAGGTAACACATCAATGACTGGTTTGTGATGATCATTGTCCATGCGAGACTGAGCTCTGGTAGTCACAGCATTTGAACATAATAAGTGTTGTCTTTCCCATATTTCAATATCTTCCTGTGTACATTCATGCAATTTAGGTATGTTTCCCATAATAATTCCAGCAATTGGATTGTCCAAGAGGCATACCAGTGTTCGTCCTGTAAAATAAGGTGTGTCCAAAAATACCTCTGCTGTGGGGTAATATTCCACAGTTCCACCAAAAGTTATGCATTTCACTTGTTTTCCTGTATAATCCACCTTATCAACCAAGGCCTTGCGCACACCAACAGTGGTTGCACCAGTGTCTCTGAGTAAAGATGCTAACTTATTATTGACAAAACCTCTGTTCAAGATCAATGAACCAGTACTTTCAAAAGATGACATGACTGGGAGAGGGTGTCCGCATAATAATCTTGGCACTCCTTGAGGCTGAAATAAAGAATTGCAATTAGTGCAGTTATCACTATTTGCTAAGTCTACACTGCATGAATTTGCATGTGCTACAATATCATTATGGTTCTGATTATTATCATGAACAATGGCATTGGTACTTTCAGTGTTTCTTGATTGTCTGGAAGTATTGTTATGATAAGATCTTTTATTTGCATTTTGATCATTTCCTCTATAAAATGATTTCTGCCCTCTATTTGATTTTGAGTTATATTCTCCTTTATTTTGCCAGTTATTGGACTTAAATGAGGTTTGTGGATAAAAGTTATCCTCCTGATATGAATTCCAATGTCTTTGAGGTTGGTATTTATTAAAATTGTATCTACCTCTATTTTGACTGTAATTATGTGATGGTTTAAATCTTTGATTCCTATCTATGCTGTTTGATCTATACCTAGGTGCATTGTCTTGGAATGACCTGGCCGATGCAGCTGGTAATGAGTCCCTTACATTGTTTTTGCTCAATACTCTATTAGGATGTGCAACTTGATATTGACGTCCTAGGGTTTGTAATTTAGTTAGGTTCTCTGGTTTTCTTTCCTGCAGGAACGCAAGAAAATCAGAACTTATAGATGACAAAACCTTGTCTCTTAGAATCAAATCTGACAAACCCTCAAAAATTTTTTCAGTTTTGGATAGTTCAATCCATCTAGAAAAATTCAGTTTAATAGCTGAAATGAATTCAGTGAAATCTTTTCCAGAATCAGGGTACAAAGACCGAAATTTCTGACGATAGCCCTCATCATCTATTTGATACCTCTGCAATAAAATCACCTTAACAGCTTCATAATCCTTTCTAGTCTGGTCATCCAAAGTGGAGACTACAGTTAATTGTTCACCAACCAATAAATTCATGTCTACATGTCCATGTAGATTTGTCAATCTTATATTCTTCACAATAAGTTTCGAATCTATTTAGGAAGCATGAAATGTCATTTATGGATGCATTAAATTTTGGCAAATTAATCCTTATGGCAGTAGTATGATCTTTATTTTTATCTTCACCTACCCCAGGATGCAACAGTGGTTGTTGTAATTTTAATTTTTCCAGTTCAATCTCAGCTAATCTTATAGCTTGTTGAGATTTACTCTCTTCTTGAGATCTGGCATAGGCTAATTTTTCTCTTTCAAGAGCCACCTCTTCTGATCTCCTTTTCTCCTCCAATTCCTCTTTACGGAGCTTTTCTTGTCTCCTTTTTTCAGCCAATTCTTCTTTGCGAAGTTCTTCTTGTCTGTTTACTTCTTTATCAATATAAGCTTGCAAAGCTGAACCTTCCAAATTAAGTTCCTTCCCAATCTTCAATAAATCTTTTAATGAAGTCATGGTTGCTTATTCTTGTGTTTATCAATAATACACAATATTTTAACTTTTATATATATGAATATGTCAGTTATATATTCAATACTTCATTCACCAATCTCAGATCAATTAATAATTGCAATAGTAGATGTATTCAGATAAACAATATGGAGTAATGAAAAAAATAGAACCACAACAAGTAAGAACAGCAAGACAGGGTTCGAGCAACGAAAGGAAATACAAATGGAAAACAAAGGAATAACTAAAAAATATATATGAATTAATTTAAACTAAAGCTCTAGTACAAATAGACAAGACAAGACGCATATCACAACAATTATGACATCTATGAAATAAATGATAGTAAGATGAGACTAGACAATATTACAAACAATAATGCAACGAACTAAATAAAATATAACAATGACAGTACTTATGAGAACAAACAATAGATAAACATGACTACACCGCTAACAAAAATGGATCTGTTAAATTCAATAGAGGCAAACTTTTAACAACCAGCAGAGTATGCTGGGTCCTCTATCTGAATCACACAGATACTGCCCTATAGAACGCTTGATTTGCTCATTCGACCTAGCTTTCGCGGTATTGAATGATCACAAACCAAGTCCCTCCATCCAGCCCGCTAGTTACAAAACCAAAAACACGTAATGAAAACACATATGGTGAAGTCAGATAGCAGGCAAACAGATTGTATTCATAGCCAAGCTGTATGTAACAATAAACAGACTTATCTGTTGCCAAGAAAACAATCCCTCTTGAGACTTCGACAAGCAAGGGATGTAGTGATGATTGTAGCCTAGTATTTGGTTAGGCTTAGAATTGCTTCATGCTGACATCGAAGGACATCGATCTGGTCCATGATTTTTGATAGAATCCTTGATTCTGGGATGAAGATAGTCAGTTCCTATGACTTCTGTGTAACAATGGGTCACTTTTATAACTTAGTGACAACTTGAGGCACATTCATATTGATGGAAATCCCTTCCATTCATAAAACAGTTTGGCAGACGATGCGTGCCGCCATTTTGAAAAAATAGTCCTCGATTCGTTAGGCGCTCTTAGGCTTGTAAGGCATCCAATGGCTTGGCCCCCAGAAACTGGTACGGGTAATTTTATGAAATGTTATTTATTTCAGGCACCGTCCTCCCGACGTCCGGTGGTAAGAGTGCATTAGACTTCAGGCTTGACACTCCTTATTACAGCGGCCTGCTGAATACCCTCCAGGGTTCTCCTTGTAGATTCCATGTCAGGAATTATAATATATATATTTAAATTTGGCCAGTCACACACAATCTCCCTGGCCCGCACCTCAGGTACTCAGTAACAAGGCCTAACTTCTTGGCACAGTTCATTACAAATAATAACACAGTACTCCACATTGAGTATGGTATGACATCGTAGCTTTTACTAGCACATGTCTCTACTGTCCTTGATTCTGATACTCTCAGTTTTAATGGAACAGTCAACTTACGTGCCCAAGAATTCCATACACACTGCTAAGACTAATCTGACATTATACTGTTAATGAAAGCATAAGGCAGTGATAGTAATCGATCTTGCAGGTGAAATAGAAAGATGCCCAAAGGCAATTAACACATTTTAAAAGCAGGTCCTACTGGACACATTCCATGCATACTGGTCAAACGACACAAGCAGACTGCCGGTTAGAGACGCTAGCTTGTCCCAAATCAAAACTGACGTCTGCTGTCAATTCAAAGCAGGAGTCAAGACGTCACTTCCTGCAACCACGGGATACCGTGTGTAAACAATATATATCAGGAAGTGATCGAATACAAAACATGATATGATATTTACTCATATCAGTCACCAAGCGTGACCTTATCGACGCTAACACGTCATAATTTGACCGTGTATTTCGCGTTCACTAATCCGTGTGTAGTGAAATTGACAGAGATACAACGGTAAAATACCTCCAAAGATAACATGTAAGGATAAAAACATAATGCGTAGGCTGCTGATAGTACATGATCGCCCAGACCGCGGGTCATCACCCTCCATAAAAATTGACTTGCTAGACAGGAGGGGAACGGCGGATAAAAAGGAAAAAATATGACTGGAAAGATTGCGTGAGACTAGAAAGGCTAAGGAGACGCAATTGGGGAGAAACAGAGAAAAGTCACGTTTCCCAAGTTGACATAAAGTAAGGAACTCGACAGAAGGGACCTTGGATATGTTACGCCACAGTCATTTATTGGTCGCTTTTGCGATACCAAGCCTTTGATTTGAATTCAGCGGCAGAACGCAGATGTTTGGAATATTACAAAAATTAAAAAGTAACTTTTTCGTAATATTAATGTTAGGAATATAAAAATTAGCTGGCCGGATGGCCCATTCTGAGCAGTGAACTAATATGTTCTTAATTTTACAGACGGATAGATAATATTGAAGATAATGACAAAAGACAGTGTTGTTCACATCAGCGACAGACTGTATTGAATAAAAAGTGTCGCTATTTGCACAAAAAAACACGACCTTGAGACGCAGGTGTTCAAATCTACTTAGTAGGGAAGCGAAGGGACATTGGTGGGAGCTGTGTCTAAATATAACTTTTAACGACAAAATTTTGGAGGGGAGAGAAAGGTTGGTTCAAAAATCAAGTACGTTTTTGAAAAAAAACAGTAGAGACGGACAGACTAACAGATAAACATCCATACTTGACTGAAGCATGACTGAAATGACTTTAGGGTAGGAAATTTGAATTTGAAATAAACCTAGGCAGTGATTGGCCACAGACAATCATTTTATCGGCGCTCAGACGAGAAGTGGGGCCATTCCTCAATAGTTGTTCGATGATAGACACAGTATTTTAAAGTGTGGTGATTTCCAAATGAAAGAAAGTGAAATAAGTTCAGGGACGCCATACTATAGCCAGCAGCTCAGCTGAGTTTTGCTAGCATTTCTGTGTTCTTTATTCATAATCTGGTAAGATTGAAATTATTTCTTTGTATATTTTGAATATTGTTTAATGTTCGAGTGATTTGATACTGCCATATCATAATCTAGCCTTACAAACAAGTAGGGATTTGCTCTAGACCCCCCGCCCAAGTCAGGGTCTAGGGACCAACAATATACATAAACTCCAGCAAGGGTTAGGAAAGACAGATCAAGTGTTGAGAATAATGAAACATATTACCTATCCACTTTTAGGGAAGGAAACTAATAAATATTTTTCAGAATCTATAGTCTGGGAGGACCTATCTGATGTAAAACCACCATGGTAAATGTGCTGTTTGGTCAGAGAGATCTGACCTGTCTGTATGATGTGGTTGTTGTGTCCGTGTTGTGTCCAGACGTGGGTAGAGAATAGAATTTTGAACATAGCCAATACTTTGATTGCAGAGCTGTGAGTTTCAGTTGTCAACAAGGCGGTGTCCATTCAGTTGGTGATTTTACTCGAGTGTATCTGTGCAGTACGTTGTGACAGAGACCACTATTATTGCCCGCCAGCACGGAGAGGTGGGACCACCAGATTTCAGCACCAGAGCTACATATGCAAGTTGAGTGAGCCTCTGGTCTGCTGGAAGTTCACCAACGCCTTTTAGTTACTAATACCCCATAAAATTCCTGTAATTTACTGGACACTGTGTAGTCAATATAGACAGGTGTGATGAGGCCACCCCAACAGCACAAGCATTAACTATCCTCCCAAGTAGATGACTACTAGAACATTTTAATAAAACTAACTAGTCTAGTACTTATATATGTACACTCTTGCATTTATTATGTAACATTCCATGCATTTCTTTCATAATTTTTAAATCCTTTTTTTTAAAAAAAAAAGTTCTGGTCAACATAAAACTTGATCCAGAACAAATAAATGTAATATAATTCTATCAAAAATTTTACACTCTTGAGTTAGTTCAGTGTATTATAATATTTGTTAAATATTATTAGTCTGCTTAAATATCTGTGGGTGTATCTATAACTATCACACCACATTACATATCATTACCCTAGACATTTTACATAGCTACATTCATTAAGAAAAAAAATTGAGTGTGAGGTCGTAGTGGTAGCAAGAAAGGCCTTCTGACAATTCACAACTACATTTTATCTCAGGAGCCTTCACAGCTGGCCTCATACATTACATTTAGTAATATCACCATCATACAATACCATCAAACCCACTACATACATTGGGGTCTTGTCCAGGGATAATTAGCCCAACAGTAATATTAGGATCTCCTGGTTGGAGAAATAAAATTAGGGGAAAAAAATTGTGAAATTCCCTTTAAAATTAAAAGTGTCCCTGCAGATAAAAGTTGGTGAATCTTCACAGCCAGTGATAATTAATTAGTTAACTGGTTAGTTAGAATTAGTTAGACTATAGTCATAAGAAGTACTTAGTGTATTTACTGGTTAGAGATTTAGCTTGTATATTATTATATTGTCTGAAAAGTATGGCGGAGCTAGCAAAATTCCGATCAGCTGCTGTGCTGACCGCAAAGGAGATGGGAATGGATGGTCAGATTTTAATTCAATATGTAACGGCTGAATGTGATAAATATATTGAAAGGGAAGATAGAAAGGTAGCTGAAGAGAAGAGGTTACAAATTGAGGCTGATAGAGAAATTAAGAGGCTGCAGATTGAGGCAGAAGAAAAACGACAGCAAAGGGAGGCAGAAGAAAAACGACAGCAAAGGGAGGCAGAAGAAAAAAGGTTGACTGCCGAAAGGGAGGCAGAAGATAGAAGGTTGCAAAGGGAGCACGAATTACGACTAAGGGAGCTGGAATTACAAGGCCCGGCTCCTGAAAATGGTGCCAGCCCTTTTGCCTCAGATGCTACGCCCAGTCTGGGAGCCTCAAACTCAGCTATGGGGTTTCATTTAGACCATTTTGTTGAAAAAGACGATGACATAGAGGGGTACCTAGGACGTTTTGAGTTATTAGCTACTACATATGGGTTAGAGAGAGAGAGAGGTGGAGTTTAAAGCTATCACAGGGATTGAGAGGTACTTCTTATGAAGTATTTGCCAAAATGAACAGGGAAGACCAAGACAATTATGACATGTTAAAGCAGGCTTTGTTATTAAGGTACGAGAAGAATGGTGAATTTTATCGTAAGAAATTTAGAAATGCCAAACTGTTGTCTGGGGAGACATACCACCAATTCTCTGCTAGACTAGAAACCTATTTGGAGAAATGGACGGCTCTGGGGAAGACCCAAGATCTTAAAGAAATGATCATGATTGAGCAATTGAGAGAGTCCATGGCTCCAGACATGAGAAAATTTCTCATGGAACAAGGTGCAGAGAAGTTGGGGGAAATTTTAAATGTTGCTGAGAGGTATCAGGCAGCTCAGGCAGAGGTAAGTGGTGCTAAAAAGAAGCACATAGACAATTTTAAAGCTCCACAGCAATTTAATAAATTTGATAATAGAGAGCAGGGAAATAAAGGTAGGACAAACTTTGAGCGGCCAAGAAATGACTATCGCGACAGAAACTCACAGTTCAATGACCAAAAGTTCAATGAAAGAAAACCGTTGAACCAAGGAAAAAGATGGTGTAAATGGTGCAAGAAGGATAACCATAACACCGAATTTTGTAGAAGGAAACCTTCAAACATTGCTGCAATGAAGTCGGGGACGCGAAGATTAAAGGTTAATCCTAATGGACAACAGGAACCTTATCACCCCCCAGTTTGTGAGGATGTTATTTGTAATGGGGTCACCATAAGGTGCCTTTATGATACAGGTTTGGATTATGATTCAGTTGTGAAGTCTAGCCTAGTGGACCCAAGTCAGTATACCACAGAAACAGTGGAAATACAAGGGGCGACTAAGGACATACCACTCATGACACTTCCCATCGCAAGGATAACGGTGAAAACTCGCTATGTGGAGGGAGAAATCAGAGCAGCAGTGATAGATGAACCAATCTACCCTCTGATATTGGGGTGTAGATACGTCTTCTTGGGGAATCCCGAGAAACCTGTGATCATGGCGACAGTGCAGACCAGGTCACAGAAGAAGGAGGAAGAAGGTGAACCTATAAATGCTCATCCAGAGGAGATGAGGAAGGCGCAGGCTGAGGATAGGACACTCAAGCCCTGTTTTAAAAAATTGCCCAAATGCCACACACCTCCGAGCAAGGGGGAATATTTCATGAAGAACAAACTCTTATACAGGAAGGCCGGAACTGGAACAAATGGTCACAACCAGCTGGTTCTTCCCACTTCATATAGAGATAAAGTGATGGAACTCGGGCATGCGATTCCCTTCAGTGGTCACATGGGGATCAGCGCCACAGGACAGCGTATAGCTTGTCATTACTTCTGGCCAGGGATAACGGAGGATATAAAAAGATATGTCAAATCCTGCCCAGAATGTCAAAGGGTAGCTCCAAAGCACTGGACTGCTCCTGCAACTCTAGGGGAAATGCCCATAGTGGGAACACCTTTTGAGAGGGTTGCAGTGGATATTGTAGGACCTCTCACTCGGACCAAGAGGAGGAACAGTTACATCCTTACTCTGGTGGACACTTGTTCTATGTGGGGAGAGGCGGTAGCCCTGCCATCAATTGATTCAAAACATGTAGCAGAGGCACTACTTACAATATTTACCCGATTAGGATTCCCGCATCAAATCTTGACGGATAATGGTTCTCAGTTCAAGGGGAAACTAACGGAAGAAGTTTTTAAGCTATTTCAAGCCAGACACTTTCATTGTAGTCCGTACCATCCACAAGGGAACGGCCAGGTAGAGAGGTTCAACGGGACTCTCATTTCTATCCTGAGAAAGCTGGCACACGAAAAACCGGATCTGTGGGATCAATTCCTGCCCGCCGCATTGTTTGCGTACCGGGAGGTACCACATAGTTCAACCGGGATGGCTCCCGCAACTCTGCTATTTGGGAGGCCAATAAAAGGTCCATTAGAAGCTCTATTAAGGACCTGGACAGATGAGAAGGCGGAAGAGACTGTTACCTCATCGTATCAATACGTGAACGAACTGACCACTCGTTTGAAAGCTGGATGGAAACTGGCAAATGATAATTTGAAGCAAGCCAGGAAGAAACATGCAGCATATTTTAATAGGAAGGCAAAGGACAGGGAACTGGCAGTCGGAGAGAAGGTGCTGCTTCTACTACCCGGAAGCCAGAATAAATTACAAATTGGTTGGCAAGGTCCATATACGGCTCTAGAGAAGGTGTCTAGAACAAACTATAAAATTGACAAAAAGGGGAAGGAGAAAGTTTATCATGTAAACCTGTTAAAGAAGTATCTGGACAGACCACTCCAGGAAAGCACCCCCTTATTGACCTTGGCTATTGCAACCCAGATGCAAAAAGAACCACTCACCTCACATGAATACCCATTACATCCTTGTGAAACCGCAGCACAGGTAAAAGTCAGTAAGCACCTGACTAAAAACCAGAGGGAGAGAGTTCAACAGGTTCTGGAGGAACATACAGATGTATTAACAGATAAACCAGGCCATACAAATTTGCTACAGTATGACATGAAACTGGTAGACTCAAACCCAATCTGTATGAGAGCCTATTCTATTCCGTTCGCGAAGGAGAAGGCATTGAAGGAAGAAATAGAGTATTTGTTGAAGGAGGGGATTATTTCGCACAGTGAATCATCTTTTAGTTCTAGTGTCGTTTTGTTGAGAAAACCGTCTGGGGAACACAGACTGTGCATAGATTACAGGAAACTGAATGCTGTCACAGAAGGACAAGTGGATCCATTACCAGACACAAAACAGTTATTTGCCAGACTGAACAAGGCAAAATACTTTTCAAAGGTGGATCTTAGTAAAGGCTATTACCAGATCCCAGTGAAGCCTGAAGTGAGACCTTATTTGGCTTTTAGCACTTCGGATGGACATTATGAATTCAATATGCTACCATTCGGACTGAAAAATGCTCCGAGTGTGTTTTCAAGGATGATGCGCAAATTGTTGGATCCCCTGAATAACCCATGTATCACGAATTTCATGGATGATATTCTCGTCGCCACAGAGACATTTGAAGAACACATTGAAGCTCTGGAGATGTTGTTTGATAGACTTCGGGAGGCGAACTTAACTGCTAGGCCAACAAAATGTTGTATTGGATGCAAAGAGTTGGAATTCTTGGGACACACTGTATATCAGGGTAATATGACCCCTGATCCTAAGAACTTGGAAAAACTGCAGAGAGCACCTAGGCCGCAAACAAAAAAGGACGTGCGATCATTTGTGTCGTTATGCGGATTTTATCAGAAATACATCAAGAATTTTAACGCTATTTGTGCTCCTCTGACTGATCTGACTCGCAAGGGACTTCCAGATAAAATTATTTGGACTGCACAATGTGAACTAGCGTTCCAAGAGTTAAAGGAAAAACTCACTAGCAAGCCTATTCTCAAACTGCCTGATTTGACACAGGACTTTGTCTTAAGAACCGATGCAAGTAATGTAGGACTAGGAGGGGCTTTGTTGCAAAGATCATCTTCACCTGATGGGGAACTGAAACCAGTCGCTTATGCAAGCCGTAAATTGAATGTCGGTGCAGATTTCCTCAGTCGGCACCCCTGTGATCAAAATTAGAGTAGTGGCAGACGTGAGGAGTAATTTTACCTATGTGTATCGCTGGTTTTGGAACTTGCCATAGGCATGTTTTCAAGTGGGGAGATGTGTAGTGAAATTGACAGAGATACAACGGTAAAATACCTCCAAAGATAACATGTAAGGATAAAAACATAATGCGTAGGCTGCTGATAGTACATGATCGCCCAGACCGCGGGTCATCACCCTCCATAAAAATTGACTTGCTAGACAGGAGGGGAACGGCGGATAAAAAGGAAAAAATATGACTGGAAAGATTGCGTGAGACTAGAAAGGCTAAGGAGACGCAATTGGGGGGGAAACGGAGAAAAGTCACGTTTCCCAAGTTGACATAAAGTAAGGAACTCGACAGAAGGGACCTTGGATATGTTACGCCACAGTCATTTATTGGTCGCTTTTGCGATACCAAGCCTTTGATTTGAATTCAGCGGCAGAACGCAGATGTTTGGAATATTACAAAAATTAAAAAGTAACTTTTTCGTAATATTAATGTTAGGAATATAAAAATTAGCTGGCCGGATGGCCCATTCTGAGCAGTGAACTAATATGTTCTTAATTTTACAGACGGATAGATAATATTGAAGATAATGACAAAAGACAGTGTTGTTCACATCAGCGACAGACTGTATGGAATAAAAAGTGTCGCTATTTGCACAAAAAAACACGACCTTGAGACGCAGGTGTTCAAATCTACTTAGTAGGGAAGCGAAGGGACATTGGTGGGAGCTGTGTCTAAATATAACTTTTAACGACAAAATTTTGGAGGGGAGAGAAAGGTTGGTTCAAAAATCAAGTACGTTTTTGAAAAAAACAAGTAGAGACGGACAGACTAACAGATAAACATCCATACTTGACTGAAGCATGACTGAAATGACTTTAGGGTAGGAAATTTGAATTTGAAATAAACCTAGGCAGTGATTGGCCACAGACAATCATTTTATCGGCGCTCAGACGAGAAGTGGGGCCATTCCTCAATAGTTGTTCGATGATAGACACAGTATTTTAAAGTGTGGTGATTTCCAAATGAAAGAAAGTGAAATAAGTTCAGGGACGCCATACTATAGCCAGCAGCTCAGCTGAGTTTTGCTAGCATTTCTGTGTTCTTTATTCATAATCTGGTAAGATTGAAATTATTTCTTTGTATATTTTGAATATTGTTTAATGTTCGAGTGATTTGATACTGCCATATCATAATCTAGCCTTACAAACAAGTAGGGATTTGCTCTAGACCCCCCGCCCAAGTCAGGGTCTAGGGACCAACAATATACATAAACTCCAGCAAGGGTTAGGAAAGACAGATCAAGTGTTGAGAATAATGAAACATATTACCTATCCACTTTTAGGGAAGGAAACTAATAAATATTTTTCAGAATCTATAGTCTGGGAGGACCTATCTGATGTAAAACCACCATGGTAAATGTGCTGTTTGGTCAGAGAGATCTGACCTGTCTGTATGATGTGGTTGTTGTGTCCGTGTTGTGTCCAGACGTGGGTAGAGAATAGAATTTTGACACATAGCCAATACTTTGATTGCAGAGCTGTGAGTTTCAGTTGTCAACAAGGCGGTGTCCATTCAGTTGGTGATTTTACTCGAGTGTATCTGTGCAGTACGTTGTGACAGAGACCACTATTATTGCCCGCCAGCACGGAGAGGTGGGACCACCAGATTTCAGCACCAGAGCTACATATGCAAGTTGAGTGAGCCTCTGGTCTGCTGGAAGTTCACCAACGCCTTTTAGTTACTAATACCCCATAAAATTCCTGTAATTTACTGGACACTGTGTAGTCAATATAGACAGGTGTGATGAGGCCACCCCAACAGCACAAGCATTAACTATCCTCCCAAGTAGATGACTACTAGAACATTTTAATAAAACTAACTAGTCTAGTACTTATATATGTACACTCTTGCATTTATTATGTAACATTCCATGCATTTCTTTCATAATTTTTAAATCCTTTTTTTTTAAAAAAAAAGTTCTGGTCAACATAAAACTTGATCCAGAACAAATAAATGTAATATAATTCTATCAAAAATTTTACACTCTTGAGTTAGTTCAGTGTATTATAATATTTGTTAAATATTATTAGTCTGCTTAAATATCTGTGGGTGTATCTATAACTATCACACCACATTACATATCATTACCCTAGACATTTTACATAGCTACATTCATTAAGAAAAAAAATTGAGTGTGAGGTCGTAGTGGTAGCAAGAAAGGCCTTCTGACAATTCACAACTACATTTTATCTCAGGAGCCTTCACAGCTGGCCTCATACATTACATTTAGTAATATCACCATCATACAATACCATCAAACCCACTACACCGTGAAGTATAAAAATCAATTTATATTAATTCTATTGACCCCAAAAATGCGCACTGCCAATTCTAGCAGACGATATCAATAAAACTACCGTAACAATACCTTACACACATACTATAATTAATTAGTTAATATTTAATTTTTTAGAATAAATTCATGACACCACACATGATTAATTAAGTAACACATACGTTAATTAATTAGACAATTAATTTTTTTAGTTAATATAATACTTTGTATTAATTTTCTTTACATAACACTTCATTATTTAGCCACGACAGACTTTAAGTTAAGTTATTTAGCGACAGTTGACACTCCTTTGGTTGATAGCATATGTATAACATGACTGATAGTATATTACATGTTAGTTTATTATCGACATGACCACGACACAGTTCTAGACAGAACGTCGTAGTCCATTTGTCGGGTTTTTGTTAAAATTTTTGAGATGTGTGAGTAAGATAGTTCAAACAAATCTATCTAATAGATTTTTTCCCCGTCGGGCACGGAATTGTTACGGTAGTTTTATTGATATCGTCTGCTGTAGTTGGCAGTGCGCAACTTTAGGGTGATAGAGTTTATTATAGATTAATAATTGATACTTCACGGATTAATGAACGCAAAGTACACGGTCTAATTGTGACGTGTTAGCATCGATAAGGTCACGCTTGGTGACTTAGATACCGGACCCTTTTTACGTTATCCGTCGAGCCGTGAAGACGTGTCTGACATCCTTCCAAGGTTAGGCTTTGCTAATAGCCGTATTTTATGTAAATTGTTATAAGGACTCAGGGTCAGTCCATATGAGATTATACAGGAGACTTTGATAAGGTTGGTGATTAATCTGTGGTTCGGAAGGATTGATGATAAGATGTTTGATTTATATGCGTTAAGACTCATGCACTCATTTCTGGCTGTCTGGATCACAGCAGCGCACGTACACAGCCATGATGTTCTGTTGACATGAATTTGATATGACACGGACGGATCAGAATATGTATTCAAGTAAAGTCTAATGAACTGTGTGTTAATATTATGAACTGTATGAAATGTCGTCATATGTGAAAATTGTTAATAAATATTGGACTCGAACCAAAGACTTACCCACATCGATACGTTACGTTTTGGTTCGTCAGATTAACAATGTTGATTGTTATTGGGCAAGAAGAACTCTTCTCATAAGAAGGTATATACTATGATTATGAGAGTCGTAAGGAACCAGTGTCTTCTTGGTCATTTTATTAATCAATGAGACAATTTAACGTTGACCCTCAATTAAATAATTATAACCCAATCAAGCCTACACTCTCTACCACAAAGAAAAACCACAACGGACTAAACGTAGCAGTTACCCACCATATACCACCAACTTCAGCAAAGCCCTTTGAATACTGTCGTAGTCAACGACAAAGTAGACGTCATATTTATAATACAGAGGAAGAGCATTCTCCATGGCGGAAACCCAATACAAGATACTCAAACAAACCACTGTATCAAGGATACGAGTTCAGATATTCAAATCCCTTTGAATACGGTCGTGGTAAACGACAGAGCAGACGCAATGTATATAGAACATATGAAAAGCATACTCCAGTGCTGAAACCCACTGCGAGATATACAAATAAATCATTTTGTCAGAAAGAAGAGCCCAGATGGTTTAACCCGTTTGATTATTCTAAGAGAGAACAAGACAGAAGAAGGAACTTCTACAGAACTGAAGAACATTTTACGTATGTTAAAACACCTTGGACAAATAATGAGTCTTACAGACGAAATGACACACCTGATCGGTTGTCACAGTTATTGGCTACATTGAAAGTGAATGATCAACATAAATCCAAACTCACCACGTTCGTTACTAAACACCAGGATGTGTTTGTATTAACATATATGGAGTTAGGCAGAACTAACACAGAACATATGGACATTCAAACTACAACAGAAGAACCCATTAGTTTGAAACCATAACACACTCCATTGAAAAACCGTGAAATAGTGGAAAAAGCAATAAATGACATGTTGAATGCAGGAGTTATAGATAGATCGAGATCAGCATGGTCGTCACCAATAGTAGTTGTCTCAAAGAAAGACGGAACGAGTAGATTCTATAGCGATTAACGAGCATTGAACATAATTACAAAAACGATTTCATATCCATTGCCACGCATAAATGATATTTGGCGACACTTGGACATTCTACACACTTCACTACATTGGACGCACGCTCAGGATTTTGGTGCATTCCTATGACACTAGCAGCGAAAGAAAAGTCAACATTTTGTACACACATGGGTAGTTACAAATGGAACGTTATGCCTTTTGGTTTGAAAGGAAGTCCCGCGACATATATGGCATTGATGGACGAAGTTCTGCAAGGGATGCATTCTTTTGCATTAGCTTATATAGACGATGTACTTATTCACACATCAGGTACTGTGGATGACCATCTAAAGAAGGTTGAACAGGTTTTTGATCACCTCCGACACCACCAAGTTAAACTCAAACTAAGTAAATGCGAGTTCCTAAAAACAGAAGTTAAATATTTAAGGTTTATAGTCAACAAAGATGGTATTCGCCCGGACACAGATAAAGTAGAAGTAATAAGAAAAAAGCCTGCCCCCACAACAGTGAAGCAGGTACGAGCGTATATTGGTTGCTGTGGATATTACAGACGCCACGTTATTAACTTTTCAAAGGCCGCTGAACCACTCATTGCCCTTACCAAGAAATATTCAAGATTTAAGTGGACAAAAGAATGCCAAGAATCCTTCTATTACCTTCAGGAAGCACTTACAAAGATACCACTGCTCGAACATCCAGATATATTTCGCCCAATGATCTTGTATACGGATGCTTCAGATACATCAATAGGCGCTTGTTTGGTCCAACCCAGAGAAGAAAATGAGACATCTATTATACCAGAAATTCCTAATGAAATGCCTATAGCATTTGTGTCACATGCCCTCTCTAAAACACAGAAACGGTGGTCGACAACAGAGAAGGAAGCGTTTGCCATACATTACGCGATACAAAAACTTGATTTTTATATCAGAGGTACCAAACTTACTATTAGAACGGACCACTACCATTAGTGAATTGGCTCATAAGACGCAGGAGCAGCCAAAGAAGTTACAAATATGGTCTATGAACTTACAATCTTATGACACAAAAATTGAATACATTCAGTGTACTCAAAATACATGTGCAGACCTCCTTTCTCGAACGCCTCAGCCTAGTATTATACATGAAAGTGATCCACATGCGTTCACTGATATCAATGACAATGCAAAGGAGATCAACATTATAAGTTCCAATGGAATAGATCATGAAAACACCGCCGCCACAACAGATACCGACACACAGCAAACAACGGATGTAGACATATTTGATGTACATGCTGAGGAGAAAAAAGATCCCGAAATTCTCAAAATCATCAAACAAATAGAAACGAAACCTACATCATGTAAACAGTTTATAATCTTGCCACATGATCAAATAATATATCATATTGATGAGAAACAAGAAGGGAGACTACAGAACGTAATTCCAAAGTCAGTAATACCTCAATTACTAGAGCAGTTCCATGACAATAATGGACATGTTGGAAGAGATAAAACCATTGACACTATCTGCTAACAAACAAAAGAACAACTGAAAGAGTTGCTCAGCCTAGGAACGGCCCAGCACCAAAAAAGAAACCAAGTAAACGAACGGAAGAAATGAGCATTAAGACCTACAAGCTAAAAGAGCCAGAAATTAAGACCAGATATCAGGGACTTATTGCTACAGCAGTAAGAAACACAGAAGAACAACCTGATGACTTGGAAACCCTCTGGCTTAAATTCAAGGACATCATAAAGACAGCTGCTGCAGAAGCATGTGGTGAAGTCCGACTTGGGAACAAGAGAAAGAGCACACCTTGGTGGACAGAGGAAGTCAAAGAGAAAATAAGAGAGAAGAAAATGGCATGGAAACAATACTTAGAAGCTAAAAACACAGCAGGACAAAAAGAGAAATATAGAGAATATGTGATACTCAAAACAGAAGCAAAGAACAAGGTGCTAGCAGCAAAACAGAAGTCCTGGGAAGAATTTGGAGAAAAGCTAGAAAAGGATGCGCAAGAAAACAAGAAACTGTTCTATAAGACCCTAAAGAACATGAGGAAGGAAAAACAATGCCCTCTTAAATTTATAAAGGACAAGCAAGGCAAATTGCTTACTGCCCCGAAGGAAGTAATGGAAAGATGGAAAGAATATTTCTCAGAACTCCTTGATGGTGAGCAAGATAGAGCATCAGAAATGATAAGCACTAGCACAGAAGAGGATACAAATGGTGATGAAGATGACATAAAGATGGAAAAACTGAAGGCAGCAATGGAGAAAATCAAGATGGGCAAAGCAGCAGGGCATGATGGTATAACACCAGAAATGGTTAAGTACATGGGAGCATCAGGCGACCTATTACTCATAAGGGTCCTACAGGCAGCATGGTGCAACAAGGCCATACCAAAGGATTGTTGAGAGATTGCCATCATAACACCGATTTTCAAAAAGGGTGATAATCGACAATGTGGAAACCACAGAGACATATACCTTCTCAGTGTCCCTAGTAAAATCTACTCTAGAATCGTAGAGCAGAGACTCCGATGCCTAGCTGAGCCACAGTTGGATGAAGCCCAGTGCGGATTCCGAGCAAACCGAAGTACTCAAGACGTAATCTTCACACTCAGGCAGCTGAGTGAAAAGGCCCTTGAGTACAAGAGTGAGATCCATCTTTGTTTCATAGATCTGGAAAAGGCGTTTGACAGGGTCTCCTGGAGCAAACTTTGGGACTGTTTGGCAAGGAAGAACATTCCAGCACCTCTGATTCATGCTATACAGTGCTTCTACAAGTCTTGCAGAAATTATGTGAGGACAGCAAACTATAAGTCAGAAGAGTTCAGGACCACCACTGGTGCAAGACAAGGCGATATCCTGTCACCTTGTCTTTTCATACTCCTCATGGACGTTGTCATCAAGGCATGTAAGGAGAGAACAAGAAAGTATTCAATGGGGTACTGGAAGATGAGACAGGTCTGTATTTCAGAGCTAGCATTTGCTGATGATGTTGTCCTGATTGATAAATCACAGACACATCTCCAATCCAACCTGCAAGTCTGGAACGAAGAGCTGGAGAAGAGAGGGATGGTCATAAGTAGCTCTAAAACAAAATCCATGGTGATATCACGAGAAGAAAGAAAACATCGGATTAAGTTGTGAGAACAGGTCCTGGAGCAAGTCGACCACTTTAAATATCTCGGAGCTATTATAGACCGAAAGGGGGGCATCAAAGAAGAGTTGGCCACTTGAAAAGCAGCGGCTGGGAGACTTTATCAGGCCATAAATCGAGGATTCCTCAGCAAGAAAGAGGTTGGTAAAAAAACGAAGATGGCTGTATACCGCTCCACCTATGTCACAGTCTTGACATATGGATGCGAATCATGGGCAATGAATACAACCCACAAAAGCCAGATCCAAACCTCAGAAATGAGGTATCTGAGGAAGGGGGTTGAAGTAACAAGAAGAGACATGGTCCGCAACCAGACGATACGTCAAGGCCTAAAATCCCACCCGCTGCAGACCCAAATAGAACAGTCCCAACTAAGATGGTTTGGCCATGTCTGCAGAATGGGAGAAGATCGGCTACCACGACAAGCATGGGAAACAAAGAGCCAGGGATCCAGACCTCCAGGACGACCCAGAGTCCGCTGGGAGGACAACATTAGACAATCTTTGAAGGACCGAGGACTAGAATGGAACCAGGCCAAAAAGAAGACAGCTGACAAAATAGTCTGGCGCTCTCTCTCCCAAACCTCCACACCTCACGGTAGAAGGGGAACGACTAAGTAAGTAAGACATTATCAAGAAAAGATACTAGTGGATGTCAATGTACAAGGACATAGTTGAATATGTTAGCACTTGCAAAATATGCAGAATGAGAAACATGAGACCAACTGAAGTTCCCTTACAAGAAATGAAACCATCTCATTTCCCTATGGAAGTTATAAGTATGGACATTTCTGGTCCATATCCTGTTACGCAGTCTGGAAATGCATACCTCTTACACATTGTCGATCAATACTCGGTATGGCCTAAAAGTTATCCTCTCAAGAACATATAGTCAGCGACAGTGACAGAGTTTCTTCTACAAGAATTTGTACCAAGACATGATTGTCCTAATAGTATAATCACAGATAACGGGAAACAATTTGTCGGTAATCCTTTTAAGAAGACACTCCAGACTCTGCATATTCAACATACGACTAGCATTTTCTATAGACCGCAGGCAAATGGAAGAAATGAGAGAATGCATGCTACATTGCATGATATCCTTGCTAAATATATACAAGGAAATGCACAATATTGGGATATATATATCAATCAAGCTCTGGAAGCGATAAGAGTAAATATAAACGAAACGACAGGACTGTCTCCGTTCTACATGCTATATGGACGTGAACCTACCTTCCCATTAGACAATCTCCTGCAACCCCAAAGGAAGTATCAAGGTGAGGATCCCATTGAAGTTATACTACAAGAAAAGTATAGAGCACACCAGATAGCTAATCGAAACTCTCAGAAAGCTTTTAAGAAATGGCAGAAGCAGCATGATAAAAGAGCTCAATTAGAACAATTTCAAGTTGGTGATAAAGTTTATTACAAGAAGAACGTTCGAGATAATAAATTTGATGCACGATGGCTTGACGGATATAAAAAGTGTTGGAACAGACAACACCTATAAATTATATATTATGGAATGAAGAAAAGAACATAGTCACCAAAGAAAAAGCAAAACAGATAAAGAAAGATAATCATCGCCCCACAGCACCGCCAGCTTTACAGAGTAGAAAACCAGTACGAAAAGCCACATTGAGTTTTTATGATTTTACAGACTCGTCAAGCACTCCACATAGTGAACACCACACAGATGGTGAGCAGAACACTAACGAAGAACAACGTAATACTCCAGATCAGCTACAGGATGCTTTACATCGCCTGACTCGCTGCAGAGAAAACTAAGAAGACGAAGATGATATTCCACCAGCATAACTAAGAGAGAGATTGATATACAGAGATAATCGTCTACACGAGAGAGATAGTAGTACACCACTATCGGTACATGATGAAGAGCCCCATACATCCGTAACAAGTCAAACATACTATGGCAGTCGACAGTTACCACCGTCAACTTCAAGTCAACACCAGCCTACACATTCCAGTTGGGACAGCGAAGACGAGAGGCATTTGCAACCAGCAACGAGAAACAACATAACCCCCCATAGTAGGAGCCTTACAGAAGAACAAACGAGTCGACATTTACCACCGTCGACTTCCAGTCAACACCAGCCTACACATTCCAGTTGGGACAGCGAAGTACCTTACAGAGAGAGCGATTTTCCAGTCAACCAGCAACGAGAAACAACAACCAGCAACGAGAAACAACATAACGCCGCATAGTAGGAGCCTTACGGAAAAACATACGAGTCGACAGTTATCACCGTCAACTTTAAGTCAACACCAGCCTATACACTCTAGCTGGGACTGTGATGATGAGAGACCTTTACAAGCAACGAGAAGCAACACTACACATCATAGTCTGAGCCCTCCAGCAGAACATATAAACAGTAACAAGAATATCATTGATACACCTGTGGTACCTGTTGAATCAGAACTTGACATAACGGAACGAGAAGAAAGTGACATCGATTGCATGGATGACACTACCAACACAGGAGATACGCATAGCTACCAAGCGCCCTTACCAACCTTCGTCACCAGATACATCACCAAGAGCGAAGTTGTAACGCCTACCACAAGAACATGTACGAGCCAAATTCAAAAGAAATCATCGTCAAGTACACAAACCGTCTCTAGGTTTACAACAACATACAAATATTCGTTCGCACCCTTTCTCCTGCAGAGCGACTATAAATACGACAGAGCAGTCAATACCAACTTCGTCACAGTACGACAGTCGCCTCTCCGGTAGAGAAATTACACTGTTGGAACTTGCAAAACAAATCTCCAACTTAGTGTAATCGTCGTAAAGTACTCACCCAGCTATAGTACAAATTCGCAGCACTCACCCAGCAATAGTGCTTAAGAGGTGCTCCAATCAGCATAGTACCCAACGTTAAGTTATTTAATTAAGTTTCTCTGTGGTTAATTTAGTGGATATTGATATTCCGGAGCACACTTAGACACTCACATTACTCACTAACCTTTTTACAAAGAGAGTAAAGAACTTTGAAACTGAAAGATACAGAAAATAAACATATTACATATAATCTCATGAGTGTGACAAAGTAGAATAAATACATATAATCTCATGAGTGTGATAAAGTAGAATAACTACATAGAATCTCATGAAGCCTAACAGTGTTCTTCCCAAGGTACAAGATTCAGCACACCAGAGGATTAAGACTGATAATTATTAATATATATAAATCGCATTAGATGTATGTTGATGATGTATCAATTTCAGGCATATACTTTTCAGGCATATACTTTTCAGGGACCAGACAAAGAGGAAAATGAGAAAAAAAAGAGAAGAAGAGATGTGATACAGACTCAGTCAAGTTATAGTAGAGTAAGAAAATCTCTTTGCACTGATGATGAGCGTCCCCACTTGCCATTGTAATGGATATATCGCGACACTAGGGATACGACATGGTTGCAGCATTGATGCTGTAGGTACAGCTTACTTGAGAAATGATGGTAATGACACTTATATAATCAGGTCTACATTAATTTCAGACAATGAGGTTGGGTATTTTGCTAGGTCTGATATACATGGGTATAACAAATAGCTTCAGACAGAGTTGTCGATTTGACTGGTGCATCCAAGGCTAGATTCAGCTGAGCACATCAAACTCTGACTTATTGACACATATCTTTCACTATCGCCCCAGGACAGGTACTAGTGCATGCATATAGCTTCAGACAGACTTAGTGATTTGACTGGTGCATCTAAGGCTAGAATCAGCCGAGCACATCAAACTCTGACTTATTGACATGTCCTTCACTATCGCATTGGGACATTTGTTTATGCATATTTTGTTCTACTACTTAGGTTAATTCTGCTTATCTGTCCGATATAGTGTATCAACGACATTATCGGCGGATATTTTAAGGCATAAAAAGGTACTGACAAACCTCTGTGTCCAGAGGCAGTTACCATGAAGAAAAACATGTATATTATAAATATAGAGTTATGGTTGATTTTTTTTCGTTGTATTGGATGAGGTTGACTATTGATAATATACCTCAAACTAAGTTTTTGCAATTGTAATGAGATAAGGTTACACTTGGCATCCTAATTTTTTCCTTGAGATTTGTTTTAGATATTAAGATTTAGACTTTGAGAATGTGTATGTATATATATATATATATATATATATATATATATATATATATATATATATATATATATATATATATATATATATATATATATATATATATATACATATATATATATATATATATATATATATATATATATATACAGGAGCAGAGATGGTGGTATGCTAAAGGTAGATGGAATTAGTAGTTGATAGAACACAAATGTCTACCTACGGGATACATTTGAATGGCCCCGGTTGTATGTCACCATTAAGTTTGCCCAAAGTATTATTTGTGCTTCAAGCAAGGTTTATATAAACGGTGATTTGGTTTTAGTCAAGTAAAAGAGTGTAGAAAAATGGTTTAGGAAATATGAATGGATTTGAATATAGACTATTTGTCTTAATTGAAGGGAGATAAAATGAGTGAAAGGATGCGTTGAGAGAAGGGAGAAAACTCCGCAGATTACGGTTGGTGGATAAAAGTCTTGAATTAGGGTTAAGCAGATTTAGTGGGTTCTCAATTGTGGTTGAGAAAATTAGCATGTAACGATTTTGTAGTAAGCTTTAAAGAAGAGAATATGGTGTTCAGTTAAAACGTCAAAGGGAGATAATGTAGAATAAAGTCCCTTGTACGTTTTAGTGAGTTGAGGAAAAAAATACACACGGTAATAGATGGAGAGAAGTCTAAAAATAACAGACGATAGTTCACTGAATTCGCTTACGTTGTAACAGCGGGAGCAATTTTTTCCAGTGAGTGGAAATAAGGCCGACTGTTTAATCGTTTTAGCTGGAAAACAGGGACAGATCAGCTGACGATTGACTAGAAGTCAAGGGCAGAACAGTTTACGGCTCGCAAGTGTGCGGTCGTGTATTTCTGAACATGAAGAAACAAGAATGTTGTGCGGTTGCCACAAGTTTGATAAGATCTGTAGAAGTTATCACAGATAGATTAAAAGTGACAAAGTAAACTCATAAGGTATATAGATAAGTTAGGAGATGCTAGTCCTAGGAAATTCGGAGGATGTGTTAAAGATTAGTCAGAACAGTATGAGTAAACTAAGAAGTTTCTTAGTCAGAGAAAAATGCTACTTAAGAGAATTTGTTTTATAATGTCACTAGTGAGTGTATTCACAGGAGAGATTCAGGGAATCACCTGTAAGTATTGACCTTTTATGAATTATTATGCACTTTGATGAACATTTTCCTGACTAGCAGCAGAGAAATCACAAGACGATATGTTAGAAAAATGAGTAAATGAAATGGTACTGGGCGAGAAGTTTAAAGAAGAGAAGCAATGGAATGCCCAGGATGTACCAGAAGAATAGAAATACAAAGTACTTTGCATAAAGTTGATCAGGAGTTTTGAGGCAGATTGGGCAAAATGAAATAGAGCTTGAGGAAGCTAAATAAGTACTTTGAGATGATATAAGTACAAAGGGGATTAAATGCCTACATACTTTTGGAGATACAGAATGTATACTTGAGGTAACTATGATATGACTGCAGGTGTGCTCTATATGAAGAATTACATGCATCTTTGAAATATATTTATATTACATGTAAATAAATAGGATTTTGTAAGAGAACAAACAAATGCTTGAGTTGATCCATAAAGGATTGTTGTTGAATGCCTGACCATCAATCACTATAATAAAATAACTGTACGATCATTCTCTGAATAACAACAAAGAAGGGTACGAACGAGTCAAGGGTTGAAAGTAAGAAGGAAAGTAGTTCATCCAAGAATTGTCAACTCTGGCGGAGAGGGCCAGTACCAAACACTACTAACTTAAAACTTGGAAGATATACAAGGAAACTGGTGTGAGTCACACAACTAGGCCTGCCATCTGTCACCTAGTAATATAAGACTCAGCACGGTTACACATAGGATAATTGGTGCCTTAGGACCAGTTATTAGAACACCACCACCACCTGTTACACGTGGTATAATTGATACCGTAACTAGTACTCGCTGACGGTTACACAACGAAGGAAGAAATAAAGAAAGCCATTAAGCTTCTAAGAGATGGAAAAGCGGCTGGACCTGATGGCATTCCAGCAGAGACCATCAAAGCAGATATCGACACGCCTACAGAGATGTTATATAAATTACTTGGTAAAGTCTGGGAAAAGGGAGAGATACCAGTAGAATCAAAGGAAGGATATCTGGTTAAGTTCGCTAAGAAGGAAAATTTACAAGAGTGCACAAATTATAGAGGAATAATGTTACTATCAGTGCCAGGAAAAGTATTAAACAGGATTATCCTCGAGAGATTAAAAGAGTCCATTGACAAGAAACTGAGAGACGAACAAGCAGGTTTTCGACAAAACAGATCATGTACAGACCAGAAAGCCACTTTGAGATTAATAGTTGAACAAAGTCTGGAATGGAATTTACCACTATACATTGGATTTGTGGACTACGAAAAGCCATTTAACAGAATCACTTTGGAAATTGATGGGGTATTATGGAGTTCCCCTGAAGATTATTAATTTAATAAAGAAAACATACGAAAACATGACATGTAGGGTTCTTCATGAAGGACAGATTACAGAACCGTTCGGGATAAGAACAGGAGTGCGACAGGGATGCCTCTTGTTTCCATTTCTTTTCTTATTAGCAATAGACTGGGTTATGAGAACATCAACAACACACAACAGAAATGGAATCCAGTGGACTCTGACTAAGCAGTTGGATGATCTGGATTTTGCTGATGACTTGGCCCTTCTGTCCCATAACCGTAATCAGATGTAGGACAAATTGAAAACACTCGATGAGAGGTCACAGCAATTGGGTCCGAAAATATACAGAGAAAAGACAAAAATAATAAGAATAAATGCAGGTAATGATAACAGGGTTGAACTTGAAGAAACACCAATACATGATGTAGAATCGTACACATATCTTGGCAGCAATATAGACAAAGTTGGAGGGACAGACAGTGATATCAAACTAAGAATACAAAAAGCAAGAGAGCTTTCATTGCATTGGGAAATATATGGAGATCAAGAGAAATCGGATCCAACACAAAAATAAGAATCTTCAACTCAAATGTGAAGTCAGTCCTATTGTATGGCTCTGAGACATGGAGAACAACAAAGACAACAACCAAAAAGCTACAGATTTTCATAAATTGGTGCTTGCGTAGAATAGAGGGATTAAAATGGCATGACACGGTTACCAACGTGGAACTGAGGACAAGAACTAGACAAGTGCAAGTGGAACAAGAGATAAGAAGAAGACGATGGCAATGGATAGGACACACTGAGGAAACCTGTTTATAGCATTACAAGACAGTCCTTGTTCTGGAACCCCCAGGGCAAGAAAGGCAGAGGTAGACAAAGAAGCACACGGAGAATAGAGCTGGAAACAGATGTGAAAATGATGAGGAGAACGTGATGGCACGTGACAGGATGACTTGGCATGTGTTTGTTGAAGGCCTATGCTCCTTTGGGATTGGAGGGTTATGAATGAATAAATGAAAAAGATATGTATTCTTTACTGAATCTATTTGACAAATATTTATATCTGTGCTTCATCAGCTAGAGAACACACAATCCATATCTCAGGTTCACCGACTTCGCAACACCCTTGAACATAGTTCGATGTAAATTTGATAAAAATTATTATTTAAAAAAAAAGACTAAAAGAGAAACCGATAAAAATTTCACAACAATGTGTGTCCAGACAAAAACATTGTTTAAAAATGACATTGACGTGTTCTTTCATTGGCTCTCTCGTCAACACAATCTAATCAAGTGACGTGCCGGGTGACGCAGGTAAACATTGCACTTAGTGAGGACTTCTTCCAATGCTATATTGTTTATTCATACAGTATTCTGCTATTGGTTTCAGTTGTGGCATAGAAGTCCAGTTTTTAGAACTATGTGGCAGGATTGTCTCTCCTGTTTTGCATTAATGGTCTAACAATGGCCAAACTTAGAGCTAACTAATGAGAGTCTTCAAAAGTATCCATATTCCCTCAAGATTACTCTTCGCAGAGATAAAAATAGGAGTCACACGGGATTTTAAAGAAAAGCAGCATAACAACTGAGATCATCTAAGGTATCATGAGCATTTTATTCTCCCGCCCCTTCTGTTAAATATTATATTTTCGCTCGTATTTCTGAGCCTTCAACAGAAGATGATTCTACACATTCTGAATCTATTAGCTCTATCTGGTATGTATTTATAACAATATGAGCCATACGGGGCAGACACACACTTCACTCAATAGTGATTAATCCAACAATAGCTTTACAGTTAAAGATTACTTACTTACTTAGTTGTTCCGCTTCTACCGTGAGGTGTAGAGATTTGGAAGAGAGAGCGCCAGAATGTCTTCCTCCTGGCCTGGTTCCATTCTAGTCCTCGGTCCTTCAAAGATTGTCTAATGTTGTCCTCCCAGCGGACTCTGGGTCGTCCTGGAGGTCTGGATCCCTGGCTCTTTGTTTCCCATGCTTGTCGTGGTAGCCGATCTTCTCCCATTCTGCAGACATGGCCAAACTACTTAGTTGGGACTGTTCTACTTGGGTCTGCAGGAGGTGGGATTTTAGGCCTTGACGTATCGTCTTGTTGCGAACCATGTCTCTTCTTGCTACTTCAACCACCTTTCAGATACCTCATTTCTGAGGTTTGAATCTGCCTTTTGTGGGTTGTAGTCATTGCCCATGACTCGCATCCATATGTCAAGACTGGGACATAGGTGGAGCGGAATACAGCCAACTTCGTTTTCTTACCAACCTCTCTCTTGCTGAGGAATCCTCGATTTATGGCCTGAAAAAGTCTCCCAGCTGCTGCATTTCGAGTGGCCAACTCTTCTTTGATGCCTCCCTTTCGGTCCATAATAGCTCCGAGATATTTAAAGTGGTCGACTTGCTCCAGGACCTGTTCTTCCAGCTTAATCTGATGTCTTCTTTCATCTCGTAATATCACCATGGATTTTGTTTTAGAGCTGCTTATGACCATCCCTCTCTTCTCCAGCTCTTCCTTCTGGACTACAGGTTGGGTTGGAGATGTGAATCTGATTTAGCAATCAGGGCAACATCATCAGCAAATGTCAGCTCTGAAATATAGACCTGTCTCATCTTCTAGTACCCCACTGAATACTTACTTGTTCTCTCCTTGCATGCCTTGATGAAACGTCCATGAGGAGTATGAAAAGATAAGGTGACAGGATATCACCTTGTCTTACACCAGTGGTGGTCCTGAACTCTTCTGATTTATGGTTTGTTGTCCTCACATAATTTCTGCAAGACTTGTAGAAGCTCTGTATAGCATGAATCAGAGGTACTGGAATGTTCTTTCTTGCAAAACAATCCCAAAGTTTGCTCCAGAAAACCCTGTCACAAGCCTTTTCCCGATCTATGAAACAAAGATGGATCTCACTCTTATAATCAAGGGCCATTTCACTCAGCTGTCTGAGTGTGAAGATTAGGTCTTGAGTACTTCGGTTTGCTCGGATTCCGCATTGGACATCATCCAATAGTGGCTCAGCTAGGCGTCGGAGTCTCTGCTCTAGGATTCTAGAGTAGATTTTACCAGGGACACAGAGAAGGGATATGCCTCTATGGTTTCCATATTGTCGATTATCACCCTTTTTGAAAATTGGTGTTATGTTGGCAATCTCCCAATTTTTTGGTATGGTCTTTTTGAACCACGCTGCCTGTATAACAATTAAGAGTAATAGGTCGCCTGATGCACCCATGTACTTAGCCATTTCTGGTGTTATACCATCATGCCCTGCTGCTTTGCCCATCTTGATTTTCTCCAGTGCTGCCTTCAGTTCTGCCATCTTTATGTCATCTTCACCATCATTGGTTTTCTCGTCTGTGCTAGTGGTTATCATTTCTGATGCTTCACCATGCTCACCATACAGGAGTTCTGAGAAATATTCTTTCCATCTTTCGATTACTTCCTCTGGGGCAGTAAGCAATTTGCCTTGCTTGTCCTTTATACATTTGAGAGGGCATTGTTTTTCCTTCCTCGTGTTCTTTAGGGTCTTATAGAACAATTTCTGGTTTTCTTACGCATCTTTTTCTAGCTTTTCTCCAAATTCTTCATAGGACTTCTGTTTCGCTGCTAACACCTTGTTCTTTGATTCTGTTCTGATGGTGTCACATATTCTCTATATTTCTCACATTTGTCCTGTTGTGTTTTTAGCTCCTAAGTATTGTTTCCATGCCATTTTCTTCTCTCTTATTTTCTCTTTGACTTCCTCTGTCCACCAAGGTGTGCTTTTTCTCTTGTTCCCAAGTCGGACTTCACAACATGCTTCTGCAGAAGCTGTCTTTATGATGTCCTTTAATTTAAGCCAGAAGGTTTCCAAGTCATCAAGTTGTTCTTCTGTGTTGCTCACCGCTCATTCTTTGTTGATTCACATCTAGTAGAATGGAAGAAAAAAAAAACACACACACAAATAGTAATACGTCTTACAAGGAGAAAGAACGGGAAAAACCTACGTTGCGGCCACAAGGCCTTCGTCAGGGACAGACAAAAAAGACAGGAGGGAAAGAAAGTAAATGAGAATTAAACATGAAACTATAAAAATAAGAGAAAAATAACTCCCTTGTGTCCAGTCACATGTCCACTCACAGAAGCAAGATGGCTGCACTAAACCGGAAAACGGAAGTCGAAAGTACATAAAAAACAAAAAATAAGAAATAATGAAAATAAGGACTGGAAAAGAGTGAGAAAAATAAAAATTAAAAATAATGATAATATAATATATATATATATATATATATATATATATATATATATATATATATATATATATATATATATATATATATATATATATATATATATATATATATATATATATATATATATATATATATATATATATATATATATATATATATATATATATATATATATATATATATATATATATAGTGAGGGAAAAGCGATTTAGAAAAAAAAAAAAAATAGACATAAATAAAAAAATGATAAAAATAAATAAATAAAATTAAAAAAAAAATTTTTTTTAATGTATTTTAAAAAAAAAATAAATAAATAAAAATATATATATATATATATATATATAAAACTTTAAAAATAAAACAAATTAAAAAAAAAAATTTTTTTTTAAATGGTGATCACATCAAAGTAGACAGTCTTAATACAATAGGGACTAGATAGAGAAAGGCGTCTCAGACAAAAGAATGTTGGGTATTCAAGCCGTGTGGTTTAAGGCAACCCATAAGATGGATGAGGCGTTGTTCCTGGCGAAACCGGCCGTTGGCGTCCGAGGAACAGGATGTGATGGCTGTCACCTGGATGTCAGTGGCACCGTGGTGGTCCGGGCCATTGAACTGGATGGCCACAGGTGTGGATTTAAACTGAGAGATGTCGTAGAGGTGTCTGCAGAATCGGTCGCCCGGTCGTGTGCCCGTTTGGCCGATGTAAGTAATGGTGCAACGTTTGCATATAATAGCATAGATGACGTTGCGTGACTCACATGTGAAGCCATGTGTGATAGTGAACTTGGCGTTAGGGAACGAGACTGAACGTGTTTCGATAACATACTGACATGTTTTACATCGTGTTCGGTTACATGGCTTGGTCCCAAAGTGGCCATCGTTGACGGTTTTCAAACGGCTGTGGACTAGGAGGTCCTTCATATTTTTATCCCGTCTATATGCCAGCAAGGGTGGCTCACTAAACACTTCCCGCGCCTTTGGGTCAGCTTGGAGGAGAGGAAGGTGACGATACAGGATCCTTTTGACAGCAGTGTTGTGAGGGTGATATGTCATTATTAACTTGACTCTATCAGAGGAGGTGTTATGGCGGGGTTTGAGGGCCTCTAGACGTGAGATAGGGAGAACACGCTCTAAGGCAGAGGTAAGAACATCCTCTGGATACTGTCTGTTACGAAAGAAGTTCAACATTTCTTGTGCTCTGCATAGAAAGTTGTCATCATCTTGGCATAACCGACGGAGACGGAGAAGTTATGAGAAAGGCAAGGAGTCACGACAAGCCGGAGGATGAGAGGAAGTATAAAGGAGGTAACTGCGTGCATCGGTGGGTTTGTAGTACACCGAAGTGGTGAGGTGGGGGGGGGGGGAGTGATGGTGACAACGATGTCGAGGAAATTAACAGAGACAGTGGAGATGTGAGAGGTGAATTGGATCGCAGGGTGGAAGTTGTTAATGAAGTTAATGAACCTAGATAGGTCAACCTCTGGCATATCAGTAAGACCTATGCCATCATCTATGTATCTAACATACATCAACGGAAAAGGTCCAGGATACTGCTGCCACACCTGATACTCCAGGTAGCCCATGAAGACGCAGGCATAACTGGGACCCATCTTGGTGCCCATGGCGACTCCACTAATTTGGTCAAAGAAGTGTCCATTGAACTCAAAGGAATTGAGTCGAAGGACAAGTTCTGCAAGGCGCAGGAGAGTTACTGTAGCAATAGAGGGGTGCGTGCGCTGGTCCAGGAAAAACTGGAGAGCACGGAGACCATTAGAGTGAGGAATGGAAGTGTAAAGCGAGCAAACATCAAACAGAAATAAACGGTAGGTACAGTCTGGGGAAAGCTGGATAGAGGAAAAAGTAGTAAGAGCATGGTTAGTGTCCTTTAAGAAGGAAGGAAGCTGCTCTACAATAGGCTGGAAGATGCCATCGAGGAAGTCTGATATATGTTCAGTAGGGCACGCACAGGCAGAGACAATAAGTCTCCCAGGGTTAGAGGGTTTGTGAATTTTGTGAAGCATATAAAACACAGGCTTACCCAGACAACTATTGTCAATACGGAGATGAGAAGCGCTAGAAGGTAAGGACTTATGAGCGATAAGACTTTTGATGGTGTCATGGACCAGACGATTGTTGATGACTGTCGCATCATTGTCACGGCGCTGGTAGAAGGAGCTGTTGGTGAGCTGCTTATTACCTTCTTTGAGGTACAGTTCCTTACGCCATACCACAATGGCACCTCCTTTGTCCGCTGGTTTGATAACAATGTCATCTCTGCGGCGGAGCTTCGATTGGGCAGGAGACTCATCAGAAGAAAGGTTGGAATAACGCAGGCGTTGAGGTTGAGTTGCTGAATGTCATGGAGGGTTTGCTGAATATATAAATCCAGAGCATGGGAAGCCCCAGGAGAGGATGTAAAATTCTTATTCTTGGGAGGAGCGAAGCGTGCAAAGGCATCATCTGATTCAGCCTGCGATCTCTGAGGATCATCATTGTTGTGGAAATGGAACTGAAGTCGCAGACGGCGATGAAACCGATGAACATCTTGGAGGAGATTGTACTGATCAGAGGATGGTTGGAGAGGGACAAAATGCAAACCCTTGCTGAGGACCGAAATCTCACCCTCAGAGAGGGCAAGATCAGCGGGAATACAAACAACCTGGGAACGGGATGGAGTAGAGGAGGCAGGGATAGTATCAGGGGTAGGACGAGGCGGGAAAGTTTGTCCTTTTTGTGGGCGGATAAAAAATCATACAGTTGTCGGTTGAGGGTATGGATATAAATGCGGATAATGGGGAAGGCAGGAAAGTAGCTGGAGGTGAGACTACGTAAGCGGAGTAGAAGCTGAGACTGCTGAGCACTGATATCTGCCAGGAGGCGGGAATGGATAGCTGCGACAGCCCGCATACGCTGGAACCCACATGTGGTCTCGACAAACATGGTTCACATCTAGTGTATGCATGTGTGCGCTTATGGGGGAACTTTATGTTTGTAATGATCAGGTTCTGCTCCCTACAGAATCTAAGGACTCATTTTTGATTGTCATTGAGAGTATCTTCTCCATATCTTCCGATAACTCCACCCCATCTAGCATGGTCATTTCCAACTCTGTCATTGAAATCTCAGAGCATGATAATTTCATCTAGTCAGTCATCCACTGTCCTTTGAAGCAGCTCGAAGAATTCCTCCTTGACCTCTGCTCTCCCATCCTAATTTTACCCGTACAGTATGACCAGGTTGACTATGGTTTCTCTTTCTTTAAGTTTTACAACCATAATGCGCTTCGAGACAAAGTTCCATCATGTGACGCATAATGGAAATATAGCCTACAGTATCCGACAGCCTTTCGTGACCTCGTGGTGTTCTAGGATTCGTTAGCAAAGTCGAGCAATTGACAGACTGCATTACTCACCTTTAATCCACGCCTCTTTTTCTTGAGACGCAAACAAACATACAAATTACCAACTTCCGCGACTTGCCAGTCCTAACGGGGAGCGTATCTGGTTCGTTTACCTGAGTTTCTCACGCGAGCGGATCTGTCAATCATTAGACACCAGACAGATGCACGTGGAAACATTGGACCTCTTTTGAAGTAGCCGTACGGGCT
Source organism: Oreohelix idahoensis (assembly GCA_024509875.1). NCBI lineage: Eukaryota > Metazoa > Mollusca > Gastropoda > Stylommatophora > Oreohelicidae > Oreohelix > Oreohelix idahoensis. The sequence continues at coordinate 396,157 of JAMPIV010018257.1, read as the reverse complement.
AAAACCAATTCCCCGAGAATCCAGTGATGTTCGTACATACAGGGAAAGATAACGCTTTGATCTCGGAAGCGTGGAAAATCTCGGAAGGAAGCCTGTTACACGGTCTAAGCCTCTATTGTCGGTTAGCAACGGCCGACAGAAGCGACCGCAAACCCTTTATCTGGGAAACGTAGTTTCAGATTTCTCTGTCAGGAAACAGAGTGTGAAAATTAACACCCTCTAGAGATCATCATAACATGATGGTATATAAACTGCGTCTTTCCTAAATCTGTTATCAGTTGTCGCTCAGAATATTTCGGAGATTCTAAACACGTTATCTAGAACCATTTTGAATAGATGTGTTAATAGTTTCGTGGGGATTTCATTTCTGTATTTCTGGTAACATATAAATTTGTGCTTAAGCGTATTAAAGTGTTAAACGTTTTATAATCTTAAATTCTCTGTGATTTTCTATGTGTTAGAACTAGTGAAATAAATAACGTGTAGCTAGTTGTGTACTAGTTGTTCAGTAATGATAATTTTTCCCCCTGCTATCACACAGAAAGAATCGGTTTAGCTGACTGAATTAAAAAGCTAGGTGACTGATAATTGACAGAATAGAATTCACGTTATATTTCATTGAGTGTAATTTTGTAAGTGACTGTTGTTTAAATATCATAAGACTTAACAAACCGACGCCGACCCTCTAATAGCTAGTTAGTGACAGGCGATATTTGTTAAAGTGCGCGTATGGATAATTAAACGATAACCGACCAGATAGGAATAGGCTAGAGACACCGGGTGCTTATATGTAGATATGTTATTAGCAGTAATTGTTTCATAATGTTGCTCTATCCTTAGGCATGTCCTGATCAACGGCGACCAGCGGTTTTTTATTTGGCTTAATCTGGGTCTATAATTTGGTCCATTGTGGTCTATGTTGGCCTTTTCTCCATTTACTGGTTTGATTAAAGTTGTCTTCTTTTGGCTTACGCGTATCCAAGTTCAGTTGTGAACAGGACCGGCCACGCAGACTAACTGATATTTTAATAGTAAACTTAACTGCACCATAAACACCAGACATTATTTATGAAATTTTATCAGCCCACTGGGGTGTGAAAGACATAACTTTTCTCCCGACTTTTGACAGTCGTTTTTTCATCGAATTTATCCAGCAAGTTACGCTGTTTCAAAATCGGCACTCACCACATAGACAGCCGATAGGATTTGCCACCATCCCAAATTAACAATAAATTAACAGATTTTAGCAATCAGATGTTTTCCTACTGTTTACTGTGAACACCAGATCTCAGAGAGTCTCGGCATTAAATATCCAAGGTGACATTGTTTATCCAGGACTCCACCACCAAATTAGGCGTTTCCCTTATAAAATATAACTATTGAAAGGAGGGTCTGGGGCCCAAATTGGAAGATAAATTTTCTGGACCTTATATACATATTCATGGATTTTTACATCCAACAGATTGTTTCACTAAGAATAGTGTAAGAAGCGAGATTGTGTGGCCACGTATGACAGAGAGAGAGAGTGAAATATTTTCTTTAGTGCATGAAACATTGTATCATCTGCACTCTGTTTGACTATTGTTTAATTTTATTGGATAACGTTTAGTGGGAACTGTGTTCTTTCTTTACTGTCTATACTGTAACCTATTGCTAAACCTTTGTCCTTTGGGGTTATTAACTTGTTGGGTTTTTATCTTCTCAATGAGGGGAGGGCACAGGTATTCTGTTATTTTTCTATATATGTAATTCAGATGTATTTGATCTTTCTCATTTTAGATATTTAATTATAATAAACAACAAAAGAACTAAACTTTGTGTGTTGGTCAGACCCATACCCAAATTAACCATAGTTGTTTTCACGTTTGTGTGTCTTGTTGTCACATAGCTGTGTGTGAGTGTTTAGTGTAACTTAAATTTCTCAATATAGGGAGGTACAAGATTGTATTATTCTAAATTATAGTCGTATAGATAGGCTGGACTAGAGAAACTACTCAGTCCAGAGACATATCTTCTCCTTAAACTATCCACTCGTGAAAAATCAATTTCTTACACCTTTACTTCTCACGTATTATTTCCATCCCCTATACTCAGGCGGGACCTTAAATAACTTTAATACCTATCTAAGCACGACACATCCCATGATACTATCTTTTTGGTATTTGGCAACAATGCAACCCACGCCCCCTTTAGCTCTTTCAGATGTGGGTACACCTCTGTAGAGCAGCATGTTGCCATCGAGATCCATTACTCCTTGTTCTTTTTTCTTTGTTTCCGTTATAGCCAGGATTTCTAGTTTTGCTTTCCTCATCTCTTCCACCAGCTACTCTTCTTTCCCATTTATACTTCTTGTGTTCCAAGTTCCATAAGTCGTAGTCCGTTCCAGTTCGTCGCCTTTAGAATCAGTCCGGTTTTCTCTCGTATAGTTCTCGTAATTAAAAGTTGATTGTCCTGTTGTGTCTTTGCATGGTGGAAGGGCTGTCTCCTTACGGCCTCCATGCAGGTCGCCCTCCTCTTTTTTCAGCCGGGCTTGGGACCGGCTTAGACGCAGTTCAGTTACAAATAGAAAGGTTTAATAATCATTTATTGTTTAGCAGTGTAAAATAAAAAAAAATTTTTATAAAAAAAGAAGCGATGTTATTTATCATCACCAAATGGTTTAAACGGTGGCGGAAATTAGGTAAAATTGTGAAATGTTCATGGACATGGTGTTATAGTACTTAGCTTCCAGTATGGGGTCGGTTCGCGTCTGCTTCAGCTGTTGTTGCTTCCCTCAGGTGCCTTGGACTGTAACGTCTCTACGATTGTCACGTCTGGTGGCTGTAACACGCCTCATGCATTAAGGCTGAGGTAAAGACAAAGGTTGTCACGTGTCTTCAAGACCAGTCTGATGTTTAAGTCTAGCGTCGACTGCAAGCTACTTGCATCACAAACTTATACCGCAAACTGAATGGAAACAAATGTCTCTGCTAAATATTGGGTCTTCTGACAATTTCATCAGACGACCTCCGCTTCCATCCTCCACTTCATCTTCTTTAGAAATTTTGCCCTACCTGTGCGTTTATTTTAACCCCAGAGAGTCGAATGACAGTGCTTTTGAACAGCGAAAGATAACAATTGACATTTAGATATAAATATATATGAAACTTACTAAAGTGCTTGCATAATAAAAATGTACACCATGATATCACCATCCACTCCCTACTCTCTATGGAGCCTGAGGCCACCTCTGCTATTGGTTCCTTGTGAGAAAACCCGCATGAAAGAGTCGCCAGCTCTTGCAGTGGTGGTTCAGGTGTCAAGTTTTTTTGCGTTGATGAGATTACCAGCTCCATACGCCACTGACATCCACAAGCAAAATATACATTTCAAAAAACAAGCGTAACATAATGAAAAACACATATTACAACTTACCCATATATTTTTGTCAGGCGAGCACAGATTATTTGGACAGGAACGTACGAATATTGTCGTGCAACTGATTTAAGATTCCATCTCTTTCAGGTGTGTTAGGTGCACTTGAAGTTGGATTGTAGAACTAAAGGCGCAAAATGATGTCTCTGGGATTACTCTCTTCCAACCTTACAATTTACTTCCAATCCTATGGCCAGTCATATATTTACGTCCTAATATTCCGTGTTCATGGCTGTTTATGATTTCGTTTTGATGAAATTGGAAGTCAGTGAAGTAGTCTTACAACGCTGTCGAATATAAGCGAAATTTTGACCTTCACACGCGTTTTGCTATTTGGAGAAGAAGCGCAATCAGCAGCATTTCAAATGCCAAACCAATTGCAAATAAGTGTCTGATTATGGTCGGGGTCCTCCATTACCTTTATGTAGAACATTTCTACATGGCAACTTAAGGAGGTCCACTACTATGAAAACTGGATTTTACGTACAAAATATAGATTTTTTACTTTTGAGCTTATTTTATTAAATAATCATCGAGGAATCGATTGAGCAAGGTTTTATAACATAAAAAATGCATTTGATGTATCAAAAAGCATATTGTCGGCACCACCCCCATGCTATGATTTTCAAATTTGTGCCGAAAATGCACGATTTCTCACTAAAACTATCAAACAGAGGAGTCTCAAATTTGGCATGCATGTAGTACACATCTATATCTTTAAAAAAAAACACATCTGCATTTTTGATATTTTGGTAATTTTCTTTTATAAATTTTTTAAAAATATTTTAAAAAATATTTTTTCACACAAATATAGTTTTTTTTTTAAATCATTAAAAATATAATTTAAAACTTATAAAAATAATCATGAGTAGTACACATCTATATCTTTAAAGTAACACATCTGCATTTTTGATATTTTGGTAATTTTCTTTTATAAATTAAAAAAAAAATATTAAAAAAAATATTTTTTCATACAAATAGATATTGCCCTTTACAAGTGATTTTCAAACTTAATCAACTTGTAAAGTCTTGCCATTTCCGTCGTTACTGATCGTGTTTACAAACTCATTACTCCACAAATATATCACTGATAATATTTTCCAAGATGTTACTTTGTCGTGGTGGATTATCAAAACAAAGTCCATGTGCCGAAAGTATTAAATCACTGCCCGTGTCTTAAGTGAAAAAAGCCTTCCGATAATGGTTCCCCATGAAATGATGGCAGCATGTCACCAAAGTTTTTTACCAACAAGGTGTTGTCCATGTACTTGTTTTGGACATAGACAACAACAACCTGTAACTATTACTTTAAGTCAGGCAATGCATTCAACATTATTTCGGTTCAGGCTTCTTAAGTGATGTCAGATCTAGTGTCTCAATGTGATGTTAATAGTAGAAAACTTGAAAATTTGTAGCTTGTTTTTCAGTGATGTGTGAAAATTAACCATTTTTCAAAGCATTAAGGCAATGGGCGTTGAGAAGATGATGTGACATTTACTTAAAGTTACAAAGGATTGTTTCTGTATCAAAACTTCTAAAACGGTATTCTCGTCTCATATGTCTTGGTGTGAAACAACAACAATAAATAGGAAACACCAAATAAGCAACAAACGAACAAAAACAAAGTAAAGACAAATAAATAAAACAAAAAGGGAAGGATGTGAAAGTATAAGTTTGATGAATCACACTGTATGTATAGTAATTTGATCCGCTGCACTCAATAAGTAGAACTATAGCAAGGTTGGGTTTGAGGCTATGTAATTTTATACTGAGTCACCGCGTGTTAAAACATACAGAAGGCTGGCGTATTAACTCACCTTGACATTAACCATTCAAAAAACGTTAGCAGTATGGTGTTATCAAGAAATAATAAATTGTGCCTAAATGGTCGTTAAATTACAACTTGCAAGCTAAGATAACAACGAGACTGGTTTAAAAAAAAACACCTGTTTTTACCAGGCTTGAAACGAAACCAAAAAATAGTGACACTTTACTTTACTAAGCTGTCTGGTCTGTACAGGATCTCTTTTGTCGAAAACCTGAAGAGAATTGGATACAGAAGTGAATATGATGAGTAAAACATGGAAAGAACGTGAGATGATGGCACGTGACAGGAGGACTGGGCATGTGTTTGTTGAAGGTCTATGCTCCTTGGGGAGCATACCCTAAAGGGTATTGATTGATTGATTGATTGATTGATTGATTGAAAGAATCTATTAAGAAATCGTAAAAAGGTAAAGGTAGTCCTATAGCAGAAACAACCGTAGAGGAGTGAAGTGTTAGAGACTACACCATAAACGGCCCAGTTTATTTATGAGGTGTGGGGGTGACAAGTTTCCTTACTCGCCATCTTTGCCTTCTCCAACTTACAAGCGGAGATAGATAAACATTTATAGCTGGGTAGATTGGAGAGGTTTCGATCCAGAAAACCGGTAACTTTGTCGCGAAGGGACATCTCTCTAACCCATTAGCCTATCGGACGCTCCTACAAGACAACTTGTTTCTTTATTTGCTTGGGGTCTCAAACCCAGTTTTGTTGAATTATACAGCCACACGACAAACACCAGCGACACGTATTACCGTAATCATACAATGATAAGACAGACAGAGGATAAACTGAAACACTCAGGCAATGGAACTGGTGGCACAAAGTAAAGGGATATAGAGCACAGGGTAAGATCTTGACCGACTGGCAAAGGAGATGATGAATAGATGTGAATGTATGCTTCATAGGAAGCTGAAGGATATTGAACTGCGCATGCGCGCACACACACACACACACAAACGTATACCGAATATCATCTTTTTCGTGCCTTCTGGAACATGGAACCCCGACTACTGGTACCCCACCTTCGAGAAAACCTTTGTTCAAGCATATCCTCCTGCTGCGATGGTTTCTGAAGCTTATTTTGTTGCATGATAAGGTTGCCATCACCATATACATCCTTATATCGGTCACCTTTTACAATATTCCCAAGGGTACAGTACTCTTATTTTTTTCGTCATCTTCTCAGAGACCCGGGAAACTACTTACTCTATTGCCAAGGGAAATAATTAGGACCATTAGAAACATTTGTGAATTTATGTGATTAGTGTTCTTTATTTATGCAATGAAAAACATCTGACAAAATTACTTTTTTTTTTTAGACGTCTAAAACAGAGAGACTAAATAATGACTTTTCAGTTTTTATTACTGGCGTATGGTCCACTGGAGCTGAAGAAAAGATTGATGATGATGATGATGATGATGATTGTATTGATAATAACAATGACGATGATGATGGCAATGATGATGACAATGACTATTATTAGTAGATAATATTATTTTTATTATTATTATTCTGACGTCTGTTAATTTTGAAGAGGGTCCTCATATCAATGTGTTTTCATTTCGACGATGTCTCTTTAAGGTTTAAATATACACAATCGGTGTATTATATTTGGACATTCGCATTAATATAACCGACTGACCCTTTTCCTAGGTTGAATGGTGGCATCTGACAATCGTAAATTGCAGTCTTACGTAAATAGCACATACGATGTAACTGTCTGTCACTGAATATACTAATTATAAACCAGAGATTGGTTCAACAGCGCAGACTCTCTGCCACGATTCTGGGTAAGGGGAGGTAAGTCAAATATATCTGATGCTATTTGACCCCGTTAAGTTCCCGGGGTTTCTTTGATGAGATAAAGACAGAATAAGATTACTTCTAGCTCAGACATGTCGTACAAGGCTACCAATATAACCTTATGTATCGGTTGGCCACCTTGTCATTTAAAACACGTTTCTACTGAAACTATAATAATAATAATAATAATAATAGCCCCTTCAGTCATAACTGACTATGGGAATGCGCTCCTGAGGTGGCAACCCTCAGCTGCTTATTTTCCTGGTGCTCCTTTCGACGTTTTCTCCTCACCTCTACTTCTTGTGTTAGCCTCTCTTCGCCCAATCTGAGGTGGTGCCGTAAATAGCATCGCCACTTAGTGCGATCGGCAGCTTCATCCTCCCATGTTGCTGGATCCATGTCCAGTGCCCTCATATCTCTCTTGCACACATCTTTGAACCTCAGCTGTGGTCGCCCAACTGTTCTCTTGCCATCTGCTAATTGTACTGAAACTACTGCCGCAAGAACATGAGCATGCTTTTTGCAGGCTTTCTGCTTGGGTATCAACTACAGTGGTGGAGGTTCAATTCTTCATTCAGTGCATGAATGAATGAGACTATTAAGGTTTCATTTCATTTAATTAAAAACACTCCTTCAGGCCTAGTGGCTAATATATGACAGAACATATGTAACTATGTGACAATTTTAAAATTTAAAAAAAAAAAAAGAATTAACGCCCATCGGGTCAAATATTGGTAATTTCAATGTAAATGAAACGCCTTTAAATTTATACGGAAAGGTACATTCTGAAATTACGCATTCAGTCTTAGAAACATGATTAAAGTACGAAATTTAGTGTTCAGTTGTAGAAGGTAATAGTCATGAAGTGCATTCTCTCACCACTTCATTTATTGCAGGTGAAAGGTGTAGTAGCGGAACAAGGTTTAAATAAAAGAGAAATACTTTAAATGTATATATATATATATATATATATATATATATATATATATATATATATATATATATATATATATATATATATATATATATATATATATATATATATATATATATATATATATATATATACACTACTGGTCAAACGTTAAGGGTCGCCATTCAGTTTAGACAAGGTTTATATAATTCTTCCTGAGCAGGGTCGATTTTCCAAATGTCCGGTAGCTTGAAATCTCTCAAGAAGTCTCTGAATGGTAGAGTGGGACACTGCTAAACTTCTTGCAACATGACGAACAGATTGACCATCCTGAATCCATGCCATGGCTCGACCACGGTCTACAGTGCTGAGACTTCTCCTTGGTGGCATGGCTAATGCAATGATCATTTCGACCACTTGTCATACTGATTTATTGCATACCAACGGTGAACACTCTTTACTGATGATTATTTTCCACGTGCAGTCAAATTCAACTCAATTCTTCACTATTTGAACTAGTAGGGCGTGTTGCAAAAACCACGAGTTTTTATAGCAACAATGGCAATTTTCACGTGACCCAGTTTTTGGACATTTAAAAAAAATTAATCTAGTGCACACAGAAATGTATACACATTTCTCTGAGCTCAGTTTTAATGACATTTTCACTTGTCTTTACAGTTTGCCAACCAATTATATAAACCGTGTCTGAACTGAATGGCGGCACTTAACTTTTGTCCAGTAGTATATATATATATATATATATATATATATATATATATATATATATATATATTATAATTTATATATAATATATATATTATATATATATATATATATATATATATATATATATATATATATATATATATATATATATATATATATATATATATATATATATATATGGCCATTATGCTACATTCTTCCTGTAACACTCCTAACTAAACAAAATTCAATATGTTAACCTTATTACCTCATTAGGAGAATATAGGTACTAAGAACGGACATTCAGAAACGTATATGTATTTAAATGCAAATTGTGTAACCCAAAGATTAATTATATATATATATATATATATTTCACTTGTCTTTACAGTTTGCCAACCAATTATATAAACCGTGTCTAAACTGAATGGCGGCACTTAACTTTTGTCCAGTAGTATATATATATATATATATATATATATATATATATATATATATATATATATATAAATATATATATATATTTATATATATATATATATATATATATATATATATATATATATATATATATATATATATATATATATATATATATATATAATATATATATATATATATATATATATATATATAATATATATATATATATATATATAAGACTTAAATTGCATGCTGACGAAAAGATCAGAGAAGAACAAGCGGGTTTCAGGCCGAAACGATCATGTATTGATCAAATATTCACACTAAGAACAATTATAGAAGAATCAGTGGAAAGGCAATCGCCACTTATTATCACCTTCGTCGATTTTCAAAAAGCCTTTGATAGTCTACACCGCCCATCATTGTGGAAGATACTTACAATCTATGGATTTCCAACAAAATATGTGAATATAATCAAAGCGCTATATGACAATGCAAGATGTTGTGTTAGAACAAATAAAGGGAATACAGAATGGTTTACAGTAGAAACAGGGGTTAAACAAGGCTGTATTATGTCACCACTACTTTTTGGAATAGCTATTGATTGGGTTATGAGAAACTATACCCACAATGAACAATTGGGTATAAAATGGACAAATGGAAAATTCCTGGGGGACCTGGATTTCGCAGATGATGTAGCATTCTTAAGTTCAACACCAAGACAATCCCAAGAAGCAATAAATAATTTGTGTCATCTCTCGGTTAAAATAGGTCTCCAAATAAATGCCTCTAAAACTAAAGCTATGAACTTTTCTAACGAGACCTTTGATATCATCTTGAACGGGGAAAAACTACAGAAAGTTGAAAGTTTCAATTATTTAGGCAGTAAAATGACTCAGGATGGTGACACAACAAGAGAAATCTATACTAGGATTGCTTTGGCAGCTAGCGCCTTCAATAGATTATCTAACATTTGGAAATTACGATCATTGAATATACATACCAAGCTTCGTCTGTTTAATTCAAATGTTATCTCAGTGTTAACATACGGCTGTGAGAGTTGGAAAATAACAAAATCATTGTAGAACAAGCTGAATACATTCGAGAACAAATGTCTTAGAAAACTCATGAACATCAGTTGGAAAGAATTCAAGACTAATCGACAAATAAGAGAAGACTCTAGGCAGAAATATGTCTCCGACTATGTAAGGAAAAGACGATGGTCATATATCGGTCATGTCCTACGAATGCAAAACAACAGAATACCACTACAGGCGCTCACTTGGGTTCCTGAGGGTAAGAGGAAAAAAGAAAGACCAAAAGAAACACTCAGAAGAACAATAATAAGAGAAGGAAGAACGTTGGGCCTAAGTAATGTGCAAGAGCTAAGAGGAGAGGCGTCACAACGAACAACCTGGAGAGCACTGGTTCTGCCTTATGCGCCGTGTTTGGTGCTTAAAGAATTTATTATTATTATATATATATATATATATATATATATATATATATATATATATATATATATATATATATATATATATATATATATATATATATATATATATATATATATATATATATATATATATACGAGGGGAAGTCAGTAAGTAGGTCACAAACTGATATGGGGAAGCTGAAAATGGTATTTGGTAGTTTCTAAAGGTGTCGTTCGGCGACAGTATTATCCAGCTTTATGATTAGCTTAGGTAGCAGACTGCTAGGTGTCGCATGCGCAGAGCAGATAAAAATGGCGACCGTCCTCGTGGAGTGTACAAACAAAGAAAAGCGCACTGTTTTGCGTTTTTTTGGGCAAAAGGACTTCCTGCAAAGGATATTCATAAGGAAGTATTTCCTGTTTACGGTGTGAAGTTGTTTGTCGCGACAAGCGGTACATAACTGGGTCGATAAATTCGAAGAAAACGCACAGGCCTACTGACTATAGGAGTACTGCTCTATCATGACAATGCCAGACCACATACAGCTCGATGAACCAAGGAGAAAATTGAGCAACTAGGGTGGCAAATTCTTGAACATCCGCCTTACAGTCCCGACTTAGCCCCGAGGTATTTTCACCTGTTTGGTCCACTAAAAGCTCACCTGGGCGGTAAACATTTCGCGGGTGATGCATAGATTGAACGTGAGGTGTGAATATGGCTGAGACAGCAGAGCACGCACTTCTGTCCTGTAGGTTTCGAAGCACTAATACAGCGATGGGATAAGTGTATCAATGTTGGTGGAGTGTGGAGAAGTGGGATGTTATAAATATTTATATGGGACTTAGTGTACTGACTGAGATCAGCTGTGAAGGTATCTATATCTAATAAGAGTAGTGTATTATAGATAACCTTACTTGCTGCCACATATATATATATCTCAGTCAGAATTATTCTGGAATAGTGTGATGACTACGTTATATGTCTAGGGTATGTGTATGATGAAGTGTAAGTCAAAACAACAACAGACAGATAAACAATTTAATTTATTCCACTACACGTGACAACACTGTGACACTCACATACATAAAACACTCTACAAGGATATCTTAAAGGAGTCACTGATAACTTTTCAAATAACAATATGTATTCATTGCTGTCATGAATGAATATGTGTCCTGATTCAAATACAAAGGGAACCAGGAATCACAATCAATTTTAATTACAAGTTATATGTACAGAATTTCTCAATATGAATATTGTAGTGACATATATTATTAAAAGTATCCTATGTGTGTCAGTTGTGTAGTAGTAATATGAGGTAATACTGGTTTTGTTTTGTTCAAGCTCTGTTGGTATTTGTCATCATGACTTCAATAGTTTGTCTTTATTGGAACTAGTATTGGAGATGTTCTCAGTTCCTGATATTAAAACAATTTACTTCCCCTCTTAAGTTTATGTTACAATGTTATTTTAAGATGGAGGTACATAATGTTGAGCTCAGCTGGCCACATCAGCTTATCTTGCGTGATGGCGGCAGGAAAAGACTCCTCTGCTCGATTTCTCCCCTGGGCTCTGGAGACACCTCACTGATAGCTAAATGGACCAAGGAGTATGCTGTCTGACTCTGGATTCAGCAAAGCTCTGACCAGGTGCTGCTCAATACCATCAAGACCACGGTCCCTGAAAACAAGAAGGATGTACCTTCTACTTCATAACTAATTGATACTCTAGTTCTACACTGAGCACAATACATCACAAACATTGGGTTCAGAGCGTTAGGCCAACTGTCAGCTTCATCTGAAATACTTTATACCAGTATTAACCTCCTTAATGGTTACTACGCCTCTGCAATTCCAGCATTATTTCTTTCTAGTCAATCATCTAGGTGTCAGTGTACTGTTTGGCCATTCCATGCCGTTTTACTTTCCTCCGACACCTTCTGTTCAGGCTGGAGCATTATAGGCTTTACATCATGTTTGCTACTGAACTACACATATATACAGGCATAAATTAACAATTCACATTCAATTTTCATTAAAAGATACTGAATGTTTCAAGCTTACCACAATTCATAGAATAAACACAGATACGTTGACTAGCAATGAATTCTGGCACAAATACTGGCACAAATTCCCATCTGCTTATGTTCCAGGCTTTTATTTAGCAAAATTATGAGCTGGCTTCAACGCACTGTTGCTTTATCAAGCTTATTTGAACTAGTGGTCTCGAACTAACGCTCCTAAGTGAGTATATCAGCGAGTCTGGCCAATGGAGCCACGTGTCGACAAGTGTTTGAAAAAATTTTACCTTCCTACGTCTCCCCTAACAACCAAAGATAGCATTTATAGTCCGACTAATCGTGTTTAGCCTTATATTTGTTGCGCTCCAATCAATTTGGAGTTTACATGGTAGGCTATTTCCGTACGTAAGGTTTAAAAAATCTACCACTGAGCGATTCTGATTTTGGGGTGTTGTCTGACAGCACCATCATTTTATTTTGGCTATAACTTGTTAATTCCTAGACTATTTGCGTAACGTTTTACATATTCTTTGTCAGCAAGCCCTAAGGAACCCAAATATACAAATTTAAAAGAGCTAAGTGGCTGCGTTCAAAATATGCAATTTCTTCTACCTCCTGTTTCGAAGATGTGCTGTCTGGGTACTGTAATGTTTTCAAACGTAAACCCATCTATTGTCATCTTTCCTAATAAGAGTTTTTCAGGATTTAAAAACCTAACTCTGGGAAGGTTAGTGTTTTTATCACTGTCCGTCCGAAAAAGTTAGTGCATGTGGCCTTACACGCGTGATAGTAGTAATTGTGTATCGCGTTACGCTTGTTGGGGTGGCATTAATAGCGAGACGCGTGTTTAATTTTGCATGCGTTCGGCTTTCTGCCTCTCCCTTCTCTCTATCCTGCTTTATCTGTCTTTTAGTTACGCTGTGTATAAAATGGAATGAATGAAATATTAAAATTAGGTCATTGTTCAGCTTGCGTATCTCAAATGTTTTTCTAAGAAATACAGCACACGTTTCATTGAAGAAAGCGGGTAATAATATAGTAGGCTTTTACTATCAACGTGAAAGCGTTACAATTTGCAGACGAAGCATAAAACAAGGGGGATTTCGAGTACAGTTATTGTGACAGCACTGTTATTTTACCATTGCTCTTTTCTTTATTAGAATTTATTTGTTAGGCTTTATATTTACCTGATAATTTATATATGTGGATTAGAATATTTCACGACACCTCCCCTCTTAAAACAGACATTATATGTCAGTCCTTTATTCTATATACACATAGAGAAATTTATTATTATTTCTGGGGTTTAGGGTGATTCTCATCACACGGATGGCGGCTTAAAAAATCCGCTCCCAAATTTGTTTTTCCAGATATATACTCAATGCTAAAATTATATGGAGCCAAAAGTAAAGACCATCGGAGTAACCTAGAGTTCTCATGCCTATCCTGTGCTAGAAACGATAAAGGTTTGTGGTCTGTTTGCAACTTAAAAGCCTTCCCATACAGATAAATATTGAATTTCTTTATTGCCCATATTACTGCAAGACATTCTTTTTCGCTAGTTGAGTAATTGATTTCAGCTTTATTCAATTTTCTGCTAGCATATGCCACTGGGCTTAATTCCCCATCCAATGCATCTGATTTCTGTAGTAGAGTTGCACCTAACCCAATATTACTTGCATCCGTCCTTACCATGAATTCTTGACTTAAGTCAGGTAATTTCAAAATGGGTTTACTTGTGAGCTTTTCCTTCAATTCTTGGTAAGTCATTTCACATTGTGGTGTCCATGTAATGCGATCTGGATGTCCTTTACGTGTCAAATCAGTTAACGGTGCACATATGGAATTAAAGTTTTTGATATACTTCTGGTAGAAACCACATAATGAGACAAAGGATCTCACGTCCTTCTTGGTTTGTGGTCTCGGGGCTTTCTGTAGTTTCTCTAAATTCTTTGGGTCAGGGGTCATGTTTCCCTGATAAACTGTGTGTCCCAAAAATTCCAATTCTTTACATCCAACGCAACATTTGGTTGGTCGGACTGTTAAATTTGCCTCCCTAAGTCGATTAAACAGCATGTTCAGAGAGTCAATGTGTTCCTCAAATGTTTCTGTTGCTATCAGGATATCATCCATGAAATTTGTTATACATGGATTATTCAGAGGGTCCAATAATTTTCTCATCATTCTAGAGAAGACACTAGGCGCATTCTTCAATCCAAATGGCAATCTATTAAACTCATAGTGTCCTTCTGAGGTACTAAAAGCTAGGTATGGTCTAACCTCGGGCTTTACTGGAATCTGATAGTATCCTTTACTCAGATCCACTTTTGAGAAATATTTAGCTTTATTTAGTCTGGCAAACAGATGATTTGTATCCGGCAATGGATCCACCTGTCCTTCTGTAATAGCATTCAGTCTCCTGTAATCTATACAGAGTCTATGTTCTCCAGAGGGCTTCCTTAAGAGTACAACACCGGAACTATATGAGGATTCACTGTGTGAAATAATTCCCTCCTTCAATAGATAGTCTATCTCTTCCTTCAAAGCTTTCTCCTTAGCAAACGGAATCGAATATGGTTTCATACAGACAGGTGTGGGGTCTATCAGTTTCATATCATATTCCAATAGGTTTGTATGCCCTGATCGGTCTGTTAACACCTCTGCATGATTATTTAGAACCTGTTGCACTCTCTCTTTCTGAGTTTTCGTTAAATGTGTACTGATTTTCACCTGTGCTGCTGTCTCACAGGGGTGTAATGGATATTCAAATGATGAAAGTGGTTCCTTTTTCATCTCCATGGCGATGGACAAGATCAACAAGTGTGTCTCTTCCTGATGTTCTCTTTCCAAATATTTCTTCAGGAGATTCACATGATAGATTTTTTCTTTCCCCTTCTTATCTATCTTATAATTTGTTCTAGACACCTTCTCTAGAACTGTATATGGACCCTGCCATCCAATTTGTAACTTATTCTGACTCCCGGGCAAAAGAAGCAGTACTTTCTCTCCCACAGCCAAGTTTCTGTCTTTCGCCTTCCTGTTATAATAGGCAGCATGTTTCTTCCTGGCTTGTTTCAAATTTTCATTGGCAAGTTTCCAGCCAGTTTTTAAACGAGTGGTCAGCTCATTCACATATTGGTATGAAGATATAATGTTTTCCTCTGCCTTTTCATCAGTCCACGTTCTTAACAAAGCTTCATATGGACCTTTAATTTTGTGGACCTATTTGTCCATGCACCGGTATGGTCTCTTCCACTCGAAGCTCTATAGTGATGATTTTTCTTCCCAGAATTATCATTCACAAAACGACCGCTACCAATTTTTCTTTTGGGGGCTTTCTCCCCACTTAAAATTCTTGATGAGAGATTTCCTCTCTACATCCTCTTCCTCCAGTTTGTTTAAGTCCGATTGAGGGATTTTCGGCTTATCCTGGGGTAAGACATCTGTTTGCACTCTCCGCATAGTGGCCATTGTAAAACAGTTAAGTGAAGCTTGTCCGTGAAAAGGGGCTTCCCATTCCATTTGGTCCACTTTATCAAATTTATATTTCTTTTTATTATCAGGCCTAATTTTGCCCCGTGGCGTGTCCAGGTCCTGATCCATGTTCCCACTTGTGGGTGTTCCCTCATGTGCTATGCTACACCTTTCTACAAAATTCTCAATGTCCCATCTTGCTTTGGGCCAATAATAATTGTGAGCCACCTTTTGAATGATGGTACCTATCTTCTCATGGTCCCCATCTGGTTTCACATGTAGGCTCCTTATTAAGTCTGCCCTATATCTTTTAGGAAGTACCAGCTGTCCCTGACCTTTGGATCTAGCTCCAGTCTTCCTATACATCAACTTGTTTTTCATGTAAAAATCTCCCTTGCCTGGAGTTGTATGACAAGTTGACAATTTTCTGAAACAAGGCTTGAGTGTTTTATCCCCAGCCTGTGCCTTCCTCATCTCTTCTGGAGTGGTATCCAACATAATATCCTCCTCCTGTCTTGAGGTCGACCTGACCTGAAGGGTTGCCATATACACAGGTTTCCTTCTGCAATGGTCAGTGTCATGATTGTCCATCTGACAATTCTTACACCACCTTTTTCCTTGGTTGAGGGATTTTCTTTCATCATATTTCCGTTCATCGAATTGTGGGAATTTATTTTTATTTTCATACCGTGGCCTATCAAATTGGTGCTTACCTTTGTTTTGATCCCTAGGATCAAATTGATTAAAGTTCTGTGGTGCCCTAAAGTTATCCACTTGTTTCTTTTTATTACCTGTTACCTCTGCTTGAGCTGCTTGATACCTTTCAGCATTATTTAGCAACTCACCCAGCCTCTCTGCACCTTGTTCCATGAGAAACTTTCTCAGGTCTGGAGCCATGGACTCTCTTAATTGCTCTATAAGGACCATTTCCTTAAGGTCTTGGGTTTTCCCCAGAGAAGTCCATTTCTCCAAGTATGTCTCTATTCGTGCAGAGAACTGGTGATAGGTTTCACCTGACAGTAGTTTAGCATTCCTAAATTTTTTCCTATAGAATTCTGCATTCTTTTCATATCTTAACAAAAGAGCCTGCTTTAGCATGTCATAATTTTCCTGATCACCTCTGCTCATTTTTGCAAAAACTTCATAAGCTGCCCCACGAAGTCCTTGAGATAACTTTAAGCTCCACCTTTCTCTCTCTAACCCATACGTGGTAGCTAATAGTTCATACCTATTTAGGTAGCTCTCTATATCATCGTCTTTCTCAACAAAATGATCTAAATGAAAATTCATAGCTGAGGTTGAGGCTCCTTGGCTAGCAGTGGCATCAGAGGCAAAGGGACTGGCACCATTTTCAGGAGCATGGCCCTGAAACTCAAACTCCCTTAGTCGTAACTCATGTTCCCTTTGTAATCTTTTATCTTCTGCTTCCCTTTCTGCAGTCAATCTTCTTTCTTCTGCTTCCCTTTCTGCAGCTAATTTCTTCTCTTCCCTTTCTGCAGCTAATTTCTTCTCTTCCCTTTCTGCAGCCAATCTTTTGTCTTCTCTTTCTGCCTCCAATTTCTTAGCCTCAGCCTCAATCTGCAACCTCTTAGTCTCAGCCTCAGCCTCAAATTGTAACTTCTTAATTTCCCTTTCAGCCTCTAACTTTCTTTCGGCTTCAAACCTTCTTTCTTCGCGTTCAATAAATTTGTCACATTCCGTAGTGACATAGGCAACCATAACTTGCCCATCTAATCCTAACTCTTTTGCAGTCTGAACAGCAGCAGATCGAAATTTGGCTAGGTCCGCCATTGTCTATCAGGTAAGTTTATACAATGTCTAACTAACAATTCAATCTCTAAATATATATCTAATGGACAACACAGGCACCGTGAGCTCAACCTTATTTAATTCCACCCAAGGATAAGTTTTTAATTCTTATATTCCCTGAAGTGAATTACCCCCACTATTTTTAATAGGGAAAGATTCAAAATCCCAAGAGCGAGACCCCAATATATGTGGTGAAGTGGGATGTTATAAATATTTATAGGGGACTTAGTGTACTGACTGAGATCAGCTGTGAAGGTATCTATATCTAATAAGAGTAGTGTATTATAGATAACCTTACTTGCTGCCACATATATATATATCTCAGTCAGAATTATTCTGGAATAGTGTGATGACTACGTTATATGTCTAGGGTATGTGTATGATGAAGTGTAAGTCAAAACAACAACAGACAGATAAACAATTTAATTTATTCCACTACACGTGACAACACTGTGACACTCACATACATAAAACACTCTACAAGGATATCTTAAAGGAGTCACTGATAACTTTTCAAATAACAATATGTATTCATTGCTGTCATGAATGAATATGTGTCCTGATTCAAATACAAAGGGAACCAGGAATCACAATCAATTTTAATTACAGGTTATATGTACAGAATTTCTCAATATGAATATTGTAGTGACATATATTATTAAAAGTATCCTATGTGTGTCAGTTGTGTAGTAGTAATATGAGGTAATACTGGTTTTGTTTTGTTCAAGCTCTGTTGGTATTTGTCATCATGACTTCAATAGTTTGTCTTTATTGGAACTAGTATTGGAGATGTTCTCAGTTCCTGATATTAAAACAATTTACTTCCCCTCTTAAGTTTATGTTACAATGTTATTTTAAGATGGAGGTACATAATGTTGAGCTCAGCTGGCCACATCAGCTTATCTTGCGTGATGGCGGCAGGAAAAGACTCCTCTGCTCGATTTCTCCCCTGGGCTCTGGAGACACCTCACTGATAGCTAAATGGACCAAGGAGTATGCTGTCCGACTCTGGATTCAGCAAAGCTCTGACCAGGTGCTGCTCAATACCATCAAGACCACGGTCCCTGAAAACAAGAAGGATGTACCTTCTACTTCATAACTAATTGATACTCTAGTTCTACACTGAGCACAATACATCACAAACATTGGGTTCAGAGCGTTAGGCCAACTGTCAGCTTCATCTGAAATACTTTATACCAGTATTAACCTCCTTAATGGTTACTACGCCTCTGCAATTCCAGCATTATTTCTTTCTAGTCAATCATCTAGGTGTCAGTGTACTGTTTGGCCATTCCATGCCGTTTTACTTTCCTCCGACACCTTCTGTTCAGGCTGGAGCATTATAGGCTTTACATCATGTTTGCTACTGAACTACACATATATACAGGCATAAATTAACAATTCACATTCAATTTTCATTAAAAGATACTGAATGTTTCAAGCTTACCACAATTCATAGAATAAACACAGCTACGTTGACTAGCAATGAATTCTGGCACAAATACTGGCACAAATTCCCATCTGCTTATGTTCCAGGCTTTTATTTAGCAAAATTATGAGCTGGCTTCAACGCACTGTTGCTTTATCAAGCTTATTTGAACTAGTGGTCTCGAACTAACGCTCCTAAGTGAGTATATCAGCGAGTCTGGCCAATGGAGCCACGTTTCGACAAGTGTTTGAAAAAATTTTACCTTCCTACGTCTCCCCTAACAACCAAAGATAGCATTTATAGTCCGACTAATCGTGTTTAGCCTTATATTTGTTGCGCTCCAATCAATTTGGAGTTTACATGGTAGGCTATTTCCGTACGTAAGGTTTAAAAAATCTACCACTGAGCGATTCTGATTTTGGGGTGTTGTCTGACAGCACCATCATTTTATTTTGGCTATAACTTGTTAATTCCTAGACTATTTGCGTAACGTTTTACATATTCTTTGTCAGCAAGCCCTAAGGAACCCAAATATACAAATTTAAAAGAGCTAAGTGGCTGCGTTCAAAATATGCAATTTCTTCTACCTCCTGTTTCGAAGATGTGCTGTCTGGGTACTGTAATGTTTTCAAACGTAAACCCATCTATTGTCATCTTTCCTAATAAGAGTTTTTTTCAGGATTTAAAAACCTAACTCTGGGAAGGTTAGTGTTTTTATCACTGTCCGTCCGAAAAAGTTAGTGCATGTGGCCTTACACGCGTGATAGTAGTAATTGTGTATCGCGTTACGCTTGTTGGGGTGGCATTAATAGCGAGACGCGTGTTTAATTTTGCATGCGTTCGGCTTTCTGCCTCTCCCTTCTCTCTATCCTGCTTTATCTGTCTTTTAGTTACGCTGTGTATAAAATGGAATGAATGAAATATTAAAATTAGGTCATTGTTCAGCTTGCGTATCTCAAATGTTTTTCCAAGAAATACAGCACACGTTTCATTGAAGAAAGCGGGTAATAATATAGTAGGCTTTTACTATCAACGTGAAAGCGTTACAATTTGCAGACGAAGCATAAAACAAAGGGGAGTTTCGAGTACAGTTATTGTGACAGCACTGTTATTTTACCATTGCTCTTTTCTTTATTAGAATTTATTTGTTAGGCTTTATATTTACCTGATAATTTATATATGTGGATTAGAATATTTCACGACATGGAGATTATGATGAGAAACAAAGGGGAAATGTAAGTGCAATAATACATGGTGTTCAAGTTCGTATCTCATTTATTACTTTATTCATAACCATTTGTATCTTACTGGCTTCCCCTCGTATGTGTATATATATATATATATATATATATATATATATATATATATATATATATATATATATATATATATATATACGTGTGTGTGTGTATACATATATACATATTCAATGTTGACCTATATACTTGTTTCATTGATTACACCAAAGCTTTCGACTGCGTACAACATCAGCAGTAATGGGCTATTATGGAAAATATGGGATTTCCAAACCACATTATACAACTCATCGCACTGCTGTACCAAGAACAACAGGCACCCGTAAGAATAGAGGGGGAAACATCAGAATGGTTTGAAGTACAGAAAGGAGTAAGACAAGGCTGTACCCTTTCCCCTTACCTGTTTAACATTTATGCCGAGAATATCATGAGAAACGTAAGAGTGCTTTGTCTGGTTCAGTGAGTTCCTGCACAAGTTGCAGCTTGTAAGCCGTCATTCTCAAACGCTAATGAAGCACTTTACATACCGTACTGGGGGGCATTTTCAACTCACGACTCGCCCTTCAAACCGACTTCATGGGGCTGGGATGGAAGGCTTGCTGAACTCTATCCACTGCTTCCTCCGAACATGACGGGCGACCGTTGCTTTTGCCTTTGCACAGGCAACCTTCCTTCATGAATTTCGTATACCTACGCTTAATGGAATTCTTATTAGGTGAATAAACCCCAAACTGTCGCCGAAAATTGCGTTGAACTGCGATAACAGACGCCGTTTTCGAATATTCTACAAAACAAAACGCCCTCTGTTGCTTGTTCGGCTCCATTTTGCAAAAACAGTGCGCATGCTTCTTCTTCTTCTTTGATCCATAGACGCCAATCGTCAAAGCAGTCAGTGGCCATCACGCCAGGTGGCGTCTTGTAGGGCATCAACAAATTTATTCCACTTTGCTCGGTCGGTGCCCATCCTTCGTACAGTGCCCAAACTCTGGTTCATTCTTTGCATCTCAGCCTCCACAGTCCTCCGCCAAGTTGTTTTTGGTCGGCTGTTCTTGTGATGGCATCGGGGTCTCTTCTGAGGACATGGCCAACCCAGCTCCAGCGTCTGCCAGCTATGATAGTGTGCATGTCCTCTTGTTTGCTCCGAGTAAGCGGATCTTGGTTGGTGATGGTATTCGGCCAAAAGATTCGAAAATTTTTCTTAGGCATGTTGTGTGAAAAGAGGACAATTTCGACATTTCAATCTCTATAACTCTCCAGCATTACGCACCATAGAAAGCACAGAAAGAACACAGCTCTGATATAATCTTAATTTTGTCCTTGTGCTTGTCGTAGATTTCCGATAGGAGAATTAAGACTAGGTTTGGTCCCTTCTGAATAGGTTTGAATAGGTGATAGACTCAGTGAGAGTTAGTGAAAGGTAATAGAATTTCCACACACGTGAGATGATAGATTTTGATATAGTGGCTGTCTCTGAAAGCGAAAAGAATTCTTCTCTCTCTCACCTATCTTCTACAACAGTTGTTACAGCGTCAGACAGACTACACCAATATACATATTACGTATATTTCTATCACTCACAGGCACGCACATACACGTGACGACAGGTAAACACACAGACGTGGGAAAACTATAACAATGATATATATATTATCTAGAACGAGCTGACCAAACACGATTATCAAATTCAAGAGCGATTTTAATATCAGGAAAAATCGGCTCACAACATCAAAGAAAGTACATCAAGGAAAATACATATACACATAGTCATAAAAATTCAAGGAAATGTTGCAAGGATGATAGCCCCGTTATAGTGTTAACTCTAGGTTTAGCCCGGCCCCGATATAATAGTGAAAATATCACTCAGACCAGCGTACACTCATTCATTCCGCCATGGCTTCTCATTCAGGTACTCACGACTTTGCTCGCTGCCTCTTGGAACACACTGATTTTAGATCTTTACACAGACTCAAAAAAATGCAGTCTTCTGCCAAGAAGTCCCCAGTTCCAAAAGACGTATTTAACTCGGAGTCTCCGGGAACGACTACTTGGGTGTGCAAATTTGTTCAAATGTCTGATTAAGTCACCTAACAATTATTCCAGGCGCGGGAGTTAGCAGAGCACAGTGTCAATAGCGTAGGTTTCTAGAAATGATGAATGTCAGGTCGGTGCCTTCCCTCAGTATAGGATTCACTTTAGTCACACCACAGATTTGTCCACAAAAAATATATATAGATAGTCGGGAAATGTTAGTTAATACTTGAAGTATTTCGCGCCACCAGGCAGAAAGATTACGTAGAGTTTTCTAGAAGAAATTAAGATCTGGCTCCAAGGTCCAGTATTTATCATTACAGTCTTTGAAAACCCGTTATTGGGATATTAGTATTTCTGTCTAACTTGCACCGTCAGATCAGTGTTACTTGAGAAAACCCACGTGGTTCAAAATAAGGACTGTCTATTTCTTCACAAGTATGGAAACTACTACTAGGTGCTGGTAAAGTTAGGGTCACCCCAAAACTTTCACTGTGTGGAGGAAAAATAACACATATAATATAATAAACAGAATCTGAACTGGTTATAACTTACATTTAAACTTGCAAGCAGAGAGCTTTGCTTATCATTTAAACTTCCCGTGACGTAAGTTATATTTAAAAATCAGCAATTCTCATGAATTAGGAACACGTGCGTATCCCGTCACCATTCATGAGGCTCGATTCTAGAGTTTATACGTTAGTTTAGAAAAATACACTCGACTGAGTATTAGCAGTTAAATTAAATTCATAAATAGCTACAATTGCCGTTATAAGCTAGAAATTTTAATTTTATTCTGCTTTCCACTGAATGCTTCCCTAGAAAATATAATAGCCTACCACTTTATTTCTCTTCTGCGCTAAAGAAATAGATTAAAATGAATTAAGCGATTTAACACTTTAACACTCACAAAATCTATATATCTATCATATTAATTACCTCAACCACAGAATTACAGGTAGTCGCACAACTTAAGAATAAAAATGCTGAAAATATTTCTGGAAGTCTAGAAGTTCGACAAATTGCCGAAACAAACTGAGATCTTCGCTAACAGCTATTCTGTTTACGAGCAACCTATCTACTGTAAGTCTATGAGCCAGAATGAAATTAAAGTTTCAAACTTGGCCAATATCTTAAAATCAGACAAAGGGCCCAAACTTATTTCGCCAAGCGAAATTATCTCCCCTACTCCCAACATTTACGTCCGCTTAACGCGTGTCGTAACTGTCACCTACTGACCACGATGTACGCGTGTCAGTTTCAAATCCCAGACAGCCTGACTCCATTGCAGGGCAGTTTTTACACTACAGCTGACCATGGCCCAAGTGAGCGCCGTGTCAGTTTGGGATTTTCCAGACAAATGTCTGGATACTGACCGGTGCAGATGTAAAGTATCACACCTCACCGGGACTAATGCCGAGAAGAAGCTCGCGCGCTCGGTGAGAATGTAGACGATTTGCTACGTCCTATGTTCAGCGAACCGACTTATCACGCCTTCTGACGCCCTGCAGCCCTGACATCTACGTAATATCGTCCTAGCGCGATTCTCAGTTTATGAGAAGGGAAAACAGGTAAAGTTTGCGAATTATATGAAAATAATATTCGCAAAACGAATGGGTGAAAAAAATACAGGAAAAAAAATGAAATACAGAGATAATAAAAGAGAGAATTTTCGGGTGAAAGAATAGGAAGAAGTTGTAGGAAATTAAATGAATATAAACCCTACGTGACAGAGCCTCCCCCCTTTAAGATATGGAAGCACTCCATGTCTACGTTATGGAGTTTAATTTCCTATAACCGTAGCTTCGGGGTGTCTGTCCTCTTCCCTCTCATATTCCCCCTCCATCTCTGTCCAATTCCTACTCAAGTCCACTCCTCAAAGTTTCCTTCCCCTGGAATGTCTCATATGCGCGCTTGAAAGAGCGTCGCCGCTTCTGACATTTTTGAAAGATTTCCTGTGATAGCGGTGGAATATCCCTGCCACTATCGTCATCTTCGTCAGTTTTGGCGATCGTCAGGAGATGGTCGGAGGTTGGCACTGGTTTTTCCAAGTATCTCTTTAAGAGATTTAAATGGAAAACCTTCTCCTTTCCTTCAATAGAGATCTGGTAGTTAGCCTTAGAAATCTTTTTCAGGACGGTAAACGGCCCTTGCCATCCGATCTTCAGTTGGTTGTTCTCGGTAGGGAGCAACACCAAAACTTTCTCTCCTGCTTCCAGTTCTCTCTCTTCCGCGACTTTCCTGTATCGGTTAGCGTGCTTGGTGCGTGCTCGCTTAAAGTTAGTCGTTGCTAGGTCCCAGCCTAGTTTCAACCGTTCCTTTAAAACCGACACATATTTACTGGCTGAGACAACTGTCTCATCAGCCTTCTCGTCTGTCAGAGACTGAAGTAAGGCTTCAAGCGGGCCCTTAATGGGTCTGCCGAATAAGAGTGTAGCTGGCGGAAATCCTGTGGAAGTATGAGGAGATTCTCTGTAGCCAAATAATGCTGCAGGAATACAGAGATCCCAATCTTCAGGTTTCACTTGTGCCAGCTTACTTAGCATCATGGTGAGGTTTCCATTAGCACGTTCCACGAGCCCATTTCCGGCCGGAGTATATGGCTTAGTGTGGATGTGCTGGGTCCTCAAGATCTTAACGATCTCATCCATCAACAGGTTTCGGTATGGAGATCCATTATCCGTCAACACTTGCTGAGGGAATCCCAACCGAGTGAAAATCTGCACGAGGGCTTCTGCGACATGCTTGGCATCTGCGCATGTTAGCGGTATAGCTTCTGCCCATAAAGTGCATGTATCGACTAAGGTCAGGATGAACCTGTTCCTTCTTTTAGTCCTGTCGAAAGGCCCTAAAATGTCGATCACAACCCGTTCGAATGGTGTTCCCATTATTGGCATTTCACCCATGTGGACTGGGGGTGTCCGTTGCTTGGGTGGTACCCGTTGGCACTGGGCACAGGATTTGACGTACCTGATAATATCAGTGTTTACTCCTGGCCACCAATAATGAGTGGTTATACGTTGGTTTGTGGCGTTCTGTCCCATATGTCCGCTGAAGGGAAGAGAGTGCCCCATTTCTAGGATTTGGCTTCTGTACTGTTTCGGTACTAGGAGCTGGTTGTAACCTTGGTCAGGCTTGCCCGTTCTCCGATAAAGTACGCCATCCTTAGAAAAAATGTCCCCGTGCTGTGTTGGTTCCTTCGCCATGGGCAGTTTCCTAAAGCAGGGTGCCAAAGTCGGGTCCTTGTATTGCGCTTCTTTAAGTTCCATAGGTAACAAATTTGGCGCAGGCTCCCGTTCCTTCTTGGTTTGCCCTCTTGTAGTTACAGCTGCCACAATCGGCTCTTCCGGTTTCCCAATACACACGTATCTCCCGCCAAGTATGACTGGGTAGATGGGATCATCCATAACAGCCGCTTTGATCACACCTCTGACAAAGTCAGAGTGTATCTCCACCAATGCGATGGGAAGCGCTGTAGGTGCCTCACTCTTACGAACTCCACAAAGTTGGACGGTCTCTGCTGTCTCTTGACCGGGTTTGACCAGGTTTCTGGCAACAATGCAATCGTAAGAAAGCCCCGTGTCAAATAAGCAAGAAGTTTGAGAACCGTTCAAAGTAACAGTACCTCGCGTTGAGGGTCTATCCCCAACAGGTTTGGAATCACTGTCAACAATTCCGCCTTGCGAGACTGTCAATAAGCATCCGATGCGTTTCGGCTCGGTGTGCTCGCTCTGATCATATGTCCCGTGCTCAGGGGTTCTCCCTTTGCCACCTTGTCCTTTCTGGCTACGCTGCCATGTAGGGCGGTCGGGTTGATCAGACTGTTTGGGGTGGTTGGGGTACTTGTTCTTGTAGAACTTGGATTTTTCAGGAGGGGGGTTTTGAGGTCCAGTTTCTCTGTGGTTGTTTTGGTTAGAAGCCTGAGAAGATTGTTCTAGGTTATGTTTTCGAAAATGCTCCTCTGTCGGTTTCCGCTTTGTGGCCGGTAGTTCAGCCAGCGCATTGTGATAACGCTCAGACTTTTCCAAAATGTCTTCAAGTTTTTCTGCCCCCTGCTCAGCGAGAAATCTCCGGGTATCAGCAGACAAAGTGTTCTTTATTTGTTCAGTTAGAACAAGTTCCTCAAGACCTTCATAGGTAGAGGGGAGCTGCGAAAGCTCAAGGCACTTTGTTAGATATCCCTTAAGACGAGATGAGAACTGGTGAAAAGTTTCAGAATTCTCTTTCCGGCTGTTGCGAAACAGTTGCAAAAACTTGCGAGCGTTCATTTCAAAGCGCTCCAGTAGCGCTTTCTTCAACACATCGTAGTCGTCTTGTTGGCTACTTTCCAGCTTAGAATAAACATCATAAGCAGAACCTTTTAGGGCCTGGGAAAGTTTCATATTCCAACGCGACCTCTCTAACCCGTACAGAGTTGCAATTTTCTCAAATTTTTCTAACCATGTGTCAATCTTCTCATTTGGACAAGGAAAAGATTCAAGAGTGAAAGACATAGCATTTAGTTGAAGAGATTGAGTGTTAGCAGGGTCAGTTAAGGAAGAATGAGGAGAAGACTCTCCATTGCTGGAGGTAGAGGCAGCGCCACGACTTTGGAACTCTAGGGTTTTAAGCGCCAACTCGTGCTGTCTCTGTTCTCTCTCCTTCTCATGCTGTCTCTCCTCCCTCTCCTTCTCATGCTGTCTCTCCTTCTCTTTTTCCCTCTCCCTGCGGATTTCCATTTCCTCCTCCATCTTCTTCTGCTGTAATAGCCGGTCTTCCGCTTCTTTCCTCTCCGCTGCTTCTTCTTTCCTCCTTAGTTCTTCTTCTTTCCTCTCCGCATCATATCTCTCAAGTTCGTCCCTGACAAAAGCTTTCGCTTCTTCTCCTTCCAGTCCCTCCTCTCTCGCTTCGTCCCTGAGGAGTTGTCTGAGCTTTGCCCTCTCGGCCATATTATGTCAGTGACTGAGACTAGTGGAGAACGAAAATAGGAAAAAGGATACACTGGTTCCTACCACTTACGAGAAAAAAAATTACCAAAAAATCAAAAGATGATATATTTAACCCTGGGATACCTCCTCCAAAAAAAAATCTAACTATCGCTGCTATTATCGGCAATAAAGCACTCAATGCAAAACACGACTACGCCAAATAAATGGTAGTTAAGATTAATCCCTGAAAAATAAGTAGTTACAGTGGAAAAGCAAAATAATTATTGCAAAAAAAAATTTCGGAGAAAAAAAAAAATCCCCTTAATTTTAAAATCCACTATAAGTTCGCCCCTGAAGTCAGATCGGGTAAGGGAGGGAATTAATCTGGACAAAAAGTCCGAAACACACTCCTTAACTTAGTTCAAACGCCGTTCTGCCTCAGTACCCAGTGAATGTTATACACTCACCACTTTACCAGCATTTAGTATTACAATCAGCAGTTAACATATATCCCGACAAAATCAACCTGTAACCAAAATGTATATTATTCAAAGATGCTGTGGAAAAAAAAAAAACTTATTAGTTTGTGTGGTCAGCACGCCCGTAAACAGATCGTTAGTCTAGGGGGTAATTATTTAAAGATATAACAACTCACAGGACATCACACTCTTACTCTATATCAGAATACAGAATCTAAAATACAAAATCCAGATAGACGAGTCCCCGTTTGTCGTACTCGTCTTCCTATTCTAAGTTCAAAGACCGGAAACGAGCCCTCATTTGTCGTAGATTTCCGATAGGAGAATTAAGACTAGGTTTGGTCCCTTCTGAATAGGTTTGAATAGGTGATAGACTCAGTGAGAGTTAGTGAAAGGTAATAGAATTTCCACACACGTGAGATGATAGATTTTGATATAGTGGCTGTCTCTGAAAGCGAAAAGAATTTTTCTCTCTCTCACCTATCTTCTACAACAGTTGTTACAGCGTCAGACAGACTACACCAATATACATATTACGTATATTTCTATCACTCACAGGCACGCACATACACGTGACGACAGGTAAACACACAGACGTGGGAAAACTATAACAATGATATATATATTATCTAGAACGAGCTGACCAAACACGATTATTAAGTTCAAGAGCGATTTTAATATCAGGAAAAATCGGCTCACAACATCAAAGAAAGTACATCAAGGAAAATACATATACACATAGTCATAAAAATTCAAGGAAATGTTGCAAGGATGATAGCCCCGTTATAGTGTTAACTCTAGGTTTAGCCCGGCCCCGTTACTAGAACAGATGATGGCGCCCGAGTCACAGATACATAGGGTTTGAGTCTAAGAGTTTTTCTTTGTTTTATCTCGTAATTATATGCACAGAGTTTGGAAAAAAAAATCTGATTTAACCTAAGACAAAAAAAACACAAGAACTCTAGCCTTAGCAACAAATTATGCAGATTGGAAAAAAAAAATTAGGACAGCAACAGGGTGTCAAAGATATAATAGTGAAAATATCACTCAGACCAGCGTACACTCATTCATTCCGCCATGGCTTCTCATTCAGGTACTCACGACTTTGCTCGCTGCCTCTTGGAACACACTGATTTTAGATCTTTACACAGACTCAAAAAAAATGCAGTCTTCTGCCAAGAAGTCCCCAGTTCCAAAAGACGTATTTAACTCGGAGTCTCCGGGAACGACTACTTGGGTGTGCAAATTTGTTCAAATGTCTGATTAAGTCACCTAACAATTATTCCAGGCGCGGGAGTTAGCAGAGCACAGTGTCAATAGCGTAGGTTTCTAGAAATGATGAATGTCAGGTCGGTGCCTTCCCTCAGTATAGGATTCACTTTAGTCACACCACAGATTTGTCCACAAATAATATATATAGATAGTCGGGAAATGTTAGTTAATACTTGAAGTATTTCGCGCCACCAGGCAGAAAGATTACGTAGAGTTTTTTTCTAGAAGAAATTTTAAATCTAGCTCCAAGGTCCAGTATTTATCATTACAGTCTTTGAAAACCCGTTATTGGGATATTAGTATTTCTGTCTAACTTGCACCGTCAGATCAGTGTTACTTGAGAAAACCCACGTGGTTCAAAATAAGGACTGTCTATTTCTTCACAAGTATGGAAACTACTACTAGGTGCTGGTAAAGTTAGGGTCACCCCAAAACTTTCACTGTGTGGAGGAAAAATAACACATATAATATAATAAACAGAATCTGAACTGGTTATAACTTACATTTAAACTTGCAAGCAGAGAGCTTTGCTTATCATTTAAACTTCCCGTGACGTAAGTTATATTTAAAAATCAGCAATTCTCATGAATTAGGAACACGTGCGTATCCCGTCACCATTCATGAGGCTCGATTCTAGAGTTTATACGTTAGTTTAGAAAAATACACTCGACTGAGTATTAGCAGTTAAATTAAATTCATAAATAGCTACAATTGCCGTTATAAGCTAGAAATTTTAATTTTATTCTGCTTTCCACTGAATGCTTCCCTAGAAAATATAATAGCCTACCACTTTATTTCTCTTCTGCGCTAAAGAAATAGATTAAAATGAATTAAGCGATTTAACACTTTAACACTCACAAAATCTATATATCTATCATATTAATTACCTCAACCACAGAATTACAGGTAGTCGCACAACTTAAGAATAAAATGCTGAAAATATTTCTGGAAGTCTAGAAGTTCGACACATTGCCGAAACAAACTGAGATACTTCGCTAACAGCTATTCTGTTTACGAGCAACCTATCTACTGTGAGTCTATGAGCCAGAATGAAATTAAAGTTTCAAACTTGGCCAATATCTTAAAATCAGACAAAGGGCCCAAACTTATTTCGCCAAGCGAAATTATCTCCCCTACTCCCAACATTTACGTCCGCTTAACGCGTGTCGTAACTGTCACCTACTGACCACGATGTACGCATGTCAGTTTCAAATCCCAGACAGCCTGACTCCAATGCGGGCAGTTTTCACACTACAGCTGACCATGGCCCAAGTGAGCGCCGTGTCATTTTGGGATTTTCCAGACAAATGTCTGGATACTGACCGGTGCAGATGTAAAGTATCACACCTCACCGGGACTAATGCCGAGAAGAAGCTCGCGCGCTCGGTGAGAATGTAGACGATTTGCTACGTCCTATGTTCAGCGAACCGACTTTCACGCCTTCTGACGCCCTGCAGCCCTGACATCTACGTAATATCGTCCTAGCGCGATTCTCAGTTTTGAGAAAGAAACAGGTAAAGTTTGCGAATTATATGAAAATAATATTCGCAAAACGAATGGGTGAAAAAAATACAGGAAAAAATGAAATACAGAGATAATAAAAGAGAGCATTTTCGGGTGAAAGAATAGGAAGAAGTTGTAGGAAATTAAATGAATATAAACCCTACGTGACAGTGCTGTACTGAGAGGACTTCCAGATGTTGTTTAGACTAAAAAAGGCTGTTCTTGCTTTGTTCATTCTGTTGTTGATGTCTTTGCTTGCTCCACCGTCTGGTGTTACTATGGATCCTAGGTATGTGAAGGTGTCTGTCTGTTCCAATTGCTGATTCTTTACTGATATGGGCTCAGGGTTGCTCAGATTGAGCGTCATGACCTCTGACTTCTTTAGTTTGATGTTTAAGCCCACCTGCTGGCTATACTTATTAATTTTTTCGGTTTTTTTCCTGGATGTGTTGATGTGAATATGCTAGTAGTGTAATGTCATCTGCATATTCCAGATCTTCTAATGTAGAAAATGTAGTCCATCTTATTCCTCTTAGACTGCCCTCTGTTGTCTGGCGCATCACCCAGTCTATGACTGTTAAAAATAGAGTGGTTGATTAGGGGCATCCCTGTGGTACTCCTGTCTTCACTTCAAAGGTTAGGTGCTATGCCTAATGCTACACGTAATGTTAGCATGGAGGCTTTTTATAATTGACACTATTGCAGCTTTGAATTCCATAAGCCCTCAGTATTTTCCATAAACTGTCCCTATGTATACTGTCAAAAGCCTTTTCAAAATCAACGAAATTAATGTACAGCTGTCTTTGCCATTCTGAGCACTGCTCTATAATGTTCCTGAGGGTAAATATATGATCTACACATCTTCTGTTCTTTCTAAATCCTGCTTGTTCTTTCCTCAGTTTGTGGTCTACTGCTTTTGAAATTCTCTGTATAATTATCCTGCCTAGTATTTTGCTGGGAACCGAGAGAAGTGTGATTCCTCCCCAATTATTGCAGTCTGCAAGATCTCCCTTCTTGGGCAATTTGACAATTATTCTTTTGTTCCCCTCCGTTGGTGTTGTCCCTGTTTTCCAGACTTGTGTAAATAGTGGTTCTAATAGTTCTGCTGCTAGCTCAGGGTCTGTCTTAAATAGCTCTGCATTTAAGTTATCTTGTCGAGGAGCTTTTCCATTCTTTAACCCTTTGATTGCTGTGATGATTTCTTCTTTTCGTGGAATGACTGTATTAACATCTAGATCGTTTTCAGCCACAGGAACATTTAATTGTGTCTCTAGTGGTTCATTGTTCAGAGTTTCTCTGAAATGCTCTGCCCATCTTGTTTCCTGTCCCTCTGCTGTCGAGATGAGATTTCCTTGCTTGTCTCTTACTAATGTAATATTGTTTGCACCTCGTTTTCCACTGATGATTTTAGTTATTTTTATACTGTGCTTTGTTCATTTCTCAGTGCTGCCTCTTCTGCCTGTATTTCAAGATCGTTTGGGAAATTCCTTTGGTTGAATCGGGTTTGGCGTTTAACTTCCTTGTCCAGCTGACTGTACTGTTCGCTATATAGTTGCTTTACCCATGGGGACTTGGCTTCTGTTTTCTTTCTTTTCATTTCCTTTCCAATCGTTATGGTGTTTAATGTTTCTGGTGTTATCAGTCTTGCTTCTTTCTTTCCTGGATTCACAAGCATGATTTGATGCTTTCCTTATATATTGTTGAAATGGTGTTGAATTTCTGGTCTATACTATCAGTCAGTGTCTTTTCCTGACTTTTGGCAAATTGATATCGCTTCTTTATATCAGCCACAAAAGCTTTTCTGGTAAGGGGGTTCTTCAATTTGCTGATGTCAAGCCTTTTCTGTGTAGTTACAGTTGGTCCATCCGTTCTGAGTTTCACTTTCAGTTTTGCTACTACTAAATGGTGACCACTTCCCACATCTGCTCCTCTTCTTACCTTCACATCTTGTAATGCATGTCTCCATCTACCATTAACCATGATGTGGTCTATCTGGTTTCTGTCCCGACCATTTGGTGAATCCCATGTTAATTTGTGATATTCTTTGTGTGGGAAAAAAGTGTTCCTCCAATGACCAGGTTGTTAATGCTACAGAAACTTATTAGCTTATCCCCATTTTCGTTTGCTGTTCCGCTGCCGCATTTCCCCATTGTTCTTTCATTATATGTATTGTGTGTACCAACTTTCGCATTGAGGTCTCCCATTACTATAACAAGATCATATCCAGGTGTGTCTTCCATTTCTTTCTGCAGTTGTTGATAGAATTCATCCTTGACCTCCTCATCGCTATCATTCGTTGGTGCGCAGCATTGTATTATTGTAGTGTTGGTGAATCTCCCTCTCAATCTCAATCGTATCAGTCTGTTGTTGATGGGTTTCCATTCCAGTAATGTCCTTTCTATTCCTTTCTGTAGAATAATGGCTACACCTTCACTGTGCTTTCCATCCTCTCTTCCAGAGTAAAGTACTGATCCTCCTGTTGCTGTTTTAACTTTTCCTGCCTCTGTCCATCTGCTCTCGCTTATCCCTAGAATGTGTAATCTATAGTTTCTCATTTCTGCTGTGACCTGTTTTAGTTTACCCGTCTCGTTCATTGTTCTGACATTCCAAAAACCTATTCTTGTTTCGCGTTTTGCGGTCAGGACGTCCTCTTTCATGTCAATGGCTTCCTTTCGGCTTTCATCACTGACAGTCATACGAGCCTCAGACTCCGGATGTCCATCCCGCAGCAAAGTTTGTTCATTTGTTGTCGTGTCCGTAACTTCATTTCTTTTTTCATAGACAGGGGTGTCAGCCCTATGCTAAAACCCCCAACCTGGAGGTCCAAGGTGTCTGCTTTAGTCTGACCCCTGCCAGCGTGGTAGAACCTTCCAGGAGTAAAACTCCCGCTGTCATAGCTCTGGGGGTAATTAGGGTACGCAAGCCGCCATACCTCGACAAGGTATTGACACCAGTGATGGCAGAGTACGCATGCGCACGGCGTGTATTTCAAATGAAACTTTCGTAGTTAAGTTGCAACCGGTAATTGTTACATGTCTCTCCACACACTGGTCAAGTAGGTGGAAATAAAAATTGGTACATTCTATTATGGACACACTGTATATGTCTTTTTAGCTGCATTGTATCTCCATACAGGGTGTTGGTGATGGAGGGGTTTGGTGATAATATACATCGGAATATTTTGAACATTGTCTCTTCTGTAGTGTATCTTGCCTATAATGTCTGTTGATGAAGCAGACTTTATGGGCGATGTAATAGTCCTGTTGCAATAATACATAAGTAAAGTCGGTCGTAAACCATGATTCAGTAAGAATATTTACCATTTATTCAACTTCTGATTTTAAAAGTCACATTTGACTTGTAATGTTTCAGTCAAAGTTTTGATATGACTGCATCTCAAAAATGTTAACACCATTCTGTGTGTTAGCTACTTTTAATCTCAGATTCCTGACCATGTCACTAAGACATTCATTTGCAATGATCCATCTTTAGAGATTCCTACTCAAAGAACGAAACCATTTAAACAATTTTTAGTGTTTTAATTCTGTAGTTAACACCTGGGTTAACCTTTTATTCTAACACGGAAGAAAAGCTTGTGGAATTGATCTTTGTATTTACTGCTCATGTGATAGTAAATAAAGATATTCATAGAAGAGTTTATACCCTCCATTACATAACCAAGTCCGGCAAACATCATTCCCATATTTAAATATTTTCCATGCAATGTTAGCTCGGATACCAATGCAACTGCTAACATTATGATGGTAATGGGAGTAAAACAAACAATAAATAAAGTGGAAATCATCACAACCATTTTCGCTGTCTTCTTGTTACGGGTGGAAACTCTGTCAATCTGTGCATGAATGGTGATTCTCATTCTCCAATTTGTTCTGTCTTGAAGTTTTAGCGAAAGTATTATCGTGCATATAACAATCATCACAAAGACTATCAAAGGAATAGAGAAGTTGTTGATAACAAATGAAATTCTTTCCACGTTTTCTCGATCGTCCATGCGAACAAGTCCAAAAATAGTTTTGTTCCTCAATGAAGAAAATGTCATGTCCATTTTGTTGACAATGTACACCGGGGCAGAACTACAGAAGAGAACGACGAAGATACAGATGACGATCACAGTCGCTCGACGTGGAGTAGCGATACTTTTTATCTGAAGGAATACAAATGGGTATTTTGGAATATTTTATGGTTTCCACTTAAGCAATTTTCTGACTTTTTTATTATTCATCTATAATAGTAATATAAATGTTAGGAAATAAAAGAAAAATAAAGACAAGCAAAAGATTATCTACCTTAAACTACGACAGTGCTAGTGATGTCATATGCAGCATTAATGTTATAACTTTTATGAATACAGCTGGATACGTTACTGTCACGAGGCGCGAGTAAGGCTACATTTAGATTCTTAATACCTATTGTTCACTACAGGTCGCGATCTTGTTAAACCCATGGGAAAGCACCCCGTTTTGCATAGAGTGTTGTAGTGATTTCTAAATACAATATCTAAATTAATATATAACAGTATAGGGCATAAAGGCAAAGATAAGAAAGTACAAAAGAATTTTCTGCTAGAACGGTTGGTGTCGCCTACGCCTTCAGATTATTATTTGCTAACGAATAGCCGAACAAAACGGTACCCAATTTTTCAAATTCGTCCTTGACATAAACACCCACTTTTCCTAGTTCTAAGAAAATATTTGCCTAAAATGCATTGTGAACCGAGAAAGGGCAAGGATAGATGAAATGCTAATTCGTTTCGCATTGATTTTAAACTAAAAGCCAACTGTAGCACAGCAGCAAGCCTTGCCTTAGGGGTTTCCCCAAATACAATGAAAAAGTTAGAATTGTGGACACTACGGTCATGGAAACTTGTTAAGCTCTTATTATGAATGACCTAAGCTCTCGTATTTCGCTTGATATTACATGGAAAAAGAGTGAACGAGAGGTAGTTTAAAAATAAACAACTAACATAGAAAAAAAGATAGAATGTTGAACCAACCCACATAGCCCCTTAAAAATCGTAGATTCGTGTACCTGAAGACTTGCTGACCAAGAATATGTTATTAGTTTTATAAATAGTCCCTTAACTAATCAACTAGTGATAAAACCATACATAGAGATCAAAGATACTGTCAGGTCAAGTCATATCTGCTTAGATTGGATCGCATATTTTTTAGGGAAAAAAGTAGGTGACAGATAGGCTAGGATAGTACAGTGAATCCGATTGGGTGGCATTTGAAGTGAGACGAAATATTATTCGCTGACCTTTGAATAAACATAAATAGCCTAGTAACGTAGGAAAGGTTTGGATGATATTTTTTGAAAAGACTGTTTACCCTCGTAAAATTAAGAGTTGTAATGTACATGTCCTTAAATGTGGACTATTAGTGTATGCTAGATATTTAGAAGGATGCATACCTTCACATTTCAGAGGTCCTGGGTACTGACGTTAATGTGGTACCAAACGCTTGAAAACTGATTGATTCAGGACTCTGCCTGTTTACTGCGAGCCCATGCTAGTGGCCATTGCCTATCAAACAGGGAACAGATTGTCATGCGAGCAGAGGAAAAGTTCAGCCTGTATTCTACTGCCAAGTTAAGTTCATGTTTGGCAGTTGGAAGCTCAACTACAGAATTAAAGAAGAAAATATAAAAAGTGACAGTGAATAAACTGGGACAAATATTTAATAGTTCCACAAGTGACAAATAGAAACAAACATTACTAAAAGGGTATGATTTCAAACAACAACCTAGTGGTACTACCAGTATTACCTTAACCCCTTAAGGCCCAGCGGCCCATATATGACCCACTATTTATTTGCGTGCAATACTTAAACACTTTTTTATATTCTGTCATTTTTTTTATCATTATAGCCCATATAACCACTGTAGGGCCATAGAAACCATAACTCTTGATAATTGCTCAAAATTTACTGCATGAGTTCCCCTTCACAAATGGCCATCCCCATGGTTTGAAATTTGCAGCGTGAATCAGCTCTGTTTCTCTAGCGAGTAAAGCCATTTCACGGTAAGTTCCTACGTTTTATTCCACATAGTTAACTTTATTTTATGTTTAGAAATGTAGTGAAACGTAAATTGAATACACTGATGCAGATGAAAAGTCGTAATATAAATCTAAAATGTGATGACCCATATGTGGTCCAATGGGCATTAAGTATAACACTGTCATGTTAAACAAACTCTCCTTAGTTCCATGAGAAATGCTAATCATACAGGAGTGTTTGCTTCTGCCATCTGTAGAAATAGTAATTCTAGCATGTAAGGCACAATATGGTAGTTAGTTGGTTTTATTTTGATCATTTATTTGGTTAACCCATTTAATTTTGACTTTTTATTGGCCTATGTAAGACAGAATTTTTAAAAAAAAGCTATTTTATTATTTCAGACATGGCATCTCAACGAAAGGAAAAGCTGTTGACAGCCGTTGATGTTTTGGACATGATTGACACAAATGACAGTGACTTATCAGGTGCCGAGTCAACTTATGATGATTTACCGGATAATGACTGTGGCGATGAAGATACCCCTTTTACCTCTAATGCAACAGATAGCAGTGAGGAAGACGGCGATGATACTACTCGGAAGTTTACTTCACCATCTGATATGATGTTGAATGGTGATAATGTGACATACTCACCCACTACTTCAACCCTTGCAACATCATCCTCTTCGACATCTAAAGATGGGGTTACTGCTGGCCAGTCACATACGTACAGGTGGAGAAAGAAATCATTTGAAGCACCTAATTCTCAGTTTAAAGGGCCTACTTATGAACTTTCAGATGATTTTGAGCTAGGATCCCCACTTTGTTACTTCAAGCAGTTTCTCACTGATGACATGTTAGAACTTTTAGTGGACAATTCAAATTTATACAGCACACAGAAAAGTGGGAAGTCCATAAATACCAACAAGAAACAGATAGAACAGTTAATTGGAATGTATTTTAGAATGGGGCTAGTAAAGATGCCTGATAACAGATACTACTGGTAAGAAGAGACACGGTATGATCCTATTGCTGATGTGATGAGCCGAAACACATTTCTAGCACTAATCCAATCACTGCATTTTACAGACAACTTAAGTGTCACAGAAAGTGATCAGAAAGACAAGTTATGGAAAATAAGGCCATGGCTGCAGAAGTTAAGATCAAACTGTTTGAAAGTTGTCCCTGATGCCAACCAATGTGTGGATGAAATAATGATACAACTCAGCGAAGGTTTCAAGGAAAACTTGCTTCCTCACTTATAGAGATGTTGGCACCAAGAAAAAGAGGGAGGCCTTCAGATGCACAGCTGGCAGCATCATATTCAGTAAAAAGAAACAAGAAAGTAATTATGCCAGAACCTGAGGTCCAAAAAGATGGATTTATGCATTTGCCAGTGAAAAAATCTGCAAATTGTCGCCTGCGATGCAGAATATGCAGCCAGAAAACAAACAATTTTTTGTGAAAAATGCAATATTTCATTGTGTTTCATGGAGCAAAGGAACTGTTACAGACTATTCCACATTTAACTTTACTATTAAATGGTGAAGTAGAAAGTTATACATGTGTTTCTTTTATTCGCTTACTCAAATTTTGCAATATGTATTTGTAAGCAAATGTATGTTTATTATTAATTAGTGTACCATAAAAATGGAGTTTGAATGTTTCTCTTGTTACAGAATATTTAAATAGTTGTAGTTATTATTTGTGGGACTTGGCCATTTTCTTAAGAAAACCTGTTGTCATGTGCTAATAAATATAGACCAAAGCCCATTGGGTCATATATGGGACAGTTCAAAACTAGGTCAAGGTCATTTAGATTTATAAAAAAAAGTTGCAATCTGCAATAAGCAGTGTGCCTTGAAGCCATTGACACAGGATTGCATTTTTCATTTAAGTGTGGAGAAAAAGGGCCTATAAATAAAAGGGAAAAGGTAGATAAAGTGAATAGGAACGCCCCTTTTCACAAACAGTCTTCCCCGAAAACCTTTACATTAGCATCTCTGCGTATGGCACAAAGAGAAAATATAAACAAAATCCAGTCATCCCAGGCTCAGTTTGAAGCCGCATTTCGGGAACTGGCTAACATTAGCATTGATGATAATCAGCCAGAATTGAAACTGAAACTAAGTGATCATTCGAGAAGAGTGGGGAGCGGACGGTTGGTCAGTTGGCCTAATGTCACGGTTACTTCACAATATGGCTATTAATTTAGCATTATAAGGGCACTGGTGACATTGGTAGTCACCCGACCCTACACCGTCCAAGGGGAAGTATTGTACGGACCCTGGATGGAGATCACCCACATATTACATAGCAATGCTAACGGGCGAATTGATTTCTGTTGCAGAAAATTCATTTCCCCACATATTATCTTATATCACCAAATTGTAGTTAGGCGGAGAATATAGTTGGTGAATATGGCCTCCTTTTGAGTGGCATATTATAGAATGGTATATAACTATTAGTAGAGGGTTTTACCAGAATTCAAATCAAGCCGGAACGCAGACCAATTGTTGGCTGTGAACATTTCGAAGGAACATATTGAATCCCGGAGTTGCCTTTTTGATTGAGGATATTCCGAATGTTTTATACAGGCTGACAATGAGATTACTGGAACCCCTACATAACTCTGCCATCACCATTTTATAGACTATCCCCTCATAACTATTGCAATCTTGAGCGACATCAAATATCTCTGGATAGGTCATAGGACAGACTTAGGGAAGAGGAATGGTGAATAGTGATTGATATCAGCATAAGACAAACAGTCACACCGGCCGCTGAAAAATATGTTCGTGGATTGCAGAGGTCTGAGGCAGATTTCTTTAGTCGTGCCTATTTTGAATGACCCCACGGCAGAAATCCGTGATAAATATAAGGGCAGAGTAAAGTCAGGTTGACTTAATTTGAACTTGATTGTCGCCCAGATATTGAAAGCTTCACTATTGGTGTCAGCTTTTCAAACCGGGGAGATTATGTCATAAAACGAAATCTGTGCGGACAGCAGTTCAAATAACCCATCTTTATAACTTAAAGAATATAGAGTATAAAGTCAAAATAATGTAGAAATAAAAATAGTGGAGTTGTGAGGTTTCGTCTTCGCCCACGCCAGCAATGGTATGGATTTTAGCAGGCCGTCTGGTGGAATAAATAGTACTATTGTTTTCTAATGCATTGGAAAACTATTTATAACATTTTGATACGAAAGGTTTATTCGTCCAGAAGGAATGCGAGAGAGAGAGATGGAAAAATGATACTTTTGGCACGTGTTGGTTTGAACCACAAAATTGTCAGCGAACGCGCGAGATCGCTAGCGGCAGATTTAAAAATACAACGAAAAGCCAATATTTGTTCGTTTGATAGTCACGCTGTTGGACATATATAACCACATACACAGCGCAGTGTCTGCCAAGTAGCGTAATTTTCTGACGTAACCAACTTGTTGTTTCGTTTTGAACAACGGGAAGGAGGGGGAAAGATGGTGGATTTATATAAAAGTAGAAATTTCCAAATAATATTGAAAATATATGGAAATCTTTATTACCAAGATTATGACCATAAAACTTGGTTAGTTTGATAGAATATGATCTTCTGATCAATAATATGTTTTATTCTCCAAAATCGCCCAATTAATAGTAGAGATATTGACAAAATACTGTATAGGTTCGTACAGACAGTCGAACAGACCCTCGCGTTTGCATTCACTATCTATGACATTTTTGACGCGCGTTGGTGGAAATGAGGCAGGAGGGGGCAAGGCAAAGCCAAAAGGGGAAATCTAGTAGTGAGTGAGAGGCACATTTGTTGGTCCAAAAGCAAGTCTATTTTTAACATGTGCTGCCAAGATCGGACGGACCGACCGACAGAGGTACACCAATTTGGCTGTAATTTTTTCTTTATTTTCAAAGTGAAGTCAGAATTGGGAATCGTCCGATCCCATTGGCCAGCTTAGCTGATATTGAGAAGAAACTTTAAAGGCTCGACGCCATTTGAATTATTACTGTCCCTTGAACAGGACGATTGAAAGTCTGTGAAGTGTTACTTGCCTTATTAAATATATATTAAGGTAAAATAAAAAGGCGTCATAGTCCAACCAGTGGCACGTCTGAAGTTGTGCCAAATCAACGTACTTGTGTGTTTTCATTGAATTTATGGGTTTCTTTGTCCGGCACTGTGCTAGTGCCAGATGATCTGAAGTGAACGATTCTATGTTTCTCTAGTGGTACAAGCTTTCTACCACTGGAGTAGTAATATTGATACACGCTGTCTATCATATTACCTCAGAACAAGTGAGGCAGTGGCCGTTGGCCGGAAAGACTACTATCTTCGATCTTCAAGGGCCAGATAAGTACAACAAACCTGGCCCGAGGAAATTCGTCAACTTATCCACCATATACTAACTGAACTGTAGTAGTAATAAAGACCTTTCCACCAATAAACATGTATAAAGAAAAAAGAAACTGTATGAAGACAGACCGGGTATGATGTGAACACCCCGACCCGCCATCCAGTACAAATTAAGAATTAATATAGGTAGTAACCTCATTATTAGATTTTAAAGTATGTGCTGGGACAGTTTGTCCTTTTTGTTTAATTGAATTGAATATATATATATATATATATATATATATATATATATATATATATATATATATATATATATATATATATATATATATATATATATATATATATATATATATGGAGCCGCGGTAGCATAGTGGTTAGTGCACTGGCTTCCTAGCGCAGTGGTCTATGGTTCGATCCCCAGATGAGGCGGAAAATTTTTAGGCCACAAACGGCTCCTGGGTCGACCCAGCCCCAAATGGGTACCAGAGATACTCTGGGAAGGTTAAGGCGGCCGGCGTGATGCCGACCACATCACCCCTCGTGTGCCGACGGTCAAGATAATATGGGCCTAACACCATATTCCCAATATGCCTCAATGGGCGTGTAACGGGTTCCTTTTCCTTTATATATATATATATATATATATATATATATATATATATATATATATATATATATATATATATATATACATAAATTGAGTTCATTTGATTTGACAGTCCTAACCAAAAGAATATTATGTTCAGGACTAATAAAATTGTAAAAAGATTTTTCAATACCAAACTTAAAACACCGTGTTAGTCGAGTTGATCATAGAACTTAATATTTGTGAGTGTCTTGAGTATTGGGTTACCATCACACCACAATTTCGTTACCCTAGACATTAGACGTAGCTATCAGACCTACTAGTCTAAAATAAGTCTGAGTGAGATCTTAGGGTGGTAGCCTCCTCAATTGTTATACTCAGGGGCCTTCACAGATTGACCTCACTCAGTTACACTATAAATATAACACCAACATTCACAACATCTAAAACCACCACACCTTGTGACAGTTACAAAACAGATTGTCTCGTCTTAATTACATCGACAGTCATCATATTACTTTTACACTATTATTATTCTCCTGTAATTTTTATTTATTTATTTAATATTTATTAAAGAACAGTATCTTGCAATACAGTAATTTTATGTTGTAATGTGTACATTGTATTTGTATCACAATAACATAACAGTAGCATTACTTTTAAAGATGCAACGAATCAGACCTGCTTTTGTCGGTAATTAGTTATGTTAAATGTTAACTTTACGTTATGGTTCATATAGTGATGTTTGACTGACAACCGTGTCAACTTATGACTTTATAAGCTAGGTAAATTTCGGACTAGACCTCTACCGCCAGCATTTAAAATCGTTATTTCCCTGGATCAAAGCTACTTTTTCCGCCTTTCCTATCAAATATATCGAGGTGGCTAGTTAAATATTTTCGTGAACTAGGCGATAAAGGAACACGATCTTTTCTTTGTAAAGTTTACCACACCCCCCTGTCCCTCTCACCCCTGGCAAAAGATCTTAAAATTCACACACACACACACACACACACACACACACACACACAAACACACACACGCACACACATATATATGTATATATATATATATATATATATATATATATATATATATATATATATATATATATTTATTTATTTATTTATTTATTTATTTATTTATTTATTTATATATAGTAGATAATTAGAGGGCTCAGTGTTTCTACAGAAGATCGCAAGAGCTTCTGGGTAGCCGACCCTTGTTTTAGGATAATAATTTCCGTTACTTACGCTTACCAAAAAGACATGTGAGTGGATAACAGATGACTTCTAAAGATATCAACCTTTTATTGAGGTCTTAATTATACCATAGGTAAGATCAAATAATTAAAGTAACTAAATAACAACTATTTTCAATTCAAAATGTTCTCTTTACTTTCTGTTGCAGATGTGAGAAGGTACTTATGATCACAGCACATACAAACCTTTAAAGGCGTAATAATACACAAGCACCTCTCAACAGTAATCATGGCAGTGATACAACTGCTCACTCGGGTGAAAGTAAAATGTGGCATTACTGTTGTTAAGTACATTACTTCCATGGGTTCGAATGTCAAATCTGCGGCGATGACGGCAGGGGATAAGCAGATACATGACCAAACCATCGTTGTAAGACTGCCTAGATCAGAGACTGATAAACCTGAATAGACAGAATAATATACTGAATCACATTAAAAACGCACCACCTGTATAATCCAGGAACAGAGTGTGAAATGTAAATATAAGTGTGTACAAGTTTACATATTTGGAATCTTTATTCATTTTCCTATGAATCCATGCTGGTCATTAATTTGTACATTTGATTTTTATGAAATTCATTGCATTCTGTGCAGGCAAGGGAGAAAACAAAAAATACAAAAAAAAATGCACGTGCGTTATCCTGCTGGAGAAGCTGCAAGTCTGGATAAATTTTGAACGCAGGAGCAACCAGTGCATCCAGAACCTCATCTCGATATGTCACAGCATTATTATTTCCACGGAAGACGTAAAGAGGCAAGCGATGGTGAAAACTGAATCCTCCCCAAATGTGAATACTGCCACCTCGAAATCGGTTGACACAGCAATCTGCAAAGCGCTCTTCACACCGTCGCTAAATCCGCATACGTCCATCTGCAAAGGATATGTTGAATCTGTTCTCGTCTGTGAATAGGACAGCATTCCACTGCAGTCTAGTCCATCTGATATGTTGCTCTGCCCATTGCAGGCGCTGCTAACGATGTCTGTGAGTCAAGTTTGGTCCAACATAAGGTCGTCTTGCAGTAAGGCCTGTATCTCTGAGTCGTCGTATGACTGTCATTCGAGAGACTTGCCCATGTCTACCCACTATTGCTCTTGATGTTTGACTTGCCGGGAGAGTCAATTCCTTAGGTGACTCAGCACAATATGACGATCTTGCGCAGGGGTAGTAACTCGTGGTTGGCCACTCCGAAGTCTATCCCGGGCACTGCCAGTGGTTCCGTAACGTTCATTGAGACGTACAATAGTGCTGTGGTGGCAATTCATCCTTCTGGCAATGGCCCGCGAGCTCATTCCGGTCTCCAACATACCAATGGCTCGTTGGCGGTCGTTTTCAGATAGTCGTGGCATTTCAAGCACATGTACTGGGTGTTTTATCTCAACGGCCTTTTTATACCGAGTATACTGCCACAACGCGTACACATTT
This sequence comes from Oreohelix idahoensis, assembly GCA_024509875.1. Lineage (NCBI taxonomy): Eukaryota > Metazoa > Mollusca > Gastropoda > Stylommatophora > Oreohelicidae > Oreohelix > Oreohelix idahoensis. Next base: position 351,814 of record JAMPIV010018257.1, on the reverse strand, counting down.
TCAGGGTCATAGCTGTTGAGAATCGTGTTGCACGTGTAACTTTCATCGTTTTCATGTAGTCTGTACACACACCCATGGGTTGAATCTTGCACTTTCCATTCCAGCAGCCATTCGCTCTCTACCTCATGGCAAACACGGGGAAAATCCATTCCCACACTTTTTTTTGCCAGCTTCTCGGCATCAGTATATATAATAGTGGTGCGTTTTTAATGTGCTTCAGTATAGTTTGCTCAAGTCAATGTTGTTAACAAGATGATTTGGTTTTGAGCTTATGTTTACACTGTAGAAGAATGACAATTAAATAAAAATGTTGTCAACATTTTAAACAGTACAATATCATTTTTCTTGTTGTTTTCTCCTGTGAAAGCTTGGCAACAAAAATACTCGTCACTGATTACTAATTAGGGTTTTTCGCTATTGTTATTTTTGATCAGAATCGACATCACTGCACTCCGGTAAACCTATAGGTGCTCGGTCTCCCTCAGCAAATGTCAAAGTGTATTTGTTCTTCTTCGTACACTAGCAGACGTGTACTTGAATGTTTTCAAAGAAAGCAGTAATCAGCGTGAGGCTATTTGCATCACCGTAGAGCTTTTCCACGATTGGTACTGGTGACGACAATATGTGTTGTCTCTATTCCACATAGGATGTTCATCTTTGATGCAGATATTCAACAGTCATTTCATCAGTGCCACATTTACACTCATTGATAGTTTCTATGTTTAGCTTGCTAAATAGATGGTATCCCAATGTGTTGTAGCCCGTACGGATTACCATTTGCTCTCTTCTGCAGAGCTTCTAGTATGCATCCTTTTCTGTGTGACCTAGATGCTCTGCATCCCATTTGTTTCTGTATCTAATCCTGATAAAACTCTTTCCCTCCTTAGAAGGTAGCTTTCCACCTTCGTCATTTCCGGTGATGTTACAATGAGATGAGGTCCATTGGATCACAATTCTTTTGAATCGTTGGTAAAATTCGTGTAACACTGCTCTTAGGTCATCAAGATATGCATTATTTTGGCTTTTACTTACTTACTTACTTAGTCGTTCCCCTTCTACCGTTAGGTGTAGAGGTATTTTGGCTTTTCAACGTTGCAATTACTGACAGTGCATCTGTGAAGAAAGCAACTTCTCGCTCTGTGCTTTCCTTTGTCATTATAACATCTATGCAGTTTTCAAGGCCTCTGCTCTGAAGTTACTTGGGAATTGTCCTGTTGCCACTGAAAGCATTTTTGTGCACCAGTGATTAAGCTCAGAAAAACAGCTCCGCCTCTATTTTCTACTGCATTTGTATGAAGGGTATGAATGTTAATTGTTCTCGTTTCTCGTGGTTGTATACTCGCTAGATGTATCCTCTCATACGTCCATCCTTACTAGTTTTTCTCTTGATGCCACATTCCAGTAATCTCATCCTTGTTGATTCATCGATTTCAGTGTCGTTATCTGATGGGCTATCATTAATTGTCTTTGGTATTTATCCCTTATCCATATCCGATAGCTCTCTCATTGTCGCTTACTCCTGCATGTTTCGTAGATGGCGTTTTTTTACCTACATTATCTTCCAATCTGTCATGAATGTCATCAAAGGTGTTTTTTGGTCTTTCCTCTAACACTCCTAAAGATATTTTGCAAAATTAGTGTTTGGTGGGATGGTTCGGATTATTTGCTGGAACGTGACACTCCTGCGATTTTGTTCGCTCTCAAATACCACATCATAAATTTGGCGAGTCGTTCCAGGCTTGTCTCGTCACCAAACAATTCATCCCTATACTTAGTTGAATACGGTTATAATGCCACTCTGCTTCTTTCGTGAAGCCAACAGTCTTAGAGGACATCCTTTATTATTTCTCCTCTCCATATGGACACATTTCTGTCTGTCCGATTTTTAATTTGTTGAACACATGGTATTTGAGTCTGCAGTTCTCAATATGACAAATAACACTGGACCCTTCTTGTTAAGGATTTCTATGGTTCTACTGTATTAGATACTGGGGTGTTCTCTGTGCTAAGTTAGTTTTTGATTGTTTATTTTATCACTTTATATTTTACCTTGTCTTTAGTCTTGATTTTGCTTCCATCTTCTTTTGACAAATCTATATACCTTATCATTTTCATTTCTTGCAGTGGTAAACATCCACTTAACTTTTATTGTACATTTATAGCTGGTTTCTTAAGTGCTTCTGTCAGACTATCTAATTCGAATTTTTTAATTGTTCCTGGGATAGTTATGATTGATAGGGAGTCTGTGAGGGGCACTATTCTGCATTTAGCAGAATTATTGTTTTCCACTACGGAAATTACAATTGTTTTAGTACCTTTGCCTCAGGTTTACAGTTCTTTGAGAATTTGCCAGTTGCCACTAAGATATAAATTTCCTGTCCATTGTTTAATTTAGTGTAGACACTTCCTCCTCCATGTTTGACCTCTTGTGTTGCTGAACTATCTTTTATATGTTGATCCAATCATTGGTGTCAGCGTAGTTCCTTGGAGTCTATGACGAGACCAAAAAAATAGAGCTACTGACCATTAGGCGTGTCATACAAGACACTGTCATACTTTGATTGGAAATGCCTGCCACTTAAAGCCTGAGTGGTCTGTCTGTTTTCTTTCTATTACTTGTCCACGCCCTCTCTTCTGTCATTTTTGATCTATCAGCTCTAATTCTGTCGTTAGGCGTGTCAATCTTGAGAGAGCCCGGCTAACGCCACCCCGTCCACGTGCAACTAGCTGCAAAGTTTGACTAGTCTTTTATCTAGCAATTCTTGGGGAAGCGGCAAAAATTATGTTTCTTTGAGTCACAGTCCTCGTCTACACAGTGGAACGTCTCTGTCTTTTATTTCATGCCGACCTATGGTTTTTCATCCTGAACGTAGGACGCTGGTAGAACGAGGAAAGTTTGCTAGCGTTACGCCACTTTACCCCGTCTTGAAGTGGCCGAAGACACTCTCGCGTAAGTCTTACGTCTGGAGTTGTTTTATCTCTTGCACGGGTGCGAAGCCACGCTACGCCACCTGCAGATTTTTCTTACTATTTAAAAACTAGTCTCCCTCAATCTTTATCATTTAATCTCTTGAGGAATCCTTGCTGCCAGAAGACTGAAATACAGTAGACAGCTTATATAAAGTTGTGCGGAAATTGTATTCCTTGCTCGGTAAGCTCACAATATTGTCTAAGCTTATTTATTGGAGAGCTAGCTTAATATTATAGAGGCGTGAGCCCGAGTTACTTTGTTTCCTTTTAATCTATATTTCGTAATGTAAAGACATGTTTGTGTGACCGGGTAACTCTGAATTTTATTAAGCACGACACAGATTTTAACTCGGCTAAGAGTTGCGGGATACGAGTGATTTTCGAAAGACAGAAGAGGGAGCTGATATTTGACGTTATGTTTCCATTTGAATATGTGTATGTATAATTCTGTAAAAGATTTTTGCTACATGATACATATTGGCGTTTTAGGCACCGCTATTTTTGTAATGACACCCAATGGTAACTCTAATGTTGGGCAAATATTTATGGGGCATTCGCTTAATTCCTTCTATGTAGGATTCCGAGTCTATATTTAACTTCCTGAATATTTACTGGTTGGGTTTCGCCCGTTATCACAGTGAGCGAGGAAGGCACATGTGTGAGTGAATATTTTAGCAGTTAGATTACGCAGGCCCAGTTCGCGCCGCACTCAACGGATTGCTGAGGTTACTGTATGTATAATTGGGAAGCGGAGCGAAGAAGGGGAGGTGTTTTGATTCTGCGTCGAGCGAAAGAAAGGTGTTGCCGTTTGGTCGAATGAAAGAATGCACCGTGGGATTTGTTTAAAAACAGTGGAGATAGCTGTGTCAAGGTAGTAAATATTTTTTGACATGTTGTATTTTTCAGAGAGTGGTCAAACCTGAAATTTGTGATCGCTGTCGCTGACTCTGATTTTTGGGCACCGTACCTCGCCAAATGGCCCACCTGACATTTTCTGGATATTGGTTATTTATATATTCACGATTAATAGGTAGCACATTGCGTACGGCCAGTTGCCGTCAAAATCCATTCTTAGTGGCAATATCGCCAGACACATTGAAGACCTGCCACAGTGAGGCATATGCTAGCAGCTTTAGCAGAATATACCTCTCCAACCCGACGAGCTGCCACCTTTGCCACCGAGACGTCGGCATCACTGTCAAACCTATTGACAGCCAGTAAACCCGGAGTAGATTGGACTATTTAGCCGATTATCTCCACATCGCCAGTGATCAATACCTGCCTGAAGTTCATGTCATCTTTATTCAACACATAGAGGCGCATCCCCTGGGAGCCCTCACATACAGTCGTTTTCGCCCGCAGTGATCCCTATTTATCGTAGTCGGATTTAACAGTGGGTGCAGTCGCACTAGTGTTGTCTCAATCACCCGCGCCCTGCAAAGTGGGCGTGCGCTTGGATTTATTTAACAGCGAGTCCATGGAGAGCTTATCTCCACCTCATTTGGATATACCATTAGGAGGAACTTCTTCTTCTTTTTTGATCCTTAGCCGCCGACCGTCAAAGCAGTCAGTGGCCATTACGCCTGGTGGCGTCTTGTAGGGCAACAACAAATTGATTCCACTTTGCTCGGTCGGCGGCCATCCTTCGTACAGTGCCCAAACTCTGGTTCATTCTTTGCATCTCAGCCTCTACAGTCCTCCGCCAAGTTGTTTTTGGTCGGCCGTTCTTGTGATGGCATTGGGGTCTCTTCTGAGGACATGGCCAACCCAGCTCCAGCGTCTGCCAGCTATGATGGTGTGCATGTCCTCTTGCTTGCTCCGAGTAAGCAGATCTTGGTTGGTGATGGTATTTGGCTAAAAGATTCGAGAATTTTTCTTAGGCATGTTGTGTGAAAAGAGGACAATTTCGACATTTTCTTCTCTATAACTCTCCAGCTCTCCGCGCCATAGAGAAGCACAGAACGCACACAGCTCTGATATAATCCTAATTTTGTGCTGTAATGAGAGGACTTCCAGATGTTGTTGAGACTAAAAAAGGCTGTTCTTGCTTTGTTCATTCTGTTGTTGATGTCTTTGCTTGCTCCGCCGTCTGGTGTTACTATGCATTCTAGGTATGTGAAGGGGAGCCGCGCTGGTGTAATGGTTACAACGTTGTACTGGCGACCAGGTTTTCAAGGTTCAAGCCCGGGCGTCGGCGCTTGAAGGAGTGTCAACGACCGGGATTTTGACTGAATAATCTGAACAGCTCCTGAGATAAACCCTCTGTGGATGGGAAGGAGCGACGCTCCTGACCGGGTTGGAAGGAAAGTCCTCAGGTTCCCCAGCCTCGCAATGACATGTCATTGGGCCGAAGGGCTGAAAGCCCAAGTGCCGCTGGTTAAGGAAAAAAAAAGGTATGTGAAGGCATCTGTCTGTTCCAGTTGCTGATTCCTTACTGATATGGGCTCAGGGTTGCTCACATTGAGCGTCATGACTTCTGTCTTCTTTAGGTTGATGTTCAAGCCCACCTGCTGGCTATACTTATTAAGTCTATCCGTTTTTTTCCTGGATGCGTTGATGTGAATGTGCTAGCAGTGCAATGTCATCTGCATATTCTAGATCTCCAATGTACACAAAATAGTATTAGGAGGAACAGTACTGTGTTTCTCTTAAGGAAGCTGAAGCCTAACCCCTGATAGTTAACAATCCTGGTGTAACCCCTGGTGAATCCTGGGTAAGCCACTCATGTCTTTTTTTTTCTGTTGTCTAGTGTTCTACTTCTTTATTTCCTACGAGTGCCTGATAACATACCTTTATGTTTGTCTCATATTAATTTACTGTTTACAGGCCTCGGGTTTCCCTTCCTTATGTGTTATAAATGTTTATACAATACCAAACCTACCCACTGTCCTGTTCTTACTGTTCTAAGTCTACTATCATTTACTGGACACAGTATATAGGTCTTTGTATTGTGTGGACTGGCCTATACTGTATAACAGGGGAACAACAGAAGTGGTTGCGTCATTAATAGGCTTAACTGCCCATGGTAAACTTCCGGTGTTATGTCTTGCGGTTCGCATTAATGACCTGTCATCAAAGCATCATTTATTAGTGATGCGTAGATAGCAGGGAGGATAGTGTGATTCGCTTGCATAGCTAGTCGATGTTGTCGCACGGAAGGTCCAGGGTTCGAATCTTGGGTAAGCCACTCATGTCTGTTGTTTTTCTGTTGTCTAGTGTTCTACTTCTTTATTTCCTACGATGCGTAGATAGCAGGGAGGGAGGAAAAAAGGTGGTGTATTGTAAAAAGGAAAAAATAGCGTCTACTTGGAAATTTGAACTCAACTGCATTGTGCAACAGGCAAAAGTGAAAGTAAGAATTTGTATTTCTTCATAAAAACGAAAGAGAGTAAAAAAAAAGAAATATTTTGACAATAGAGTATTGCTGTTTAATATAATATCATATAATAACTTATCGGGACTTAGAACCTTGCTTTCCCAGATATGTTAGCACAGTGAAAAGAGCCAATGATAATAAAAAGGAAAAAGTACAAAAATGGAAACGATGATAAAGAAGAAAATAAAACTTAGATATAATGATTGATGCCAACAAGTAGTTTAATAATCAGTTTTAATATTTAAAATTGATCCGTAAATAACCCAGATATTGTAGAATTGAGACAGACTAGCAGACACACCGATAAACCTACGCTGGTTCAGTTTTGAAAATTGTCCGCTGCAGTCAAATATTCTTTACTTGAATTTGATTGGGCACCCCCATAGTTAGAAAAGAGGGGGGGGGGGGGAACTACAGATGTGTTAGCCACGCGAACATTTTTTTTCTACATAGTAATAGTAGGATCAGACAAGCAAACGTATTGATAAAACTAGGTGGGGTTTTTCAAAAAATAGGGTCAATTTCGGATGAACAGTTTCCATTGGCCAAGTAGATTAATAATAGCGATAGAGTCCAAGCTTAGAGCGCCATTTGATCAAATATAATACCAAGTGAAAGGTTGACACCAGAAGTGCAGTATTACAAGAAAAGTTTCTGCAGTCTGGACACGACGGCAATCTAAATTTGTGCCTAAGATTGCTAGCTAATCTATTCCTTGTGTATTATTTCATTGATGTTGCGGTAAGAAATGATTTATTAAAATTATGTAGCATAACAAAAATCTTACGTGGTACGACTTAGCCATTTTGGAAGCATATGACAGCCTATGGAGCAAATGCATGCCTAAGGCAGATTGGGGATGCAGTTAAAAGAAAAATTGTATTTGATAATTGATATAACATTGAATTAACTTGTAAGACCAGAAAGCTACTGGCAATATTTTGCAGATCACAGCGTTCCAAAAACTTTTGGACAAAGCATATGATGTCATTCTAAAAAAGAAAATAAATTAAACTGTCTGGTGTATGTTTTGACGCAACCAGATATCAGATGTTCCTAGGAGACCATCTTGTGTAGAAGAGTGGGCAGTAATTTCAGCGAGATACGTATTTACTCCAGGAGACCCTCTTGTGAAGAAGAGTGGGCAGTATCATCAGGACGACTTCCAATTTCTACAAGACCAGAAGTTAAGCCCTGATGTTTGGGCTTATGACTTATTACTCTAAATTATTCTCCACACATATTTCATTAATACATTTCGAGTGACATGATGATAACATTAGTCTGTCCTACTAGTGATAGAGTATAAGACATCAGTTAGTCAGAAAAGGGATACATTATAAGAATTTGTGTATTAAACTCTTAGTGTGGACAAGAAGTACTGCCTATTTAATTAACTGTACATACATATTGATAGATAAAACTACCTTTATTAATTGTTTTGAATTTTACTCCTGTTCCAAAAGAATTTGAGGAGCATGAGAATAAAATTGTACAAAAGATTAATTTCAAAAAAAGTTAACAATTGTTTTACTTGAGTGTCTTATCTTAAGTTACAGTTGTGTATGTATGTTATCAACATCACATCATACATTCATTCCCCTAGACACTAGTCAAATAAAATAAATAGGTAAAATATTCGCAGAGTGAGATCACCGGGTGGTAGCAGATAGGTACTCTGACAGTACATCATTGTTCCATCATTATATTCAGGGACCTACATAGCTTGACCTCTCTCTGTAGACAAATAATAACAATAAAGAATACTTATAACATCAAACCCACCACATATATTGGGACGCTCGTCCCGGGATTTTAAAATTGTTGTATCACATTATTCTAGGGTATACCCAGTGTATTAAAATTAATAACATTGCTTAGTATGGAGAATTGAATAATTTGTTATAGCCTTTGTTACTTAGTTAATTAGTAACATTTGTTAGTTGAGATAGCTAGTTAATTAGAAATTTTGTACGAAATGGCAGATTTGGCCAAATATAGATCTGCTGCTGTGCAGACTGGAAGAGACATGAAAATGGAGGGCCAAGTCCTGATTGACTATGTCACATCAGAATGTGATAAGTTTATTGCTAGGGAAGAAAAGAGGTTAACAGAAGAGAGAAGACTACAATTAGAGGATGCTAGGGAGGCTAGAAAATTAGAGGCTGAGAGGGCGGCTGAGATCAAAAGGCTACAGTTGGAGGAAAGGAAATTAGCAACAGAAGAAAAGAAATTTGAGGAAGAAAAAGAAGAAAGAAGATTAGAAGCCGAGAAAGAACAGAAGGGATTACAAAGGGAGCATGAGTTACGACTAAGGGAGTTAGAACTTCAAGGCCATGCTCCTGCAATGGGTACCAGCCCATCGACCTCTGACTCTTCTGCCAGTCAGGTAGCCTCCAACTCAGCCATGGGGTTTCATCTGGACCCCTTTGTAGAAAAGGATGATGACATCGAGTCATTTTTAAGTAGATTTGAACGGCTGGCTACAAATTATGGGTTGGAAAAAGTAAAGTGGAGCTTAAAGTTGTCCCAGGGACTTAGGGGAACCTCTTATGAGGTATTTTCAAAGCTGAGCCAAGACGAACAGGAAGACTATGACCTTGTAAAACAGGCTCTACTAGTTCGCTATGAAAAGAATGGTGAGTTTTATAGAACGAGGTTTAGGAATGCCAAGCTCCTGTCTGGGGAGACTTACCACCATTACTCTGCCAGGTTGGAAACCTACCTGGAGAAATGGACTGCTCTGGGGAAAACCCAAGATCTTAAAGAGATGGTAATGATTGAACAATTACGAGAGTCCATGGCTCCAGACTTGAGGAAAGTCCTCAGGGAACAAGGCGCAGAGAGGTTGGGGGAAGTATTAAATGTCGCTGAGAGGTATCAGGCAGCCCAGGCAGAGGTAGCTGGAGCAAAGAGAAAACAGGTAGAAAATAATAAAGCCCCTTACAACCCAACCAAATATCATAATAGAGATAAGTGTAATAGAGGTAGACCAAATTATGATAGGCCAAGAAGTGAATTCAGAGATAGAAACCCGCAATACAATGATAAGAGACCTTCCAGACCGGATGGAAGATGGTGTACATTTTGTAAGAGAGACAATCATAACACCAGGGACTGTAAAAAGAGACCTCCTCAAATTGCTGCCATGAAAACGGGGAACAAGGGATTAAAGGACAAACCTACTGGACAGCAGGAACCTTATCACCCCCCAGTTTGTGAAGATGTAGTATGTAATGAGGTCACCATAAGGTGCCTTTATGATACTGGATTGGATTTTGACTCAGTCGTGAGCTCTCACCTGGTGCACCCAGATCAATTCACCACAGAAACAGTGGAGATCCAAGGGGCAACCAAGGACGTAGCAACCATGACACTTCCCATTGCCAGAATCAGAGTAAAAACTCGCTATGTGGAAGGAGTGATTAGAGCAGCAGTGATAAACGAACCAATCTACCCTCTAATACTGGGGTGTAAATATGTGTTCTTGGGGAATCTCAAAAGACCAGTGATCCTGGCCGCAGTACAGACTAGGTCACAGTCAAATAAGGAGGAGGACAACTCAATAAATACTCATCCAGAGAAGATGAGGAAAGCACTGACTGAGGACAAGTCATTGAAGCCGTGTTTTAAGAAACTCCCAAAGTGCCATACCCCTCCCAATAAAGGAGAATTTTATATGAAGAATAAACTAATGTATAGGAAGGCCGGAAATGGTTCAAATGGTCACGGACAAAGGTGCTTCCCACTTCATATAGGAAAAAGGTGATGGAGTTAGGACATGCTATTCCCTTCAGTGGTCATATGGAAATCAGCGCAACAGGACAGCGTATAGCTTGTCATTACTTCTGGCCAGGGATAACGGAAGATATAAAAAGATATGTCAAATCCTGCCCAGAATGCCAAAGGGTAGCTCCAAAGCATTGGACTGCACCTGCAACTTTAGGGAAGATGCCAATCATGGGAACTTCTTTCGAAAGAGTTGCAGTGGATATTGTGGGATCTCTCACACGTACCAAGAGAAGGAACAGTTACATTCTTACTCTGGTGGACACTTGCTCTATGTGGGGAGAGGCGGTAGCCCTGTCATCAATCGACTCGAAACATGTGGCTGAGGCATTACTCACTATATTCACACGGTTATGTTTTGCCCATCAAATCTTGACTGACAACAGATCTCTGTTCAAGGGGAGGCTAACGGAAGAAGTATTCAAAATTTTTCAGGCCAAGCACTTTCATTGTAGTCCGTATCACTCTCAAGGGAACGGCCAAGTAGAAAGATTCAAAGGGATACTCATATCCATTCTACGAAAGCTGGCTCACGAAAAACCGGATACATGGGATCAATACTTACCCGCGGCTTTGTTTGCTTATCGGGAAGTCCCCCATAACTCGACCGGAATGGCACCGGCAACACTGCTATTTTTCAGACCAATCAAACGTCCATTGGAAGCCTTATTGAGGACATGGACAGATGAGAAGGCAGAAGAAACTGTAACCTCATCATACCAGTATGTAAACGAGCTGACCACACGTTTAAAAACTGGCTGGAAACTTGCAAATGATAACCTAAGAAAAGCCAGGAAGAAACATGCTGCATATTACAATAAGAAAGCGAAGGATAGGGAGCTTGCTGTGGGGGAGAAGGTGCTTCTTCTACTACCCGGCAGCAGCAACAAACTTCAAATTGGGTGCAAGGTCCATACACAGTTTTAGAAAAGGTATCTAGAACTAATTACAAGATAGACCAGAAAGGGAAGGAAAACGTCTATCATGTGAACCTTTTAAAGAAGTATCTCAGGAAGGAACACATTTAATGACTTTGGCCATAGCTACAGAAATGAAGAATGAACCTGTCACCTCTGTTGAATACCCACTGAAACCCTGTGAGACGCCTGCACAGGTAAAGATCAGTAAACATTTGACGAAATGTCAGAGGGAGAAGATTCAAAAGGTTCTAGAGAATCATACAGACGTGTTAACGGACAAACCAGGGCACACAAACTTGTTGGAATATGACATGAAACTACTAGACCCAACACCCATCTGTATGAGAGCCTATTTTATCCCATTCGCAAAATAAAAAGCTTTGAAAGAGGAGATTGAGTATCTGTTACAAGAAGGGATTATTTCTCACAGTGAATCCCCGTACAGCTCCAGTGTGGTGTTGTTGAGGAAACCCTCTAGAGAACATAGACTGTGTATAGATTACAGGAAACTGAATGCTGTCACAGAAAGTCAGGTGGATCCATTACCTGATACTAACCAACTGTTTGCCAGGCTGAACAAGGAAAAATATTTTTCCAAGGTAGATCTCAGCAAGGGATATTACCAAATTCCCGTGAAGCCTGAGATCCGATCTTATCTGGCGTTTAGCACATCGGAAGGGCACTATGAGTTTAACATGTTACCGTTTGGATTGAAGAATGCCCCGAGTGTGTTTTCCAGAATGATGCGAAAATTGTTGGATCCCCTTAAAAACCCATGTATTACAAATTTCATAAATGATATCCTCATTGCTACGGAAACATTTGAAGAACACGTTAACACTTTGACTATGCTATTTGATAGACTCAGAGAGGCAAATTTGACTTCTAGACCACCAAAATGTTGTATTGGATGCAAGGAATTGGAATTCTTGGGACATACGGTACATCAGGGTAGCATGACCCCTGACCCCAAGAATCTGGAGAAATTACCGAGAGCACCCAGACCCCAGACTAAGAAGGATGTGCGATCCTTTGTTTCACTCTTTGGGTTTTATCAAAAGTACATTAAAAACTTTAACTCTGTGTGTGCGCCTCTGACTGTTTTAACTCGCAAAGGAAACCCAGATAAAGTTGAATGGTCGGCAGAATGTGAATTGGCATATAATGAGTTAAAGGAAAAACTCACAAGCAAGCCTATATTGAAATTAAGTGATTTGAGTCAGGAATTCGTGGTAAGAACGGACGCTAGTAATGTGGGTCTGGGGGCCACTTTGTTACAAAGGTCCTCTTCACCAGCTGGGAAATTGAACCCAGTTGCTTATGCCAGTCGCAATTTAAACCGAGCAGATGTGTTAGCCACGCGAACATTTTTTTTTCTACATAGTAATAGTAGGATCAGACAAGCAAACATATTAATAAAACTAGGTGGGGTTTTTCAAAAAAGAGGGTCAATTTCGGATGAACAGTTTCCATTGGCCAAGTAGATTAATAATAGCGATAGGGTCCAAGCTTAGAGCGCCATTTGATCAAATATAATGCCAAGTGAAAGGTTGACACCAGAAGTGCAGTATTACAAGAAAAGTTTCTGCAGTCTGGACACGACGGCAATCTAAATTTGTGCCTAAGATTGCTAGCCAATCTATTCCTTGTGTATTATTTCATTGATGTTGCGGTAAGAAATGATTTATTAAAATTATGTAGCATAACAAAAATCTTAAGTGGTACGACTTAGCCATTTTGGAAGCATATGACAGTCTATGGAACAAATGCATGCCTAAGTCAGTTTGGGGAAGCAGTTAAAAGAAAAATTGTATTTGATAATTGATATAACATTGAATTAACTTGTAAGACCAGAAAGCTACTGGCAATATTTTGCAGATCACAGCGTTCCAAAAACTTTTGGACAAAGCATATGATGTCATTCTAAAAAAGAAAATAAATTAATAGTCAGAAAGCAACAAAAAGATGATTGTATCCTTAAGTGAAGAGCAGATACCTACTGAGGGTGATGCAGTCACATAAAGTTAGAGACTGAAGCTATGGATTAGCAATGGTTGCTGATCACAAGAAATGTTTGATGATGTGTAAATTGTAAAAGGTGGAGATATATTTATAAAATATATTTAGGAAGGCATTACTTCATTGTTGCAGGGTTGAATCGCCTAATTTTCCTGTGAAATATAACTGGAGAGGCTGAACACTAAGCATTCTGTCTGGTGTATGTTTTGACGCAACCAGATATCAGATGTTCCTAGGAGACCCTCTTGTGAAGAAGAGTGGGCAGTATCATCAGGACGACTTCCAATTTCTACAAGACCAGAAGTTAAGCCCTGTTGTTTGGGCTTATGACTTATTATTCTAAATTATTCTCCCCACTTATTTCATTAATACATTTCGAGTGACATGATGATAACATCAGTCTCTCCTACTAGTGATAGAGTATAAGACATCAGTTAGTCAGAAAAGGGATACATTATATGAATTTGTGTATTAAACTCTTAGTATGGACAAGAAGTCCTGCCTATTTAATTAACTGTACATACATATTGATAGATAAAACTACCTTTATTAGTGTGGAAAGATTTTGAGCGGATGGCACGGGACAGGAGGACTTGACATGCATTTGTTTAAGGCCTATGCTCCTTGGGGAGCTTAAGAGTATTGATAAAAAGGGTATTGAAGTCGCCCGCGAGGCCTCCTTTTTTTGCCCTTATCCGAGAAGGCTAGGCATCCGATCCCATTATCCAGGGACCGGGGTGGGGGGGGGGGGGGTATACCATCCTTTGAAAAGCCGCTCGTTCTAAAACAATTTCCTTCAACTATATTCCCTGTGAACCAGGTACCTTTAGAACTAGAGGCGGACAATGTACCTATGAGCCACTCCTACGATCCGTAAGAAGCGCAAAGAAAAATAATGTTGATAATGAATAATGATTCTGTGGCTGGGTACGTCTTTGTGATGTATTTAATATCTACACTTCCTCAGTGCATCAATGTGACAGCTTTTACTTATCATTTATTCTGGGATGTTGTCAATCAGCTCTTGAAACCTTGTTTTCAACTATGGTGGGACTTGTGTTGCTTATCGCCAGGGGCTGTGTCTCCGTGTGTATCAGGTCTGGTACTATGGGGGCATGTTCCATTGACTTTTGTTTGAAGCATCTTCTCTTGAATCTACCTCGACACTCAACTTCCAGTCAGTCATACGCTGGTAGAAATTGTGAGCATTGTAAAGGTGTTGCCTCCTACAGTATTCTGTAATCTCTTCTGTCAATCGTGGATTGCATTGGTTTCATTCATTGGCGTTGATTTCAGTCTTGCTCCAGTAATTATTATCTCAGCCTGGTTTATAATTCTGGCTTTTCTATAGAAATTAGATTTTGAGGCAGTTGCTCAGGCTGGCATTCAGTATTCCACCGCCGGTCGGACATTTCTTGTAAAAAATAGTTTCAGTATTTGGTCGTTTACAACCAAGGCAGTTGCTATTAGCTTTTTTTCGTTAGGGCTATTCTAAGTCTTGCTTTTTTATAATTTTGATTATTACACGTTAGTCTGCTGTCCGTTGTGATTCTAAGATATGTGGGATTCGTTTCTTCTGGCAACTCATGCCCATCTAGTTTCAGTGTGACGTTTTGCTTCTTGTTTGAGAGTGTAACAATTGTATTTGTTGCTTTAATTTTTTAATGTTTAAGAGCCATTCTAGCATTCATTTGTCTGGTATTTGTAAGGCGTCTTGCATACTACAGTTTGCTGTTTTTATAGTTTCGGTGGTTACCCATAATGCCAGGTCGTCAGCATACATCGAACTGTGCGCCCTCTTTGGTAATTCGTCCATTATGTCATTTATGTAGATAAGGAACAGTGTAGGAGATTTCACTGCTTGTTCTAGTTTCGTTCTGTGGCTTACGTCTCCTTGTAATAGCACTTCAGCATGTGTTTTTTTCAAGGAAGTGGATTACCCATTTGTGCATACGCCCACAGAATCCATACTTGAGTAGTTTTTGCTTCATGCCAGCTCTCCGCAGTACGATTTACTTAGTCTGTGAGCCACGATGCCTATAGGCAAGCCAAGTCTGATTACTTATTTGTATTGAAGTGAACGGGTCGGTCAGCAACATATGGCTTACTAAACTGTTTAATTTTACTCGCGAGTAACACCCACATGTGGCCAAATACGTTTAATAGGAAAGGACACATTAGTACCTTTAATATTTCGTATGCTCTTTTTAACACAGTGCATATTTTCCAAGGAACGCGATGTATGTAACATTAAACTATTAACGCGTGCATAAATGTAAGCATATAGAAAGCCTTTAATTAATATTGTCATAATACCTAACAGACTGATGTTGACTGAATCCTTGAAACCTTGGCTGACGAAGCAGATGATGTTGATAATGTTTGTAACGATGCCAAAGATGTTTATTATTTGAAGGAGTAAAGTATAGACAACCCATGAATATATTATTGCTGTTTGATCATCTACCACGAAGATGTCTCTGGACGAGTCTCCTGTATCTGATACGTTTACTGTCCCTACCATCCTGTTTGCCTATTTTTAAAAATACGCCGGGAATCTTAAATTAATAAATGCAAGTTTGTTCCCTGAAGGTGTACCGTAAATTCTAACTTAACAAACGTGTCGCATATTTAATGTGAAATCTACTAATAATGTCGAACAAAGATTATTACATACACGAATAAAATAGCTCTACACCTGTTTTAAATTATTTTCGTGAATGTAACAAACTGACACTGTCCAATAAATTGCCTTTAAAAAAATATGTCTCCTCCCTGATATAATTATCTTAAGCTTAATAATGAACAACGAATCTATGAACCAGCCGTTGTTGTGACTAACATATATCCAAGAAAGTTTTGAATTTAGAATATTCTTGTAGGCAGCGTTTAAATTCAAGTAGTATAATTACAGTAGATAAACTGATAGTTAACTTTTAAGTACTAAGACTTTCTCTTTCTAACTTTGTACTACTATACAAATATCTGTTAGACAGTGCAATTTTCGATGCTGATTACCGCACATTTCGAAACAACTGTAAAATGTTACGTGTCCACCCAGAACATTAGTCATATTTGAAAGTGGTAAACTGTAAAAGTATACGTAAGATGCTATTTCTTTGACAAGTGATACTTAGTGCGTGAACTTAAGAATTTACCATACTTATTTAAATAACCTATTTTATGTAATAATATTCCGAGATTTCTATAATATACTCGTTTTACTACTTTCTAGTGGTTGAATAAAAACAAAGAATATATTCTAGAGCGCGATTATTCTTTTATTTTATGTCATTTTTTGGTGTGGTTAGAATGGGACATTTCTTAATCTCAGAATGACGTAATCAGTAAGTCTACCAAGCATCTATTTTCCATGCCCTAATAATTGTTTTCAAATACATGAATCAGGTAATTACAATCAAAGAATTGTATCCTTTCAGTTGAAACAGTCACGTTCATGCGTCCGGTTATTTTGTTTTTTAAGGTCATGCGCTACAGTGAAAACTAACTTTTGTTCTAATAACATTGTCAAACTTTTTATATACTCAATAGACACAGTGTATGTCCATGAGCCAAAGTGTACAGTTTATTTTGTTAAACAAAAATCCGCCATATTGGATTTTTCACCAATTTTCAAGAGTAAATATCATGTTTCCTGTCCACCGAAGTTTATGAAATTGCACACACATGATTATTAAAACAATTGATCAGAAGCTTATTTTGGTAAGTTTAAAACTCTGTTTTTAATGATTTAAAAAACAAATACATTATATTTGAATGAAAAAATATATAAAAACTCATTTTAAAAAAATATATTTTAAAAAATTACCAAAATATCAAAATTCTGTAATGGTCATTTAAAGATATATATGTGTACTACATGCATGCCAAATTTGACAAAGGTCTGTTAAAAAGGTTTTTAGGTTTTTAACTTTTTGTTAATAAAAAGTTAGTGTTAAGAAAAATGCATTTTACTCACCGAGTGCATTGTCTCACAAACAAATAGAGAATATAGTAAGAGCTTAAATATGTATGGATGAAGGTCGTGAACAGCGCAGTAACAAAATGTAAACATTTATTAGAGTTCTCTTTTGCTTGTATAGAAGAAGAAGCATAAAAATCTCAGCAAAATAATTGATCAAAATAACAAAGTTAACAAATATATCAATTCATACATCAAAGAAAACCAAACCACCAAACCCTATTGTAGAACACCGACAAAATAAATAAACAGAGTTAATCTTTCGACCGCGTGTGAGAATTACCAAAAAACCACAGTCAGTGTATTTTATGTTAAATCCACTGGAGACGCTATCCATGCGCCGACTTCACCAGTGGGGACGCTATCCATGCGTCGTGTTCACACACACACACAAACAACCAAGCTAGGCTGTATATTAACTCTGTCTATATTCTGCATACTACTACACGCATAGTCCGTACTGACCAGTAGACCTAACAAATCAACGGGTCAACTGAGGACGACCGACCGTTTCTTGCGCTCTTATCCGGCGCGGTAAAATATAATAGGCGTGCCTCGTAGACGAAACTAGGTGTGTAGATCCAGGTGGGTCTGAGTTGAGACCTGGAGGTTGGGGACTGCGTCTCAGTGTAAGGACGCAGTATGATAATTTCAATTCTTCTGGCGACGATGAGTAAGATTAGGTCTTGGGTGCCACTAAAGCTCTGACTTGTATTAAATAGGCGAGTAGTAAACCACTACTGCACAATACGATTTCAGAGTTGCTGTTGCTGGTTGTACACTGCGCGAGCTCAATTCCCATTAGAGCGATAGGCGCAGAAAAAGGTTATACTTCAGGTATAAATGACAAATCGTGGTGCTTATTGCTTTCAGGAACCATGAGATTGAGGAGAATGTTACGTTCTTCGCCCCACTGGAATCCTGCGATAGCAGTGGGGTACCCTGGGACTGTGATCAAAACAAACAACCTTTACATCAAGCAAGAAACAAATAATATCATAACAAAGTTATAATAAATGGTTATGCCCCACTATGGTATTATATTCTTGCTAGTTGAATCTTGGTAAATATCCACATGCATTGTCCTCCTGTTAATTCCACTGTGTCAGTTATCAGCATGCAGTAGCATAGACTAATATATCTTGTACCTACATGTACAACCGAGCATCTGCTCTGACAGAAAAATCCAATCAAAGTCTTCTTCCGACTCAACATAAGGGATGTCCAAAACATGTAGATTCAGTGAGTGGACATGCGATTCATCTTACATTGTTAAGTGACTTACAAAATGCAAACACTACATACATTACATAATAAAAATTGTACGCGCCCCGTTGGGATCGGTACACAAAATGAAAAGAAATTACTTCCCAAAAAAAGAATACCCCAAAAATGCAATGTTATAATGCTACTAAAATACATTGTGACTTTACATAGGACATAATTATTTTACTGGCTGAGGGTTAACTGCCGTGTAAGTTCAAAACTGAGTCTAGCTACACAAAATAGGCATATTATAATTCAACATCTAACCACAAGAAGTTTCTCTCCCAAATTAAAGAATAGCTACCCCCTAAAGATTCAGTCGTAATAGTGAATGCACATCACTATTCAGGTTCATGTGAACAAATTACTTACTGAATTTCCCCCAACAGTAAGGTCAGCATAGGCCTGCCGTTGATGTGTTCATGTGAATGTGCTAGTATGCCATCACAAGAACAGCTATGCTTTGGACCCCTGAAGGAAAACGAAAAACCTGGCGGAGGACTGTGGAGGCTGAGATGCAAAGAATGAACCAGAGTTGTTGGGCACTGTACGAAGGATGGCAACCGACCGAGCAAAGTGGAATCAATTTGTTGTTGCCCTACAAGACGCCACTAGGCGTGATGGCCACTGACTGCTTTGACGGTCGGCGGCTAAGGATCAAAGAAGAAGAAGAATGCGCCCTAATATAAACGACTAGGTTGAACGGGACGCGCCTCACCAAAACGAGGCAAAATTTAAGGACCATCTTGTTTAGCACACGGACAACTCCATCAGTGCTTCGTTCTCCTCCCTTAGATCACACAAGGAGGATCTCAGCACAGTGCTCGAACTACATTGCACCGGAGAGACTATCAATATGTTTATATAGGAATCACACATTCTATAAATATTTTTTGTGGTGGGTACGTTTCTAATTTTTTTAATTTTGCCAAGGCAGCGGCCTTATAGCCTACTCTTTATGATTTCCAACTGCCGGTAAATGTTTAACGCGCGCAACTTGCACACGGAACCTCTTATTTTTCGTCTTTATACAAGAAGGCTAGGCATCCATTCTCATCCCCAAGGAGACCGGGGGTGGAATGTGGAAGGGGGGGGGGGTGTATAACATCATTAAAACCACTGTTTCTGAAAAATATTATTCCATAAATTATATTCCCTCTACTGGGAATCGAACCCTATATCTTTAGTGTTCGAGGCTGTAGCCATACCTCTTAGCCACTCCGACTCCTGGAGCTTATTATGTACTGATATGTGACGGTATCCTACGTTCCGTGCTACCGGCTATGACTGAGTTTAACAAAAACGCTAAGGATTTTATTTAACTCCATTACAATAGCATGTTGAGAAAAACAGACATCTACCTAATTGTACTCATTTGTATGTTGATTTTAATGAAATAGAACATGTTTTTAAAATATCGTTTGTGTAAAAGGAAAAGACGGTCCTAAACCATATGCTGCCGTAGTGGAGATAGGCGTTATAGACTGCATTATGCTAGTTACAGCATAGGAGGTGGGTGTGACGAGTTCACTTTCATGCTGCTTTAGACTTCCAAAGTGTTATTGATGCCATCCAAATAAATCGTCCACGTCATTAGAGTTAGGATTTATGTTAGGGTTTACGGTTTAGCTTAGGATTCCTAAACTTACACCTACCTTATTATTGCATCTCTGAACTTATTTTTAAGATCGCACAGATCACATGCCACTGTTGTTTTTTATTTTTTTCATTTCAACCGAGCAAACGCATTTACGCAATTACTGCACGGTAGACGTGAGAGTTTTGAGCCATGTCTTGAACCCGGAGCCTGATAACATTACCGCTAAAGACAATGGCACTACAAACTCTGCCAGGACTACAGGTCAATGAGAATCAATTTAGATGGATAGATATATTTACAAATATATATAAAGATATTTACATACAACAGACAATATGTCCATAGTACATTGTTACAAATGTTCAAGTTGATGTTGATTACTATATTTACTACTGGTACTAGAAGGCAGGTTGGGGATTATCATCATCCCAATGTTCTTTTGTTTCACTAGAATTGTTTATGTTAGTCTTTTGGAGGAACGTTTTTGTCTATACAGGAGATTTTTCTTTAGTCGTGATAAGTTGTCCCAGGCCAGATATTGCACTTATCTGGTTGATGGAATCACAGCAGTTGTAGTGGGTTTGGCCAAACACTTCAGTCTCCTCTGGTCTTGAACTTCTTTAATACCAACAGGTACCAGAGACTCTTAGAAATCGTGCTGAATTTCTCTATCATCGAGTACTAGCACCAGACAAGTGCCAGCAGGAACCCCTGTATCAATGCAAGTTATGGTTCTGTCTTAATATCAAACTAATTCCTCCTAATTTACATGTAAACATACATTCAATACAAAAGAACATGGTCAGCTCTCTCTGACAACCCTGCTTCTCCACTTTAGTTTGATGGAACAAATGGTACCAGTTTTCTTTTCTCTTCCCTAATGGATGCTACGCCTCTGTCATTCCTGCAGTAATCTTTTTCATGCAATAAGATAGGTGTACTGTTCCTGTATGACCATCATATATATAGTCCTGTGGTTTTAAACATCTTAGATAGTCCCTTATATGATGGATCAACATCTAGGCCATGCCTAAATCTGCCATGGAACCATTTAATTACAATCCTTTACATGGCCTTTTCTTTTTTTCACACAACCCTTTTTTAATTAAAAAGTCAATAAAATCAATCTTACCACATATCAAGTAAATATAAACAAGTAACGATGAATTAGGCAATAGAATATGGCACACTTTCATCACTGCCTCTGTTCAGACTGATTTCTGTTGTTAGTTAGTTTTAAACAAAGCACAATTCTGCTCATCGCTGCTTGTTCCTCAGAATATTTTGAAAAAATGGCAGCGAGCAGCTTACAATTTCGTTAAAGTAAAAGGCTTTGGCCAATGAAACCAAGCATCTCCTTTTGAATGAAATTTTATTTTAAAAAAAAATATCTCAAACCTCTATGTGTTACTATTACCAACTAGATTTGTATATTTAGGTTAGCCAATAATATTTCGGCTTCCTTCAAATTTCATCCAATCCCCTTCATCGTACTATCTTAGCCTTTCTTTGACCTAATTTTTTCCCAAAATAAATATGCTATCCAATCTAAGCAGACATGACTTGACCTGACAGTATCTCCGATTCTCTTTGTATTATTACCAATATTTGATTATTTAATGAACTATTTAGATAATTAACAACATATTCTTGGTCAATAAGTCTTCAGGTACACGAATATATGATTTTTATGGGGCTAAGTGGCTTGGTTCAAAATTCTATCTTTTTTCTATGTTAGTTGTTTATTTTTAAACTACCTCCTGTTCAGTTCTTTTTCCATGTACTTTCAAGCTAATTACGAGAGTCTCTCGTAACACGTCTAGAATTACGTCATTCGCAATAAGAGCTAAGCGTGTTTTCTAACCGTAGTGTCCACATTTTCTAACGTTTTCCTCGTATTCTGAAAATCTCCTAAGGGCAAAGCTAGCAAGTTAGTTTTATTTTTAGAAACAATGTGAGACGTGATTTGCGTTGGTTATCTATCCGTCCCCTTCCCTTCCACAATGTATTTTAGGCAAATACTTCATTTGAACTTGGAAAAGTGGTACGTTTGTCTCAAGGACGAATTTGAAAAATAGGGTACCCTTTTATGTTCGGCCAATGCGTTATCAATAATACGCTGAAGGCGTTGGCGTCGACTATAATTCTCGCCGAAATTTTTAGTACTATCCTATCTTTGACTTTATGCACTAGACTGTTATATTCTAATTTAGATATTGTATTTAGAAGTTCACCACATAACTCCCCACTTAGAACAGACTATCATATGTCAGTTCCTACTTCTAAATACACATAGATAAATTTACTACCTATGCCTGGTGACTACTCTGAGGTTCGTCGTACGGATGTCTGCTTAAAAAATCGGCACCTACATTGGTTTTGCCTGGAATATATTCTATGGTAAACTGGTATGGCTGTAGGAGCAACGACCAACGTAATAATCTAGCATTTTCATGCCTTGCTTGTGACAGACACACGAGTGGTTTATGATCTGTTCTGTTTGGATCTTAAATGATTTACCATAGAGATAAATCTGGAACTTTTTTATAGCCCATATGACAGCCAAACATTCTTTTTCACTTGTTGAATATTTTTGTTCTGCTGAGTTCAACTTACGGCTAGCATAAGCTACTGGGGTTAATTCCCCGTCAAGTGAAGTTGACCTTTGTAACAGAGCTGCACCCAAACCTATATTACTTGCATCCGTTCTCACAATGAATTCTTGAATCAAGCCAGGTAATTTCAAAATAGGCCTGCTTGTGAGCTTTTCCTTCAACTCTTGGTAGGATAATTCACACTGCGCTGACCAAGTAATTCTATCAGGATTTCTTTTGCGCGTTAAATCAGTCAATGGAGCACATATGGAGTTAAAGTTTTTAATATACATTTGGTAAAAACCACATAATGAGACAAAAGATCGCACATCTTTCTTTGTCTGTGGGCTTGGTGCTCTTTTCAACTTCTCCAGGTTCTTTGGGTCAGGGGTCATGTTTCCCTGATGTACTGTGTGTCCCAAGAATTCCAGCTCTTTACATCCAACACAGCTTTTCGTCGGTCTAGCTGTCAAATTTGTCTCTCTAAGTCGATTAAACAACATATCCAGAGAGTTAATGTGTTCCTCAAATGTTTCAGTCGCTATGAGAATATCATCCATGAAGTTGGTGATGCATGGATTATTCAGGGGATCCAGTAATTTTCTCGTCATCCTCGAAAACACACTCGGTGCATTTTTCAGCCCGAATGGCAACATCTTAAATTCAAGGAAGTTGAGGGGAACTGCGGTAAGACGTGGAGTACTCTCCACTCTTATCCTATTCTTCTATTTTTTATGCCATCCTCCATAATATGTATGAATATACACTGTTTCTAATTTGTCTCGATTTTTTATTTCATATTTATTTATCTCCCACTCATTCTGTCCTCTTCTATTTCCAGTCCCCACTTTTATTACGTTGGGGTAGTTCATTGTTCAGTTTCGTTTTTTAGTTTTTAGTTTCTTAGTATGTATTGTGTACTTCCGGGGCAGAAGTCACTTCCTTTCCAACCACCCGGTTCATCAGCGGACAGCAACAGTGATAGGATTTATGCCTTTCCTTCAGGGAAGTACCTAGGTTTTATTTTTATATTTATTTTAGTCCTTATGTGTCCTATCTAGCCTTCACTTTCTTTCCTTTCCTGACGAAGGCATTGAGGCCGTAACGTAGACTATTTTCTTTGTGTTTTGTCCTCGTAAGACGAATCACCTTTTTTCGATTTTGTTTCATACCCATCCATGTTAAATTCATAATGTCCTTCCGAGGTGCTAAAGGCTAAATAAGGTCTAACCTCCGGCTTTACTGGGATCTGATAGTAGCATTTGCTCAGATCCACTTTAGAGAAATATTTAGCTTTATTCAGCCTGGCAAACAGCTGATTTGTATCGGGTAATGGATCCACCTGACCTTCTGTGACAGCATTCAGTTTCCTGTAATCTATACACAGTCTGTGTTCTCCAGAGGGTTTTCTTAACAGAATCACACTGGAGCTGTAAGGAGATTCACTGTGCGAGATAATTCCTTCTCTCAACAGATAATCTATCTCCTCCTTCAAAGCTTTTTCCTTAGCGAACGGAATCGAATAGGCTCTCATACAAATTGGTGTTGGATCTATGAGTTTCATATCATACTCTAATAAATTTGTATGCCCCTGTCGGTCCGTTAACACATCTGTATGATCATTCAGAACCTGTTGAACCCTCTCCCTATGATTTTTCTTTAAGTGCGTACTGATTTTTACCTGTGCAGCGGTCTCACAGGGATGTAAAGGATATTCATGAGAGGTGAGTGGTTCCTTTTTCATTTCCATTGCAACAGACAAGGTCAGTAGGTGTGTCTCCTCCTGGTTTTCTCTATCCAGATATTTTTTCAGGAGATTCACATGATAGATTTTCGCTTTCCCCTTCTTATCTATCTTATAATTTGTTCTAGACACCTTCTCCAGAACTATATATGGACCTTGCCATCCAATTTGCAATTTATTATGGCTGCCGGGCAGTAGAAGGAGCACCTTCTCTCCCACAGCTAATTCTCTGTCCTTCGCTTTTTTATTGTATTAGGCAGCATGCTTTTTCCTGGCTTGTCTCAAATTTTCATTGGCAAGTTTCCAGCCAGTTTTAAGACGAGTGGTCAGCTCGTTCACATATTGATATGATGAGGTAATATTTCTTCTGCCTTTTCATCGGTCCATGTCCTTAACAATGCTGCTAATAGACCTTTTATTGGATTCCCAAATAACAAGGTTGCTGGGGCCATACCGGTTGAACTATGGGGTACCTCCCGATAGGCAACCAGGGCTGCGGGAAGGTATTGGTCCCATGTATCTGGTTTTTCATGTGCCAACTTTCTCAGGATCGACATGAGTGTTCCGTTAAATCTTTCCACTTGGCCATTTCCTTGGGGATGGTACGGGCTACATTTAAAGTGTTTGACTTGAAAGATCCAGAATACTTCTTCCGTTAGTTTCCTCTTGAACTGAGAGCCATTATCAGTCAAGATTTGATAGGGAAAGCCTAACCTGGTGAAGATTGTGTGAAATGCCTCTGCCACATGTTTCGAATCGATTGATGACAGGGCTACCGCCTCTCCACACATAGAACAAGTGTCCACCAGAGTCAGAATGTAACTGTTCCTCCTCTTGGTCCGAGTGAGAGGTCCCACAATGTCCACTGCAACTCTTTCAAAGGGTGTTTCCACTATGGGCATTTCCCCTAAAGTTGCTGGAGCAGTCCAATGCTTTGGAGCTACCCGTTGGCATTCTGGACAGGATTTTACATATCACTTTATGTCTTCAGTTATCCCTGGTTAGAAATAATGACAAGCTATACGCTGTCCTGTTGCATTGATCACCATATGACCACTGAAGGGAATCGGATGCCCTAGTTCCAACACTTTAGTCCTATATGAAATGGGAAGGACCAGCTGTCCGTGACCATGGGATCCAGTTCCAGCCTTCCTATAAATCAACTTGTTCTTCATATAGAAGTCTCCCTTGCCTGGAGGTGTATGTCATTTGGTCAATTTTTTAAAACAAGGCTTGAGGGTCTTATCCTCCGCCTGTGCCTTCCTCATCTCATCTGGATGGGAATTTATGGGATTATCCTCCTCCTTTTTAGACTGTGATCTGGTCTGCACTGTTGCCAGGATCACAGGTCTCTTGGGATTCCCCAAGATGACATATCTACATCCCCAATATCAGAGGGTAGATTGGTTCATTTATCACTGCTGCTTTGATGATTCCTTCCACATATCGCGTTTTCACATTTATCCTGGCGATGGGAAGTGTCATGGTCGCTACGTCTTTGGTTGCAGCTTGAATCTCCACTGTTTCTGTGGTGTATTGATGTGCCTGCACCAGGTGAGAACTCACAACTGAATCATAATCTAATCCAGTATCATACAAACACCTTATGGTGACTCCATTGCATGTTACATCTTCACACACTGGGGGGGTGGTAAGGTTCCTGTTGTTCAGTAGGGTTGACCTGTACTCCCTTTCTCCCCATTTTCATTGCAGCGAAATTAGGAGTTTTCCTTCTACAATTTTCGGTGTTATGGTTTTCCATCCGACAATTTTTACACCACCTCTTTCCTTGGTTAAAAGATTTTCTTTCATCATATTTCCTTTCATTTAATTGTGGGGTTTTATTTTTATATTCATTGCGTGGCCTATCAAACTGGTGCTTACCTTTGTTCTGTTCTCTATGGTCAAACCAATTAAAGTTTTGTGGTGCCTTAAAATTGTCTACCTGTTTCTTTTTATTACCAACTACCTTTGTTTGGGCTGCCTGATACCTCTCAGCGACATTGAGTAACTCACCCAGCCTCTCTGTACCTTGTTCCATGAGAAACTTTCTCAGGTCTGGAGCCATGGACTCTCTTAGCTGCTCAATAAGGATCATTTCCTTAAGATCTTGGGTTTTCCCCAGAGCAGTCCATTTCCCCAAGTAGTTCTCTAACCGTGCAGAGAACTGGTGATAGGTCTCACCCGACAGTAGTTTGGCATTCCTAAATTTTTTTCTATAAAATTCTCCATTTTTTTCATATCTTAACAAAAGAGCCTGCTTTAACACGTCATAATTGTCTTGGTCATCTCTGCTCATATTGGCAAAAACTTCATAAGCCGTTCCCCTAGGACCCTGGGATAACTTGAGGTTCCACCTCTCTCTCTCTCTCTAACCCATATGTAGTAGCCAAAAGCTCAAATCTACTTAAATACCCTTCTATGTCATCATCTTTCTCAACAAAATGGTCTACATGAAAACCCATAGCTGAGGTTGAGGATCCCTGACTAGCGGTGGCATCTGAGGCAAAGGGACTGGCACCATTTTCAGGAGCATGGCCTTGAAATTCCAACTCTCTTAGTCGTAGCTCATGCTCCCTTTGTAACCTCTTCTCCTCCTTTTCTGCTTCCCTCTCTGCAGCTTGTCTCTTCTCTTCTCTTTCTGCAGCTAATCTCTTTTCTTCTCTTTCTGTAGCTTGTCTTCTTTCCTCTGCTTCTCTTTCAGCAGCCTGTCTCTTTTCTTCTCTTTCTGCAGCCAGCTCTTTTCCTCTGCTTCCCTTTCAGCAGCTTGTCTCTTTTCTTCTCTTTCTACAGCCAATCTTCTTTCCTCTGTTTCTTTTCCAGCCTTTTTCTCTTCTAATTGGAGCCTTTTAATCTCTGCCTCCCTATCTGCCTCCAATGCCCTAGCCACTTTGTCAGCCTCAATCTGCAGCCTCTTAAGTTATATGTCAGCCTCTAACTTTCTTTCTGCTTCTTTTTCTAATCTTTTATCTTTTCGGGCAATAAATTTGTCCACCTCTGAAGTTACATATTGGACCAACTCTGGTCCATCCATGCCCATCTCTTTAACAGTCTGCACAGCGGCAGATCTGAATTTGGCTAAATCAGCCATTTTAACTCAAGCAGGTCTAATAAGGTTCTAAGACCATCTTAAACTTAACTAAAATAAATACCAACTATAATTACTACTGGATGTGACAACCTATCACTGTAAATCTCCTCTTAATTATTTTTATCTTCTTAGGGGTGTTCCTAACCTCTACTAACACTAGTAATACAATCTTGAATTTATATACTTCTGCTAATTTTTATTCCTGGAGTTAGTTAATATATGCTGTATGAGATTCCTATTTCAAACATTCATCTATATATGCCAAATTCAAACCTCGGACTTAGAGACCTCAATATATGTGGTGGGTTTAGATGTTAAGAAGAATAGTGTGCATATAGTTGTACTTGAGTGAGATCAACTGTGAAGGTCTCTGAGGTAAACAATGGACAACTGTGTTACAGAGTACCTTTCTTGTTACCACCCTACGATCTCACTCTAAGTTATATTCTTTATTGACTAGCGTGACTGAATGCTACATAAAGTGTCTAGGGTATTGTAAGAGTGTTGTTCAATAATCTCAATACAAAAACATATATCAACATATACTAATTACTATGATAAACTCAACTAACTCCAGCTGTTAAATTTTATATTTAAAAATTCTTTTGTTAAACTTTATTGGTCCTGAGCCTAAAGTTGTTTTGGTCAGGACTACAGTTCAAATAAGAATCAATTTAGATGGATAGATATATTTACACATATATAATTATATTTACATACAACAGACAATATGTCCATAGTACATTGTTACAAATTTTCAAGTTAATGTTAATTACTCTATTTACTACTGGTACTAGAAGACAGGTTGGGGATTATCATCATCCCAATGTTCTTTTGTTTCACTAGAATTGTTTATGTTAGTCTTTTGGAGGAACGTTTTTGTCTATACAGGAGATTTTTCTTTAGTCGTGATAAGTTGTCCCGGGCCAGATATTGCACTTATCTGGTTCCTGGAATCACAGCAGTTGTAGTGGGTTTGGCCAAACACTTCAGTCTCCTCTGGTCTTGAACTTCTTTAATACCAACAGGTACCAGAGACTCTTAGAAATCGTGCTGAATTTCTCTATCATCGAGTACTAGCACCAGACAAGTGCCAGCAGGAACCCCTGTATCAATGCAAGTTATGGTTCTGTCTTAATATCAAACTAATTCCTCCTAATTTACATGTAAACATACATTCAATACAAAAGAATATGGCCAGCTCTCTCTGACAGCCCTGCTTCTCCACTTTAGTTTGATGGAACAAATGGTACCAGTTTTCTTTTCTCTTCCCTAATGGATGCTACGCCTCTGTCATTCCTGCAGTAATCTTTTTCATGCAATAAGAAAGGTGTAATGTTCCTGTATGACCATCATATATATAGTCCTGTG
The DNA here is from genome assembly GCA_024509875.1 of Oreohelix idahoensis. Lineage (NCBI taxonomy): Eukaryota > Metazoa > Mollusca > Gastropoda > Stylommatophora > Oreohelicidae > Oreohelix > Oreohelix idahoensis. The sequence continues at coordinate 323,092 of JAMPIV010018257.1, read as the reverse complement.
GTTTTAAACATCTTAGATAGTCTCTTATATGATGGATCAACATCTAGGCCACGCCTAAATCTGCCATGGAACCATTTAATTACAATCCTTTACATGGCCTTTTCTTTTTTCACACAACCCTTTTTTAATTAAAAAGTCAATAAAATCAATCTTACCACATATCAAGTAAATATAAACAAGTAACGATGAATTAGGCAATAGAATATGGCACACTTTCATCACTGCCTCTGTTCAGACTGCTTTCTGTTGTTAGTTAGTTTTAAACAAAGCACAAGTCTGCTCATCGCTGCTTGTTCTTCATAATATTTTGAAAAAATGGCAGCGAGCAGCTTACAATTTCGTTAAAGTAAAAGGCTTTGGCCAATGAGACCAAGCATCTCTTTTTGAATGAAACTTTATTTTTTTTTTTAATTTCTCAAACCTCTATGTGTTACTATTACCAACTAGATTTGTATATTTAGGTTAGCCAATAATATTTCGGCTTCCTTCAAATTTCATCCAATCCCCTTCATCGTACTATCTTAGCCTTTCTTTGACCTAATTTTTTCCCAAAATAAATATGCTATCCAATCTAAGCAGACATGACTTGACCTGACAGTATCTCCGATTCTCTATGTATTATTACCAATATTTGATTATTTAATGGACTATTTAGATAATTAACAACATATTCTTGGTCAACAAGTCTTCAGGTACACGAATATATGATTTTTATGGGGCTAAGTGGCTTGGTTCAAAATTCTAACTTTTTTTCTATGTTAGTTGTTTATTTTTAAACTACCTCCTGTTCAATTCTTTTTCCATGTACTTTCAAGCTAATTACGAGAGTCTCTCGTAACACGTCTAGAATTACGTCATTCGCAATAAGAGCTAAGCGTGTTTTCTAACCGTAGTGTCCACATTTTCTAACGTTTTCCTCGTATTCTGAAAATCGCCTAAGGGCAAAGCTAGCAAGTTAGTTTTATTTTTAGAAACAATGTGAGACGTGATTTGCGTTGGTTATCTACCCGTCCCCTTCCCTTCCACAATGTATTTTAGGCAAATACTTCATTTGAACTTGGAAAAGTGGTACGTTTGTCTCAAGGACGAATTTGAAAAATAGGGTACCCTTTTTTGTTCGACCAATGCGTTATCAATAATACGCTGAAGGCGTAGGCGACGACTATAATTCTCGCCGAAATTTTTAGTACTATCCTATCTTTGACTTTATGCACTAGACTGTTATATTCTAATTTAGATATTGTATTTAGAATCAACAAATGCAAATTTACCTAAAATGGAGTCTAAGAAAAATCAAATTTGGATGACAGATGACATCTTGAATAAAATGGCCGAAAGAAAGAAAGCAAAAAACACTCCAGAATATAAAACAATAGACAATGACATACGTACTATGTGTAGAGAAGCAAAAGAACGGTGGATAGAAACAAAATGCAATTAAATAGAAGACTTGGAAGCAAAGCACTGGACAAGAGATATGCATGAAGAAATATTGAAATTATCAAATCGGTCACGGTTTGCACAAGGAGGAAGCTGTATCAAGAACAAAAATGGTGTAATATTACTTGAGAGAAAGACATATCAAACAGATGGGCAGAATACGTAAAAGAATTATTCGAGGACAACAGAGGTAAAAAACCATCACTAGATTCTAATGAAGGCCCAAACATTCTCAGATCAGAAGTAGAGAATGCCATTCATATGATACAAAAAGGAAAATCAGCAGGCATGGATAACAAAAAAATTGAAATGATAGAAGCTCTGGAGAGCTTTGGTATAGATACAATCACAGAAATATGCAACGATGTATACAATACACTAAAAGGCAGATCCAAACCTCAGAAATGAGGTATCTGAGGAAGGTGGTTGAAGTAACAAGAAGAGACATGGTACGCAACCAGACGATACGTCAAGGCCTAAAATGCCACCCCCTACAGACCCAAGTAGAACAGTCCCAACTAAGATGGTTTGGCCATGTCTGCAGAATGGGAGAAGATCGGCTACCACGACAAGCATGGGAAACAAAGAGCCAAGGATCCAGACCCCGAGGACGACCCAGAGTCCGCTGGGAGGACAACATTAGACAATCTTTGAAGGACCGAGGACTAGAATGGAACCAGGCCAGGAGGAAGACAGCCGATAGAATAGTCTGGCGCTCTCTCTTCCAAACCTCTACACCTCACGGTAGAAGGGGAACGACTAAGTAAGTAAGTAAGTATACAATACAGGATATATACCACACGACATGAAGACATCAGTTTTTATAACATTGCCCAAAAAACCAAATGCAACAGAATGTTCAGACTTCAGAACAATCAGCCTGATGAGTCATGCAATTAAGATACTGCTCAAAATCATAAAGGAAAGAATAAAACGTAAAGTAGACAGCGAAATCCAGGAAGACCAGTTTGGTTTTAGACGGAACAGTGGAACAAGAGAGGCAATATTTTGTCTAAGATTATTAGCAGAAAAATATACAGAGGTCCAAAAATGTTTGTATATGTACTTCATTGACTATAAGAAGGCTTTTGACAGAGTCCATCATGAAAAAATAATTGAATGCCTCGAAGACATAGGTATTGATGGAAAAGATATAAGAATACTCAGTAACCTTTATTGGGAGCAAACTGCCACAGTAAGATCTGGAAGGAATTATTCACCATACATAGACATAAAAAGAGGTGTCAGACAAGGATGTGTGCTGTCCCACTGCTTATTTAATTTATACACCGAAAAATATTTCCAAACAGATACAGGAAATACCAGGACTGAACATCAGTGGAAGGTCAATAAACAACCTTAGATATGCAGATGATACCGTGTTGTTAGCTGAAAGCGAACAGGAGTTACAAGAACTAGTGAAGCAAGTGAACTGTATAAGTCATGAATATGGACTCGACATTAATATTGAGAAAACAAAAACTATGATAATTAGCAAAACAGACGATAAACCCACATTAAAGATAAGCGTAAATGGGGAAATCCTGGAACAAGTCAAGAGCTGCGTATATCTCGGTCATATAATAACAGAAGATGGCAGATGTGAAACAGAAATCAAGAAGAGAATAGGAATGGCCAAAGCTACATTCAACAACATGAAACATATACTGACATCAAAACAGTTATCTCACAAATTAAAACTGAGAATCATAAAGTGTTATATATATTCTGCATTTCTGTATGGTGCAGAAACATGGACGATGAATAAGCAGTTGGAAGAAAGAATTGAGGCTCTTGAAATGTGGATATATAGAAGAATGGGGCGTATCTCATGGAAAGAGATGAAAACAAATAAGGAGGTCCTAGAAAATCTAGGTATGAAAAGAGAACTAATGAGGGAGGTCAAAGTTCGGCAGCTAAAATACTTTGGCCACATAAAAAGGCATAACACCTTACAGAAGACCATAACAGAAGGGAGAGTTGAAGGCAAACGTGCAAGGGGAAGACAGCGCTATAAGTGGGAAGACAACATCAAGAGATGGACAGGAAAGAGTCTATCAGAGTGCACCATCAAGACAAGAGACAGAAGACGTTGGAGTTCCATTACAGCCAAACTTCATTGTGGAGATGGCAACTGATGATGATGATGATGATTTAGAAGTTCACCACAGACGGCTCCAATCCTAGCCACGTGTTGAACAATAAAGTCGACTACTGACTGTTTGGGAAAATGTGATGTCACACTCGCTTCTTTCATAAACGATGTTCTTACTTTTATCCGAAATAGTTAACCTTCCGAAATGGTTAACTTTTGTCCGCATAAGCTAATTTTTATCTGTAATAGTTAACTTTCATCCGCAATAAATAACGTTTATCTACAATAGCAAACAACTCAATCGTGGACGACATATTAATATTATGATCTCAAATGAAATTGCCTTTAATTGTTATAACCTTTAACTGGTTCAAATTATGTGTAATTATATATTTCTGTTTTTAAATAATGTAAAACGCACCAGAACAAACAAACAGCAGACTAAATAAGCTGTCCTGTGCAAAATAAGATTCAAACAAACAAACAGTAACAAGTTATCACCATCGTCCAATCCCGACATCCACGCCCGAGTAGATTAAAACAGAACGAAAATGGGAATTGTTGAACTTAGCGTATACGGTGTGGGTTATTCCACGGGACGACTACGGCAGCCATAAAGGTCAGCCTGGTAACCATGAGAAATTATTGGCCAACGTGGCAATGATCCAACTGTGACCTGATTAGCCTTTTATTTTATTATTGTTGAAAATTTACCTAAATGTGAAGTATGGAGTAAGTCAGGTAAGAACTGGACAAGCTACGGGCAGGTCAACATTAGCAATGTATAAAACTATTGTAAGTGTACTTAGCTGCCTAACAACTGAAGTTATTCAAGCTATTGTAAGACATTGTGAATGGGATTCCATTTTATTCAGTATCGCGGCTAGTAAAAGCGCTGCAATATATACATCTTGATAGACACTCTCCTTGAGCATAGAATAAATCAAACGATAAGGTGACTTATTTCTCAGGTATTTTTCTTCAGCTATTATCTTGACCTGTCAGACTAACTTCCTATTAGTCACGAGCCATCCTCTACTTTTGTTTCACTATCCCTCTTCTCGACTTTCAGGGAACTCCTCCAACTCGCCACACTTCGTATACGTGCCTTTGCCTTATATATTTATTCCCTCTGGTGTCCTAGGGAATACAGCCTTTGGCGGGGTAAGAAAGCCTCATTTTAAATATGTAGTCTATTTCTTTGGTTCTCTTCTGAGATGTTCATTTGTTTCAACAACAAAAAATTGTGCAGAAAAGCCATATTTAAGTTTATGTTATTTATTAAGTTTATTGACAACAATTCTGAACCGATATTTCGGGTAAGTCATTTTGCTACACATTCATACGTTATATCATGTCAACCCTGTCTATTACTTTTACATGATGTAGTTAACTAATGCGCTAACTTTCACAGTGCTTAAAAAGCAAACAGAGTGGCGCTGCATATATTCCACGAAAAGAAGAAATCATCACAGCAATCAAAGGGTTAAAAAATGGAAAAGCTCCTAGCCATGATAACTTAAATGCAGAGCTGATTAAGACAGACCCTGAGCTAGCAGCAGAACTATTAGAACCACTATTTGCACAAGTCTGGAAACAGGGACAACCCCAACAGAGTGGAACAAAGGAATAACTGTCAATTGTCTAAGAAGGGGGATCTTGCAGACTGCAATAATTGGAGAGGAATCACTCTTCTCTCAGTTCCCAGCAAAATACTAGGCAAGATAATTATACAGCGAATTTCAAAAACAGTAGACTACAAACTGAGGAAAGAACAAGCAGGATTTAGAAAGAACAGAAGATGTGTAGATCATATATTTACCCTCAGGAACATTATTGAGCAGTGCTCAGAATGGCAAAGACAGCTGTACATTAATTTCGATGATTTTGAAAAGGCTTTTGACAGTATACATAGGGACAGTTAATGGAAAATAATGAGGGCTTATGGAATTCCAAGCTGCATAGTGTCAATCATAAAAAACCTCTATGCCAACTTTACGTGTAGCGTTGGGCAGAGCAACTGTCGCGAGAGGTTCAGATGTTATTAAAATGTAAGATATCCTGGACAACCAGATGTATCAGATGATACCAGGATAGTGCCAGATAAGAGACCGGTCTTACAAGAAATACCCCCTTCTCTGAAAAAAAACAAGGGTGTATCGACAATAAAAGGTAGGGTCAAGCTGTATAAACCTTCAAGTATGATGATAGTGTTTGTTCCTGAAGGTCTAAGTGCTACCTATCAAGATCCTCCCTTGAATAATGGTTATTATATTTGTATTGCCTCTGCTAGGGGATTAATTAATTAATTAAATATGTAATATACGAGTATATATAACAACCAGAACCTTAACTCTTACTTACTTAGTCGTTCCCCTTCTACCGTGAGGTAGAAATTTAACTCACTTTAAATAATTAAGCAAGACTGATTATATATATTTACAATTTATTGATCCTATACCGTTTCTCCTTTCGGTTAGGAAAATGATAAAGAATGCAAATGTTTTGACAAAATAAAATAAATACACATGGAATGTCAATTTCCACAATAGTTAAATATGAAAGAATTATATTTTAAATATCTATTATTTATTTTACATATAGTTATCACTTTTGCTGGTCAGTGAAGTTAGTACTTAGTTTAATAAAGTCCTTCATGAGTCATCACTCAAACTGTTTTTGTTATTTGTATTTTATTTGTTTTACAATGTTTCTGGATAGGCTGACCAGTCGAATTGCGTTTCCACTTATCTGGTAAAATAAGAAGCATCCAACTATAGCCAGGATCACTCAATGTCTGGATCTCCACGCCGGGGAAAAACAGGGTGGCTAGTTCTATGAACCTTGAGAACGTTTGCACCACAGAGTCCCACAGAAGTGGATGTCTCGTACAATCTTGGTAGTTGCAGGATAAAACCTGGAATACAAATAATCACAACCCCTGTATGGTCCAGCACTATTCTATCCACACACACAATGGACGTAACAATCAGTGTCAGACATTGTGCTAACATTTGCACAGGACAATTTACCTCAGTACCACTCACAGCCAGATAAATCTGATTAAACATTCCTTATAAATCCTAAGTTAGATCCATTTGTCCATGATCTGCTTCCATACAATGATTTGGTTTAATACAAACTACTAAGTGACACCTTGATCAATACATGTTAACAAATCCTGTCATCCTTTCTTATGTTCCTGATCAGTGTGTCGTTCCTTTAAGAAATACTTCTTCAAATACATTATTAAACTTACAGTCGTATTTTTGCCATCATTCTTAATTATTCTACACATTTCACAATGCTGGCTTTCGTCTCTAAAAGTCAACACATGCTGCGTTCAAGTCGGCAGCACACTCGTCGTGTAATTTTTTTTTAACACATTCAACACACTTTCTAACACACAAGTAGATTAATCACAGGAAAATTACATAAGTATATATATATATATATATATATATATATATATATATATATATATATTCTTTCTTACCCTCTGGCAATACAAATAAGCTGTAACAGGCTGTTAATAGGTATCTAGGTCTGCTATGCAGATGCAGTGGCAAAGTATTTGACAGCACACTTTTGCCGCTCTTTCTGTTCAGCTTGTGTTTGAAAAATTTATGGCCTGAAATCAGCCAAGTTCAAGGACTTTTATAGTACCGCACCCTCCCTCTAGGATGGCATGGGTCAAAATCGGTGTTAGGAATCTAAAAACAAGGCGTATTTCTGCCTTCTTGTTTAATGTGCAAAATTTTTAATATTTATTATCTTTCTTAATTCTGGGCCGATTTTGATCATTTAAAACTCAATTTATACTGTGAATTTATCTCTACCTCTATCTCTGTTTAGGTAGCAAAATGCATTTAAATCTATGCAGACTTTAACTAACTAAATTGGGGACTACCCTGATGTATAGATGTCATTTTAGACGATTTTTCTCTTTAAATGAACTACTATTCGAGGAAGTCTTTCCACCTACCTCTCAAGTAACATTCCCGTCGTTGAACTATCTATACCATTCCGTTTAAACATCTTTAGTCTTTAAGAAATTAAATAACTTTTTACTATAATTTACACAAAATGGGCCTCTATGTTAAGCATAAAAGGTTTCATTATACATCCCAGAAAAGGAGCGTTTCCATTGGCTATTGTATCGGTCCGATTTCCCATATTATTGCGTGCGGTAAATATGACCGTGGTGTAAGACAGACCAAAACCCGACAGCAACCTAACCTTTGAGGTGAACACATGAGTACGACAGGGAAGACGCTGGAGCTGGGTTGGCCTTGTCCTCAGATAAGATCCCGATGCCATCACAAGACAAGCAATGCAATGGACCCTAAAGGAAAACGAAAGAGAGAGCGACCAAAAACAACTTGGCGGAGGACTGTGGAGGCTGAGATGCAGGGAATGAACCAGAGTTGGGGCACTGTACGAAGGATAGCCGCCGACCGAGCAAAGTGGAATCAATTTGTTGTTGCCCTACAAGACGTGATGACCACTGACTGCTTTGACGGTTGGCGGCTAAGGATCAAAGAAGAAGAGGAAGCATACACCTGTCGTAGTTGAGTTGACGTGTTAGAGTATTTGTCGAGTTAGACAATTGTAGTGACATCGACAATGATAGTGAACTGACAAAATTATAGATTACACATAGATATTGTGTAAATAGGGTGAACTTGACACCAACCTGGAAGAGGATTTATTAAAGTTATCTCTCTCTCCAAGACTCAACATACTTATATAGTCTAAGCAACACCCGCTCTCTCTCTCTCTTTTCTCTTACCAAAAATAGAGACTATAGTAAAGAGCTTGTAATATTAAGTATGGATGAAAGGGTCGTGAACAGCGCGTTAATAAATGAGTAAAATTTATTAAAGTAGCAAAATATATATGAAAATAATCAGTGTATCAGCACAACAACATAATACAATCTCAATAATCACATTGAGTATACAAATATGAAATTACACACCAACGAACACTCAAACCACCAACATAAAACCTGTAAAACACCGAGAAAGGAATAAACAAAGTTCCAATCCGTCCGCTTTCGTGGGACCAAATGCAATAACTCCAGTAAGTGTTTTTACGTGTAGATATCCTCCATTGGTGATGGAATAACATAAAAAAATCCACTGTAGGCGCTATTGTTGGTTACACCCTAATAGTGAGATAGACTCTGTCTATCTTCGGCTGACCGCTCATGCGTGCGGGGTTTTAAATGACCAGAAACACACACAAGACGAGGTTATTTTAGGACAAATGGTCCATTGCGCTATTATCCCGGCGCATGGAATTTGGCTTGCGTACTTGGTGGTAAATCCGGTTGGGCTGGCTTGAACTATTATTGGTAACTGGGGTGCTCCGTTTAAGCACACACACCTGGTGTATTTAATTCTGCTGAGGACGCTGGGTTGATAGATATGTTGAAAGCCACAATGCTCTGACTGGTGATCAAGAGGCGAGTAGGAAACCACTAATGCCAAATTCAATTTCAGATTTTGCTTTGGCTCGTTACACACTGCGTGAGCTTATTTCACGTTAGAGGGATGGGCGTTGACAAAGGGTTGTATTTCAGGTAGGGGGGACAACTCGTGGTGCTAGTTGCTTTCAGAAACCGCCAGATCGAAGAGAATGTGACGTTCTTCGCCTGACTGGAATCTTGCGATAGCAATGCAGTATATCATGAAACCAGAGATGATGAAAAAATAGGCAACACAATTTAGTTCTGTGTTAACGTCTGCCTTAATCTCATTTGGTCATCACGGGCAGGAACATTTTACGAGTGTGCTTGAGTGATTAAAACCCTCTAGATTTATAGTCTACAAGTGACGCTACCCCAGGACAGGCATAGACTGTTTCCCGCAGATGCACGGCGTATAACGTAATCATAGGTAAGACAAATGTTATTCTAAAATCTACATCACAAGCAACAACCGCGAGAAAGTTTCATATGTAAGACGTAATATTTCTGAGAGCGGTAAGGGCAAAGTCGATGAAACCAGAACATTAAAAGAGTAATAAAAAATGGGACATGATGGTAAAATAAATTATCAGTCACCATGACAACACCATGTCCTAATTATAACCCATAAAGAGTTCAATAATATTCTTTTTTTAAAAGTCACATGTGAATAAGCTATTAGTAAACAAAATGGCAGTAAAGAGTGATCACATTTCTCTGACAAAATAACATTATTTCACATCGCACGATAAATTATCATGGTATTTATACGCATGTGACATATGTTTCTTGAGCTGTGATTATTTCTTTTTTTCCTTTTTTCAGAACCATATAGTCCGCCTAATGAATCTAGTCTGCCTGAGGTTATGCTGTCAGCTTAAACTGTAAATGAGGGAGCCAGCACAAGCTCATCTACAACTATTTCTACCTCTTTATCCCACAGCCCTCCACGGTTCTGTAAAAATCAGTAACTAAGTGCCTCATCGGTGCAAGAAACTTCAACGCCTAACAATACTGTCTCCAGAACTATAGTTGAAATGTCTATGTAACGTTGTTAGTCAGCTCGCGAGTCCAGAATGCTATGCCACAGAATGGGGCGACCCCTCTCTATCTCTGTTTCTGTTTTACTCCGGCAGTAATCGGTGCATCTGTGGTACTGATTTTATTGTAGGCTTTTAATTGTCGCCCTTTCTTTCTTTCTATACTATGTAGCAGATAGTTTATATTTTCAAGTATTCTTTCACTTATTGTGTCTTGTTTGTTATCTGACAGTCCTCGTGGATGATAAGCACTTCACATTTGCAAGGAGAGGTAGAAATAATATTACGAGAGACAGGTAGGTAAAATTCCCTTGTACCAAGCTTGGCCGTGGCAGATTAACACGTAAATTGCTCAGCGCTATCTGCCTAATCACCCATAAGATTGGCGCGCGCATCACCAAAGTTTGAAATACGGGGAGACAACTGATGGAGAGACACCGATAAGAAATTACTTTCTGATAAAGTAATGAATTGTTACTTTTGACACACGTTGTCATATGAGGTTAACGACATGTTCGCGAGTCTGTACGCAAGACATCGTATGTCTTATTTCCATATATGGTAATACGTGACTTTTTGCTTTACGTACCTTAGTTCTCGTGGAATATTTTGAAAGTACCACACCTGACCCCGCCTGTTTGAGAATGATTGGAACGTATATTTAACTCCATAACAAACAGATGCGTGGGAGACCGGGAATATAACCTTACACCAGTTTGCAGTTGGAAAAGAAATAACCCTATTGTAGGAAAGTACCAAAGGAATCCTTCAAATGGTAGTTTTTCCTCTCCAAGAAACCAGAGACAGTCTAACAAATCTCAAAATTTTGATTCTAAAAAGTTGGGAAATTATGATAGAAATAATTACATTAAAGATTACCAATCTGATAGTAATTGTTATAGGAGTCAACAAGATTCATTTACTAGATATTTCTATCGAAGGAGACAGGTTAAGCATAACAATGCTAACTGCAGCTCTAGGCATAATAATTGTCACAATGGAGGAGATAGCTATAGCAATAGAGACAACTCCCCATATGTTACTACACATAACCAGGTTAACTTTGCGCAATAGAAGCCCAAAGTCATTGGTAGTAAGCAAAATAACAATAAGTAATAAGGTCACAAAATGCAACTGTTTGTTATGTTTTAATTTCGAGAAGGAATCTCGTTTTGTGAGTGCATAACTTTATTTCAGCTCTGCTGTGATGACCTTCATTTTGGTCAGGTTGTTCCTAACCTTTTGTGTGATATACTATGTGATGAAGGAAGACTTGATGGCATCATATAGAAACCAGATGTTTTTCACTGCCACAAGTGTTAGGTAATTGTGTAGTTACTTTTCCGTTTACCTTAATAGATCTCACAGTTGATTAAAATAGGAATTATCATTTGTATTTCTGACAGCATTCAGCTTTGCGTTAAGAATCATCGCTTCGATGTTATTATTGGCGGTGAGAGGAATGTAGGTCACCTTATGACCGTGTGCCCAATCAAGCGCAGCTCAGCCAGCCTGTTGACCCAGTATTGTAAGACGTTAGTTACCCCGTGCGGTTTACAGAATACTATCAATGAAAGCCGGAGTTGTGCTCTATTAATTTTTTTTTTCCTTTAGGATTTGGTTCAAGATTGTTATAATGGTTCTTATACTTGATTTTTTCTTTTAGGATAATGTATTATTGTATTGTATAGTACCATACATTATATAATGTTGTATTAGGTATTGTGTATGTTCATATGTATGCACTGTTGTGACTGTCATTATTTACATGAAGCTGGAGGCAGCATGCTGCTGCAGAGACTAACAGACCTCTTCAACTCAGTATGGGATGAAGAACAGATACCACAGGAATTAAAAGATGCCACCATCGTTCACATATACAAGCGAAAGGGAAATCATCATTCATGTGACAACCATAGGGGAATCTCCCTATTATCTATTGCGGACAAAATCCTGGCTCGAGTCCTGCTCAATCGCTTGACTGTTCATCTCGAATCGCAGGACTTACTTCCAGAGAGTCAGTGTGGTTTCCGAGCAGGCCGCGGGACCGTCAATATGATATTTGCTGCTCGCCAACTTCAGGAGAAATGCCAGGAACAGCACAGTGACCTATACACAACATTTATTGACTTGACCAAGGCCTTTGACACTGTCAATAGGGACGGACTATGGAAAATTATGGCGAAATTCGGCTGTCCCGATAAGTTCATCTTAATTGTCCGCCAGTTTCATGAAGGTATGATGGCAAGCGTATTGAATGATGGAGAATCTTCTGAACCCTTTCCCGTCACAAATGGTGTCAAACAGAGTTGTGTGCTCGCCCCGACACTATTCAGTATGATATTTGCTGCCATGCTGTCTAACGTTACGCATGACAGTAGCGACGGCATACACATCAGATACAGGACAGATGGGAATCTGTTCAATTTGAGACGATTACAGTCCTTTACGAAGGTGAATGAAACAATGATCTCTGACCTCGTCTTTGCGGACGACTGTGCCCTCAACACCTGCACAGAACTGGACATGCAGAACAATATGAGGAGGCTTTCTGTAGCGTGTGATGACTTTGGCCTTACCATCAATACGAAGAAATCTGAAGTAATGTTGCAACCTGCTCCTGGGAAACCTTACTGTGAACCAAATATCACAGTAAAGATCCAACGTCTCCAAGTGGTGGACAGCTTCACTTATCTAGGCAGTACCTTTATCAAAGATGCGAATATCGACTCCGAGGTCAACAACAAAATTGCAAAGGTAAGTACAGCTTTCGGAAGACTAAGAGTAAATGTCTGGGATCGACAAGGAATTAGTGCAGCCACCAAGATAAAAGTATATCATGCAATAGTACTCACTACCCTCCTGTATGCCTGTGAAACATGGACAGTGTATAGCAGACATGCCAAGAAGCTTAATCATTTCCACATGAACTGTCTTCGCAGGATCCTCAGGATCAAGTGGCACGATAGAGTATCTAATTCTGAGGTCCTCAACAGAGCACATATCTCAAGCATCTACACATTGCTGCAGAGGGCCCAAACTAGATGGGCCGGACATGTTGTTCGCATGCCCGAAAAACGCATCTCAAAGCAGTTGATGTACAGCGAACTCTCCACGGGTAAGCGAACAGCAGGGGGACAAAAGAAACGCTTCAAAGACACACTGAAAGCATCGTTGAGCAGCTTCAAAATTGATGTCTCCACCGGGGAGACTATCGCACAGGATTGCTGTGCCTGGCGGACCAACATTACTCAAGGTGCTCGCATTGCAGAACAGAATTTAGCTGATAAGGCAGAAGGCAAGCGTGCTGCAAGAAAGGCCAGAATGCACAGCAACACTACTATCGACTCTAACCATGTGTGCGCCGTATGTGGCAGGGCCTGTGGGGCCAAAATAGGATTAATTAGTCACATGAGATCACGGCACAGATGTGTCACAACTCAAGTCTGAAGCTGTCGCCATCTTCGCTTGCGATGGGCAACTATTATTATTATTTACATGATTGTTTTGTTGATAAACATTGCATGTATTATGATTGTAATGAAATTATTTATAACATATCACTTTGTAGTGACTTATCTTTAATTTTTGTAATGATATAGTGAATTTGTGGTATTTTCATACGCTAGTCGGAAGACTATTTTATTTAGACCATATTATGTTCGACCATAGGTGCTCTGTTGTGTAGTTTGAAGCTATGATAGTTGATACATCAAACATTGATATGTTTTTGACAGTTTTGATTATTAGTATAGTTTTGTACATGATAAGATTGCCAGCCCTAAGCACAAACTCATTAGCTAGTAATATGCGTTAGTCGATTTCAGAGAGCTTTTTTGGTTACTAAATTTATTTTTTATTTTTCGTATCTGACTTCATGTTTAGTTAATATATTTCTATATACAGAGGTTATATGAAGTAATTGGTGGGTTGTGAAATGGTATTTTGGGACTAAACTTTATATGTAGAATTATCAGAAATAGCAGATACTGTTGTTTGTTTGAAGAATTTAGAAGTCTGACTTAAACACTTGTTCTTATAGGATGTTATGTTTATATTTGCAAATTGGTATGGAGTTAATAGTGGGTTTTTTTATAGGTGCTTATTTGTGTCTACTTAGAGATAGGAATGTTTTTTATGTCACACATTTTGTTAAAAGCTCATTTCACTTATGATTTATTAATTACAGGTTGAAACTTGTAAAAATTTAAAATACTATTTTTATTTAACTTAACGGTTAGAAACATTTTTTGTATTGTATTTTTTGTGAGAAATGTATTTGTTTTTTGAAAATGTTATATTGTTTATGCCTAGCGCTTAACTAGGTGTAATAACATATGTTGATTTCCAGTTTTAAAAAAGAGAGAAAAAAAATATATATATATTGATAAGTTTTTTTTTGGAGATTGTGATAATTTTTTTTTTACATATCGCACTTTTTTGTGTGATGTCTGTGATAATTCATTTTGGTTATGAATAAGTTTTGTAATTTGGTTAAATCATTTATTATGCGTTATTTATTATAGCTTGCCTTTGTGTTATGGTATATTTATATATATACTTCGCCTCGTTATTGTATGATTTTCGGTCATGATTGTAATTTTATACAATACATTGTTTTTCGAAATAGTTATTAAGGTGTATTATTGCCATCTGTCTATACATTCATTTCTTGAATTTCATTCTTCCTTTACGGATTGTTCTTTGTTTCATTCAATTTTTTCTCTGTGATTTTTTCAATAGCGGTTTATACTTTGGTGATGCTTCTTTGTTTCATCTAGGTGTCACTTAATTCTATTTGTACATGTTCATTTCTTATACTTCCTTCTTTTGTATTGTGACGTTAACTATATGGCTTGGAATGATGTAGCCATTTATGTCGGTTTGATGTAAGAAGTTGGTGATTTGATTGTTACTGTTTGATTGTTGATTTCTTTTTCTATTTGATTTCACTGCTGATTTCAGTGTTGATCATGCTTCTTTTGCTTGATCTTGTCTGTTACTTTCTATTTATTGTATCCTGCTTGGTCTACAGTAAACATACTTAATTTGTTTGAAATCAATTATTTTGGTGTACTTAGAAGATTATTTTGTATAATTTGTTTCATTGTACACTTGATTATATTTTTTGTCGATGTTATTGGGACCTTACCATAACATATTGTTGTAAGAGTATATTAGAGCTTATCGGACCCCTCAAATTTTCGTGGATGTAGTTTTTTCAAAAAAATGATAAATCATTTTTTCTCCGGGGTGGGGGGGGGGGGGGGGGGGGGGGGGGGGGGTAGTATGTTAAGGTCAAAAAGGGAAGTGATCCTTTGTATGCTAAGTTGGTCAGAGTGAATTTAGAGTTGCGTCGCCTGTGGCACGTGTTATTTATTAGATGACTGAATTCTTTAAGAAATTTCCTCGTATGTTCGAGAAGTCTTGTAAGTCAGAAAAAAATGAGCGTTGTGAGCGCTATTCATTTCGAGTGGGGAGATGACGTTGTTCTGTATTGGACAGCTGTGAATAGCTCACGGCTAGTCCGTAAAGGGACTGCGCTCTGTGAACAGCGATGTCTCGTGACTGTTTGTGCGGGGGATTTGTGACCGCTGCGGAGTCTGTTTCTGGGTGTGGACCGATGCGGTCGAGCCTAGTGTTTTGGAGTGTTTTCTAGGCGTTTGACTGTGGTAGTCAACCCTGGGTGTTTTCTCTAGAGTGTTTTTCACAATGTGTGTCTCGGTGGAGACTTTTGAACAGGCCTGTATTGAATATTCTTTACAGTATTGAATATTCTTTCTTGTATTGAATGTTCCTTCATGTGTTAGATTATGTGATGAATTTACTTTGATATATATAACTGCAGTAGATGCAGTCGTTTGAGAGATTTTGTTATTGTGCACGTTCTACGAGAAGTGCATCACTAATCTACAATTAGGCGCTATGGAGAGTATGAGATTTAAAGACATTACTTTGTAGGCCATAGACATTTTTGTGAAGGAGATTAGGAAGCCATATATTTTGCAGGCTATATTACTGCAGACTGCTGGGTACGCAGTCCTTTGAGGAATATTGTGGATGTGCATCTTCTATGAGAAGTACACCACTATGCTATAATTGGGCTCTGATAAGAGATAGCGCTGACGATGATTATTCAACTGCCGTGGAGCAGCCTTTGCTGAGAAGGGGAGATGTAGTCTTTTGAGGAAAATCGTTATGGTCATCTTCTATGAGAAGTGCACCATTAAGCTATAATTGAGCTCTATGGAGAAAACATGAGAAGGCCAGTATTTTGATGAATTTGATAGTACTGCGATGTGAGCAGTCTTTCTGGATGTGGCCATATGTATAAGGCCGTATTTATAACTGCAGTGAATGCAGTTTATTAAGGAACAGTGTTAATGTGTACCTTATATGATAAGTGCGCCGGTGTGCGCTGTAATAGAGCTCTGTGGGGTGTTGGAGCTTCATGAATTTATTTAATCGATGATTTGTACTTTATGCTGAATTTCGTCTATGTCGTCGTCTATGTTGTGGTGAGAAATTCTAATACCCATATATAAATTAGAACATAAATATAAAGCAGGAAGCATAAATAAGAAAGAATAAAGAATGGTGAAAGACCAGTGCTTTCCCAATAGCGTACGCCTGCGTTGTAGAACGCCATAATGGCTGAATAAGAGATCCCCTTTTTCTACTTCGTCTGCATAACTGTAACGCTTCCACGTACGATAGTAAAAGCCTACACGCGTCTCACAGTCGTTTCTAAAAATAAAACTGGTACTGTATTTCTTAGACGACCTTGATATGCAAACTGCATAATGACCTAGATACAAATACTAAACATTAATGTAATTATACACACAAGGTTAGCCTTGGAAGACAGACGGGCTTAGTAGAAAAAAAGCAGAGAGAGAGAGAGAGAGACGGGCCATAAAACACAGTAACGCAAGTCGCTCGCAGCGTGTCTGAAAATAAACCAACTGGCAGTGTGCATAGCCTGATTTTTTTCAAATAAACAGGATGGAAAAAACTAAAGATTTAACAAAAGGTCCCGACTCAATCTTAGCTCTTATTGGAAAACATGACATTCCACTGTTTTACACCTGATTCCTGACTTCATATTGACAGTACAGTTAAAAAGATGCGTACAGTGGTAGTTTAAAAATAAACAATTAACATCGAAAAAAGACAGTAATTTTAAATAAGCCATTTAGCCACATGATAATCATATATTCGGGTACCTGGAGACTTATGGACTGAGAATATGTAATAAAATATCTAAATAGTCCATTAGATAATTAAATATTGGTAATAAACCATATAGAGAACGTGGATACTGTCAGGTTTGGTCATATTCTGCTTGGGGTGGAACTCCCTGAAATTTGTCGAAACATAGTAGTGAAAGAAAGGTTAAGATCTTACGAAGCAGGGAATTGGCTGAACTTTGTAGTTAGACGAAGGACCATTGGTTGACCTCTGCATAGCTAGTAGATGCCTAGGAACGGATGAAACATGAATGCAGAGATTTGAATAACAGTGTATTAGTTTGAAATAAGTCAAAACGATTGGTCAATGCTGTCGATATTGGCAGAAAAAATCTTGTATAAGACGCCATAACATACACATTGATCGAGATGAGATCAGGACTGTGTTTTTATAATATAACTATATTATAGCAGCCTGGACTTTGCCGCAGATTAAAACTGTGCCCAGTCATCTTTAGTGTGTTTTCCTTACGAATTGTGGTAAGCTAGACATGTTTAATATATATTTTATATGAAAATTAAATGTGAAATGATAAATTATGTCTGTATGTGTGTGGTTCAGTAGCAAACATGAGGCAAAGCCTAGATATTGCTCCACCTTGTAAAAGATTGTCAGAAAGGAGTATAACTGCATATATATATTGGATTGCCATATAGTAACATAACACCTATTCTATTATATGGAAAGGATTACAACTGGAATTGCAGAGGCGTTGTAACCATTAGGGAGAGGAATACTGGTGTATATTGTCACATGAAAAGCTAACAGTTGGCCTACAGCGCTGAACTTTATGTTTGTTTGTTCTGTCATGTAAGTCTGTGTGGAATATATTATATATTAGTTATGAAGAAGGAGGCACAACCTTCTCATTTCAGGGACCGTGGTACTGATGTTAATATAACAGCACATGGTCTGAGCATTGCTTGATCCAGAAAGCTGGCAGCAGACTCATCGCCCAAGATATCGGCCATTGTGTATTTCCTATCAAACTGAGAAGCAAGCGAGCAGAGGATGCATTTTTCCTGCAGCCGCTATATGAGATACGAATTTGTCAGCACGAACCGCTCAACCTTGTATAACCATCCCTCAACTGAACGTTATTAAAAAGACCAAAAGGGACAGAAATATTAAAAAGAAAAAAGAATCTATGAACCTTTTAATATTATTTCCACCAGTGACAAACACATGAAGTCGTGATGACAAACAACAACCTAGCTATTACTACCAGTATTACCTCATAATAGTACACAACAACACCACACTTATTGTACCATAACATTCTATGTCTGGAAACATATCCAGTGTGTAAATTCATGTACATAAAGATTGTGATTATATTTGAATTGTGATTCCTGATTCACAGTTACAATAGAATCAGGATTAATATTGAAAGAAATTCAATACATTGTATAAAAGTTCAACCATTGACTTACTTAAGATAGTCTTCTAGAGTGTTATGTGTTTGTTAGTGTCATAGTGTTAAAAGTGTTGTGGATTTTAATTTAGGTGTTTATCGTCTGTTGGTTGTTGTGAACTTACACTTCATCACTATCATAACCCTAGACATTCAACGAAGTCATCATAAAATTCAAGAATAAGTCTGATTGAGGTCTAAATGTGGTAGCAAGTAAGGACCTCTGTAACACATCAAACTTATTAGATACAGAGACCTTCACAGCTGATCTCAGTCAGTGCACTAAGTCCCCTATAACTATATTTATATAATCCCAACTTACCACATATATTGGGGTCTCGCTCCTGGGATTTTGAACCTTCTCCTAGCACATATATTGGGGGTAGTTCACTTCGGGGAAATATAAAAATTAAAAAGGTATTCTTGGGTGGAAAATAAATAAGGTTGAGCTCTCAGTGCTTGTGGTTGTCCTTAGTATAATTAGTCATAGATAAAACTGTTTAGTTAAACATTGTATAAATTTGCCTGTTAGAAAATGGCAGACCTGGCAAAGTTTCGATCTGCTGCTGTGCAGACTTCTAAAGAATTGGGAATGGAGGGGCAAATTATGATTGCCTATGTCACAACTGAATGTGACAAATTTATTGAGCGTGAAGAAAGAAAATTTGAAGCTGAAAGAAAGTTAGAGGCTGAAAAAGAAATTAAGAGATTGCAGATTGAGGCTGACAAAGAGGCTATTGCATTGGAGGCAGATAGGGAGATTAAAAGGCTCCAATTAGAAGAAAAAAAGGCAGAAATGGAAGCAGAGGAAAGAAGACAGGCTACAGAAAGAGAAGAAAAGAGACAGGCTACAGAAAGAGAAGAAAAGAGACAGGCTACAGAAAGAGAAGAAAAGAGACAGGCTGCGGAAAGGGAAGCAGAAAAGGAGGAGAAGAGATTACAAAGGGAACATGAGTTACGACTAAGGGAGTTTGAGTTTCAAGGCCATGCTCCTGAAAATGGTGCCAGTCCCTTTACCTCCGATGCCACGGCTAGTCAGGGAGCCTCAACCTCGGCTATGAGTTTTCATTTAGACCATTTTGTTGAGAAAGACGATGACATAGAGAGTTACCTAAATAGATATGAACTTTTAGCTACCACGTATGGTTTAGAGAGAGAAAGGTGGAGCCTAAAGTTATCACAAGGGCTTCGTGGTACAGCTTATGAAGTTTTTGCCAAGATGAGCAGAGATGACCAAGACAATTTTGACATGTTAAAGCAGGTTTTTTTGTTAAGATATGAAAAGAATGGAGAATTTTATAGAAAAGAGTTCAGGAATGCTAAACTACTGTCAGGTGAGATATATCACCAGTTCTCTGCACGGATAGAGACATACTTGGAGAAATGGACTTCTCTGGGGAAAACCTAAGATCTTAAGGAAATGATCCTTATAGAGCAGCTAAGAGAGTCCATGGCTCCAGACCTGAGAAAGTTTCTCATGGAACAAAGTGCAGAGAGGCTGGGTGAGTTACTAAATGTCGCTGAAAGATATCAGGCAGCTCAAGCAGAGGTAACTGGTAATAAAAAGAAACAGGTAAACAATTTTAAAGCACCACAAAACTTTAATAAGTTTGATCATAGACATCAGAACAAAGGTAGGCACCAGTTTGATAGGCCACGGTATAATAATAAAAATAAAACCCCACAATTCGATGAACGGAAATTTGATGAAAGAAAATCTTTCAACCAAGGAAGGAAGTGGTGTAAAAATTGTCGGATGGACAATCATGATATTGACCGTTGTAGAAGGAAACCTGTCTGTATGGCCACCCTTCAGGTCAGGTCGACCTCTAGAAAGGAGGAGGATATTCTGATAGATACCACTCCAGATGAGATGAGGAAGGCGCAGGCTGGGGATAAGACCCTCAAGCCTTGTTTTAAGAAATTGTCAAATTGTCATACACCTCCAGGAAAAGGGGACTTCTATATGAAGAACAAATTGATATATAGGAAGGCCGGAACTAGATCCAATGGTCAGGGACAGCTGGTACTTCCTAAAAAGTATAGGGCAGAGTTAATAAGGAGCTTACATGTGAAACAAGATGGGGACCATGAGAAAATAGGTACCATCATCCAAAAGGTGGCTCACAATTATTATTGGCCCAAGGCAATGATTGACATTGAGAATTTTGTAGAAAGATGTGGCATATTACATGAGGGAACACCCACAAGGGGTATCATTGATCAGGACCTAGACACGCCACGGGGCAAAATTAGGGCTGACAATGGAAAGAAAAATAAATTTAATAAAGTGGACAAAGTGGAATTGGAGCCCCCTTTTCACGGACAATCTTCACTTGGATGTTTTACAATGGCCACTATGCAGCGAGTATAAAGAGATGTCTTACCCCAGAAAAGGCCGAAAATCCCTCAATCGGACTTATGTGAACTGGAGGAAGACAAAAGAGAGAGGAGATCTCTCACAAAGAATTTTAACTGGGGAGAGAGCCCCAAGAAAAAAATTGGTAGCGGTCGTTTTTTGAATGATGATTCTGGGAAGAAAAATCATCACTACAGTGCTTCTAATGGAAGAGACCATACCGGTGTATGGAAAAAAAGGTCAACAATATTAAAGGTCCATATGTAGCCTGTTACCAACGGGCTGATCACCCGTTTGCCAGTCACTTCGATTACGGAAACAGCGGCAGATGGATTGATTTGCCATTGCCCTAAAGACGCCAATAGGCGTGATGGGAAACAATGGCAAAGAAAACCTATCTGCTGTTGCCCTAAGACGCCACTAGGCGTAATGGCCACTGACTGCTTTGACGGTCGGCGGCTAAGGACGGAAGAAGAAGAAGAATGTAGCCTGTTAAGAACGTGGACTGATGAAAAGGCAGAGGAGAATATTACATCATCATACCAATATGTGAATATGCTGACCACTCGTTTAAAAACTGGCTGGAAACTTGCCAATGAAAATTTGAGACAAGCCAGGAAAAAACATGCTGCCTATTACAACAAGAAAGCTAAAGACAGAGATTTGGCTGTGGGAGAGAAGGTACTGCTTCTTCTACCCGGCAGCCAGAATAAGTTACAAATTGGATGGCAAGGTCCATATACAGTTCTAGAGAAAGTGTCTAGAACAAATTATAAGATAGATAGGAAGGGGAAAGAAAAAATCTATCATGTGAATCTCCTGAAGAAGTATTTGGAAAGAGAAAATCAGGAAGAGACACATTTGCTTACCATGTCTATTGCAATAGAGATGAAAAAAGAACCACTTTCATCATTTGAATATCCATTACACCCCTGTGAAACCGCTGCACAGGTGAAAATCAGTACACATTTAACGAAAGATCAGAAGGAGAGAGTGCAACAGGTTTTAGATGATCATACAGAGGTGCTAACGGACCGTCCGTGGCATACAAACTTATTGGAATATGATATGAAACTTATAGACCCAACACCAGTCTGAATGAAAGCCTATTCGATTCCTTTTGCTAAGGAGAAACCTTTGAAGGAAGAGATAGATTATTTGTTGAAGGAAGGAATTATTTCACACAGTGAATCTTCGTATAGTTCCAGTGTAGTGCTCTTAAGAAAACCCTCTGGAGAACATAGACTCTGTATAGATTACAGGAGACTGAATGCTTTCACAGAAGGTCAGGTGGATCCATTGCCGGATACAAAATCAGCTGTTTGCCAAGCTGAATAAAGCTAAATATTTCTCAAAGGTGGATCTGAGCAAAGGCTACTATCGGATTCCAGTAAAGCCTGAGGTTAGACCTTATCTAGCTTTTAGTACCTCAGAGGGACACTATGAATTTAACAGATTGCCATTTGGATTGAAAAATGCGCCCAGTGTCTTCTCTAGAATGATGAGAAAATTGTTGGATCCTCTGAATAATCCATGTATCACAAACTTCATGGATGATATCCTCATAGCGACAGAAACATTTGAGGAACACATTGACTCTCTGAACATGTTGTTTGATCGACTTAGAGAAGCGAATTTGACAGCTCGACCAACCAAATGTTGCGTTGGATGTAAAGAATTAGAATTCTTGGGACACACAGTCCATCAGGGAAACATGACCCCTGACCCCAAGAACTTGGAGAAACTGAGAAAAGCCCCGAGGCCACAAACAAAGAAAGATGTGAGATCTTTTGTCTCATTATGTGGGTTCTACCAAAAGTATATCAAAAACTTTAACTCCATATGTGCACCGTTAACTGATTTGACACGCAAAGGAAATCCAGATCGAATTACCTGGACAGCACAGTGTGAATTAGCATACCAAGAAATGAAGGAAAAGCTCACATGCAAACCTATTTTGAAATTAACTGACTTAAATCAAGAATTCATTGTGAGAACGGATGCTAGTAATATCGGATTGGGTGCCACCCTGTTACAGAAGTCAGATTCACTGGATGGGGAATTAACCCCAGTGGCATATGCGAGTCGTAAGTTGAATACAGCTGAAAAAAATTATTCAACTAGTGAAAAGGAATGTCTCGCAGTAATATGGGCGATCAAGAAATTCAATATTTATCTGTATGGGAAGGCATTCAAGTTACAAACGGATCACAAACCCCTGGCTTTTCTAGCGCAAGCTAGGCATGAAAATTCTAGGTTACTCCGCTGGTCTTTGCTTTTACAGCCATTTCAGTTCAGTATAGAATATATTTCTGGAAAAACTAATCTAGGTGCTGATTTTCTAAGCCGCCATCCGTGCGATGAGAATCAAAGTAATCACCAGGCATAGATAGAAATTTATCTATGTGTATATATAATTAGGGACTGACATATAATGTCTGTTTTAAGTGGGGAGAATTGTGGTGAGAAATTCTAATACCCATATATAAATTAGAACATAAATATAAAGCAGGAAGCATAAATAAGAAAGAAAGAAGAATGGTGAAAGACCAGTGCTTTCCCAATAGCGTACGCCTGCGTTGTAGAACGCCATAATGGCTGAATAAGAGATCCCCCTTTTTCTACTTCGTCTGCATAACTGTAACGCTTCCACGTACGATAGTAAAAGCCTACACGCGTCTCACAGTCGTTTCTAAAAATAAAACTGGTACTGTATTTCTTAGACGACCTTGATATGCAAACTGCATAATGACCTAGATACAAATACTAAACATTAATGTAATTATACACACAAGGTTACACCCGTGTGTTGCCGTAGCCCGAAAGGGGAGCAAAGAATAGTAACACTGCACCCTACCACGCATGTCGTAAAAAGCGACTAAGGAGGGTTGGGCATGGGGCTGTTTACCCCATCCCGTAAAAACTTTGCACAGTGGGCTGATCACCTGCTTGCCAACCAATCTGATTACGGAAACAACGATAGATTGTTTGGTCTGTTTCTGTTCCACAAAGACGCCACTAGGCGTGGTGGAAACAGCGATAGATTGATCAATTTGTTGTTGCCCTAAGACGCCACTAGGCGTACTGGCCACATACTGCTTTGCCGGTTGGTGGCTAAGGATGGAAGAAGAAGAAGAAGACACACAAGGTTAGCCTTGGAAGACAGACGGGCTCAGTAGAAAAAAAGCAGAGAGAGAGAGAGAGAGAGAGACGGGCCATAAAACACAGTAACGCAAGTCGCTCGCAGCGTGTCTGAAAATAAACCAACTGGCAGTGTGCATAGCCTGATTTTTTCAAATAAACAGGATGGAAAAAACTAAAGATTTAACAAAAGGTCCCGACTCAATCTTAGCTCTTATTGGGAAACATGACATTATACTGTTTTACACCTGATTCCTGACTTCATACTGACAGTACAGTTAAAAAGATGCGGACAGTGGTAGTTTAAAAATAAACAATTAACATCGAAAAAAGACAGTAATTTTAAATAAGCCATTTAGCCCCATGATAATCATATATTCGGGTACCTGGAGACTTATGGACTGAGAATATGTAATAAAATATCTAAATAATCCATTAGATAATTAAATATTGGTAATAAACCATATAGAGAACGTGGATACTGTCAGGTTTGGTCATATTCTGCTTGGGGTGGAACTCCCTGAAATTTGTCGAAACATAGTAGTGAAAGAAAGGTTAAGATCTTACGAAGCAGGGGATTGGCTGAACTTTGTAGTTAGACGAAGGACCATTGGTTGACCTCTGTATAGCTAGTAGATGCCTAGGAACGGATGAAACATGAATGCAGAGATTTGAATAACAGTGTATTAGTTTGAAATAAGTCAAAACGATTGGTCAATGCTGTCGATATTGGCAGAAAATATCTTGTAGAAGACGCCATATCATACACATTGATCGAGATGAGATCAGGACTGTGTTTTTATAACTATATTATAGCAGCCTGGACTTTGCCGCAGATTGAAACTGTGCCCAGTCATCTTTAGTGTGTTTTCCTTACGAATGTTGGTAAGCTAGACATGTTTAATATATATTTTATATGAAAATTGAATGTGAAATGATAAATTATGTCTGTATGTGTGTGGTTCAGTAGCAAACATGAGGCAAAGCCTAGATATTGCTCCACCTTGTAAAAGATTGTCAGAAAGGAGTATAACTGCATATATATATATATTGGATTGCCATATAGTAACATAACACCTATCCTATTATATGGAAGGGATTACAACTGGAATTGCAGAGGCGTTGTAACCATTAGGGAGAGGAATACTGGTGTATATTGTCACATGAAAAGCTAACAGTTGGCCTACAGCGCTGAACTTTATGTTTGTTTGTTCTGTCATGTAAGTCTGTGTGGAATATATTATATATTAGTTATGAAGAAGGAGGCACAACCTTCTCATTTCAGGGACCGTGGTACTGATGTTAATATAGCAGCACATGGTCTGAGCATTGCTTGATCCAGAAAGCTGGCAGCAGACTCATTGCCCAAGATATCGGCCATTGTGTATTTCCTATCAAACTGAGAAGCAAGCGAGCAGAGGATGCATTTTTCCTGCAGCCGCTATATGAGATAAGAATTTGTCAGCACGAGCCGCTCAACCTTGTATAACCATCCCTCAACTGAACGTTATTAAAAAGACCAAAAGGGACAGACATATTAAAAAGAAAAAAGAATCTGTGAACCTTTTAATATTATTTCCACCAGTGACAAACACATGAAGTCGTGATGACAAACAACAACCTAGCTATTACTACCAGTATTACCTCATAATAGTACACAACAACACCACACTTATTGTACCATAACATTCTATGTCTGGAAACATATCCAGTGTGTAAATTCATGTACATAAAGATTGTGATTATATTTGAATTGTGATTCCTGATTCAGTTACAATAGAATCAGGATTAATATTGAAAGAAATTCAATACATTGTATACAAGTTCAACCATTGACTTACTTAAGATAGTCTTCTAGAGTGTTATGTGTTTGTGAGTGTCATAGTGTTAAAAGTGTTGTGGATTTTAATTTAGGTGTTTATCTGTCTGTTGGTTGTTGTGAACTTACACTTCATCACTATCATAACCCTAGACATTCAACGAAGTCATAATAAAATTCAAGAATAAGTCTGATTGAGGTCTAAATGTGGTAGCAAGTAAGGTCCTCTGTAACACATCAAACTTATTAGATACAGAGACCTTCACAGCTGATTTCAGTCATTACACTAAGTCCCCTATAACTATATTTATATAATCCCAACTTACCACATATGTTGATACGTGAATAAACTGTTCATGAAACGTCAACGGTAGTTCAACGATCCATGATTCCTATGTGTGTTACTTTGATGAATGAATGCACCAGTACACACTTACTTTGAACAGTCCAGGCAGTGACAGTAATAACATATTAATTATAGCTCTGTGTGGGCGTATACATACAACTATATTTAATATCATTGATATAACTGACACTATTGTAATCGGTAACAAGCAGTGTTAATCCAGTGTGAAGATCGCTTGCCAAGATACTAGACCTTGCTGGAGTGAAGCTTAGAATTCAGAACCTTCTTAACTTACCGGACACCTTTTATTGGATAATTTTGGACGGACTTTCATAGCCCAGGAAATCTCTTTCATATTAAGTACGGAAACACTGATTGAGGAAATTTAAGGACCACACACGAATTCAGTGAGGGAACTTATTAAATTAACGACACCCCAGACTCATGTAAGAGGCCGATTCGAGTCTCTTTTATTCATCTCAGCAAAAAGTCTATGAGCCAGGATTGGCTTTTTGGTGGTACCAACAGAAAGTACTATCTCTGGAACCAAGAGAAGGTAGAAGTAGACTGAGGTTGTGCGAGACGCCATCATAGGATAGTCTTATAGACAGACGCAGGACCAGCTTGGCCGTTACTCCTTGGCGCTTTTAACCTTGACCAGCCACGAGCGAGAGCAGTGTACATAGAACCCTCAGCGGGAGCAGAAACTACTATTGGCAGCTAAGTGAAAAATATACGCTGCCAAAGTGAACTTTTTCCCAGCATCTCTACAATAAATCAATGATGAAACTTTTCTTCTAATCTATTCAATTTATTTTCAAGCTGTTGAAACCTAAAATGATTATTAAATTTTGTTTTTTTGTAATGTTACAGATTTAACTTCGATTTAAACACGTTTTTCTCATTCAAATTACTACAGACACTCAAAACAGAGCTGTATCAGAATAATAAGAATTTCACTGAGTAAATCAGGAGTGGGGGCTTGAACGAGCTAAATTTAATAAAAGCTTAATTCCTTCACAAAAGTTGTCGGCAGATTCTAGAATTAACGAGCTCAGCCAAAGCAGCATTGTTTTCGCTTATCTGAATATCTTGTGAAGCCTCCCTTTGTAATAGAAGTGTCACTAACCTTTTATCTACATCTCTGCCAAGAGTAATCTTGTGCGAAGGTAGATACTCTTGATTTTTGGCTACTGTTGGACCACTACTTCAAAGCAGGGGAGGCAATACCGTCACAAGCTACGGGAAGCTGTCTGCAGAAATTAATAATAATGTCAAGAAAGGTCTGTTCAACACATCAAAGTGAATAGTTGTGTTTGAAACAAAACTGTTGCATCAACGTACACATCCTTGGTTGATGAACATAATTCATTCAGCGTGAACAAAGTTGCGGTTCTGTCATCGTTGTTATCAGGAATGGAACCCTATAAATTTAACTACTTTGCACAGAACCTGGAAATGCCAGGCCTGCATAAAAAAAAAAAACATGCAACGCAATTGCACATAAATTATATTTGCAAACACCAGAACTCGCAAAATTAATATTTGATTACACTTCTAAGCTCGCATGCAGCATAAACTGTGCACAGAGTAATCAACCTTATCATGAGGATAATATGGATATTGGAATCAGTTTTGATGGCAGCTGGCTCACAAAGGACCACAATTCAAAATTTGGTATTGGTTGTGGGGTGGAGATCTTGACAGGTCTTGTTACAGGTTTTTGTTATGTGCTATCAAAGAATTGCCATGGGCCCTAGTAGCTTGACATGATTCACACATGTAGCTAGCAAACTGGAAGCAGGAGAGTTCATGACCCGTTGACCTAATGTAATTGTGTGAAAGATTCTTGAAGGACATTCCCGAGAAAAGTGACGGCTGTGGTGAATTCTGGTGGTGGTGGTGGGGGGGGGGGGGGCGCGAGGGGTTAGACTTGCATATAACCATCTTGGAAGATCCATCTCTAAGAAGCCGCTGAGGCAGGAATTGGCAGGAATTTATTTTGTATTTACAGAAGGCGGAACTGTTAATGCCTGATAAGGCAATAATAATTAGCAGTCAACTCAGATTCAGCCCTCTTCCTGTCACCGTCACATTATGAATTACGTTCAGTCCGGTGCTAACCTAGAATAGCTGTAAACTATATTGATTAAGATAGGCTATAAGCTCCAGCAGTGTTCAGTGTTGCAAATTGCGCTAATGACCCCTACGAAGCACTATTTTTGTGGTTCCTTGTTGGCAGCGAGGATAGTGTGATTGGTTTCCGTAGCTAGGCGGTGGTGCCGTTCGGAAGGGCCTGGGTTAGATTCCCCGGTAAGCTACTCATTACTGTTGTTTATTTCTCTCGTCTAGTTTTGTACTTCTTTATATCTCACGAGTGCCTGCAATATACCTTTATGTGTGTAATATTTATTTATAAGATCTAGCGCTACTACTAACACTGGACATTTTTCTGGTGCTTTCATAACGCAGGGCAGCTTGATAGAACGCTATATAACGCAAGTCTAGTAGATAGCTATTATTATAATAGTAAGACCACTAGTTTTGGTGATAAAACCAGAGTAAAGTCTTTCCAGAAAGATCTGAGCTGCAATGTTCTCTGCAACAGCAGGTAACGTGAAGATTGAGTTTAGGCATAAAAGCAGAAAACAGAATAGTCACACCTGTTTTACTACCATATTAGCAGAATCACTCAAAGTTAAGCCGTTTGGCTGAAGATATGAATCGATGGAATTGTGTTGTTATAATGATAAACTATTAAAGTACTGTGTAATTTGGTTTGTTTTGGTTACGTTTCAAGGACTATGTTCATTGCACACTGACAACACTATCAGTGCTCTGATCTCCTTCCTTAGATCACACAAGGATGATCTCAGCACAAAGATCGAAATCCCAATGTGTGTATATAGGAATCACACATCTTATCCATTTTTTTGTGGTGAGTAGGTTTTTTTGAAATTTTGTCAGGGCAGCGGCCTTACAGCCTACTCTTTACGATTTCCAGCTGCCGTGGGATTTTTAACGTGCGCAACTTGCACTCGAGACCTAATTTTTGGCCCCTATCCGAGAAGGCATACTCTTATACGCGACTAATCTTCAGATGAGCATTTCGTCTTAGCCTGATTTGAACAGTTCCGTTTTCGGATCTGATCTATCGATTAATCTTAGCTATCGGGTATCCTTCTGGAAGGGGAGTTAAAAGGAATACAGACTTTGACAAGCAATCCCGCCCTTGTTGGTTTGTGTCTGCTGCTATCTCAGGAACCTCGTCTATTATTCTATCCCAGAAAATTATTTTAATTTTACGATCGGGAACTCTGGATTTTTCTGGCCATTTATTTAGTATCTATATATTATGTTACTTCCATCTATCGAAGACCATCATCTACTATTTCCAAACTGCAACATCAATGTCACATTTTAAAAACTAGAAACTGCCTTTTAAGGTCTCCACTTAAAGGCCATTTCAAACACCGTACCTCTTCTATACCATTCGGTACATACAAGAATCAAAGATTGTGATGATAGTGTTGGAGAATGTGTCAGTGGGGTGGTATCTCTACGGCACCATTTCTACTTATATGTGGCCGGAAACGGCACCATTTCTACTTATATGTGGCTGGGAACGGCACATTTCTACTTATATGTGGCAGGTAATGGCACAAATCAATTATGGATATCAATAAGGTTTTCCAAGTTAAGTATTTTACTGGCTTATAGCCCGCCAGAGTTGTTTATTGCTTGGTAAGGTTTTAATCATGACCCAGGTAGGTCCTCTTAAGATATATTTGTGAGTTGTAGTGGTAGGAATATACAATCCAGTACATCTACGACATGTAATTTATTTCAACAGTCAATGATTTCAGCAAGCATCTTTTTTTTAATTCATCAGAAGTTTATTTTGATAAAAGTTGAACTTTCCAACAACAAGCACAAAAATGGTGCAACAATGATTCAAGTAATTACAAAGTGTCAATGTGAGAGTTGGTTTCATATATAACAATCCTTCTTCTTTCGATTAAAATCCAACATGGAGTAAATGCTTCGTCATCATGTTCATTCTTCAATATTTTCTTTGGATCAGGTAATTTATTGTTTAGTGATATAGTTTGTGGAGTCTCTACTTTGATTATCTCCTCTATTTGTGGCTTAATTTGTTGTCTAGACTAGGCATGGCTATCAAAATGAGCTCACACTAGATTAAAATACTGTTCGTTCAAAACACGTAGGCTACTTACTTGTGAGATACACAAATAAAAAAAAATATGTTCCCACAGATTTTTGAAATAATGATTTCTTCCTTTAACTGCACATATTTTGAAGAAGTACTGTATAATGGAGTACGCGGCTACATTCTGGTTGTAAAATCACAACGAAGGAGCTGGACTTGTGTGACAGATCGGGAGAAGCGCCAAATACTATCTCCGCACGGTTAGAATCACATCCTTATGCAATGCTCAATTCCGTACAACTAATTTCTAAAAATTATTTCCAAGCGGTCTTCAGTGGTGCGCGACACTTGCAACTGTTTCATTGGTCAGACTTTTAATTTATGAATTTATTTAGTGGTTATTCTATCAAGCAATTTTACAGGGAGTGAGGCTATTCCCATATACGTCACTATTTCTATGGTAACTGCCGCCGAAAGTTGGCGTGCCTAATGCCAAGCTTGACACAGTTTTTAGTTAGATATTATGTCATCCTATACTCAATGTATCTTGTGTTTATAATTTTCTACGATGTCATACTTGCACTGTTTATTTTCTGTAGTAGTAATTAGTAATTTCTATTATTTTATTATAATTAGTTTCTAGCACGAATAAATGCTATGTTAGTAGGTCATACGGCCACAAGAAGGAATAGAATGTGATTACTCTCCAGAATGTGTGAGGTCCCAGTAACAGCGAAGCACACTGGTATCACTCGATAGTCACGGCTGCGAAAGTATCTTTAAATGAAATAGAACTGTCAGACTCACTGTGCCACCTGCTAGTGCTAACAATTCAACAAACTCAACTTAGTGAATGAATAAAGCTGTTGAACACAATTAATACGACGGGCGTTCAGAAAGTAATGCACTACATCGTTTTTCTCAGTTAATAATGATAATAGAAGCATGAAATTTTGCATACTTCAAATATGGCATGTGCCAATTGTGTGCAGCAAATTGCACCGCAACCGGCCAAATAATACGGCTGCCCTAAACCGTTGAAATGGAGCGTGTTAGCAACTTGCGTTATAAGCAGCGAATTGTGATAGAATTTCTCGTTGCAGAGAAGGAAACTGTTGTGAACATTCACAAGCGTCTATGTGATGTGTACGGAAGTTTTGCAGTCGACAGGAGTACAGTCAGTCACTGGGTTCAGAGAATCAAAGAATCAGGAAGTGGAGATACGGAGCTGCTTGATCGGCCGCGCTGTGGACGTCCTGCCACAGCCACCAACGCAGAAATGTTGAAATGCGCTGAGGGCATTATTCTTACTGATAGGCGAATCACTACTCAACAATTGGCCTTACAGCTGTCAGTCAGCATTGGTAGTGCAAATGCATTTATAAAAACTCTCGGATTTTCTAAGGTTTGCGCAAGATGGGTTCCTTGAAGCCTCACAAATGACCACCGATTGCAAAGGAAAGCAATTTCTTCTGAATTGTTGGAGCGTTTCAATGCTGATGGAGAGAACTTTTTGGCTAAGAGATATGTCACAGTGCCAGTTCATCTAATATGTGACAATCGTTACAGGTGACGAAACCTGGGCACATCATTTTGAGCCTGAGACAAAAAGACAGTCAATGGAGTGGCATCATCCGCAATCACCACGAAGAAAGAAATTCAAGACAATTCCTTCAGCTGGAAAGGTCATGATCACTGTCTTTTGGGACATTGAAGGTGTGATTCTTGTAGACGTTATGCCAAGAGGAGAGACAATCAATTCGCAAGCTTACATTGAGACATTGAAAATACTCATTCAACGTTTTCGCAGAGTTCGGCCGCACAAGAATCCAGCAGACCTGCTTCTCCTTCACGACAATGCGCGACCTCACACAAGTCTGGCAACACGGGAAGCAATCACCAAATTGGGTTGGACTGTACTACCCCATCCACCCTATAGTCCCGATTTGGCACCCTCTGATTTTCATCTATTTGGTCCACTTAAAGATGCACTCCGTGGGACAAGGTTTGAAGATGATGAAGGAGTTATTCATGCAGCGAAGAAATGGCTACATGATCAAGACAAAATCTGGTACGGGCTAGGAATACATGCACTTGTTTCGCGCTGGCATAAAGCCGTACAAGAAGGTGGGGATTATGTTGAATAATACCGATGTTTACATGACATATCCATGTATATTGTGTATAAATTTCATGCTTTTTGAATAAACAGCTCCTGGGAAAAACGATGTGGTGCATTACTTTCTGAACGCTCATCGTATATCCTCTTTGTTTACTTCTATCTAAATTTGTAATGAATGGTGAGTGTGTGTGTATATATATATATATATATATATATATATATATATATATATATATATATATATATATATATATATATATATATATATATATATATATACGAGGTGTGTTCAAATGAAACCCGCCCGTGCTGCGCGAAGTGGACATTTGTAGGAGGAGCATGATGACGTCACACCTGACGTAATAAGCACATACGAATGTACAAGTGTGTAAGTGTTCATTCTCCTAGTATTCATTATTTGTGCTGCAGACCGTTAAAATATTGGCCGGTGTGATACGGAATCCGTCCAAGGTCGATCAGCGAGCGGTGATCCAGTTCCTAACAGCCGAAGGATGTCGACCAGCCAACATTCATCGCCGAATGAAAGCAGTGTATGGTGACAAAAGTGTGTCTAAGACTACAGTGAAAGACTGGGCATGAATTTTTCGAGAAGGACGTCAGTTAACGAAAGATCTTCCGCGGCCAGGTCAGGTGCATATTGATGCGGCAGAAGAAGCCATCGCCATAATAAAGAACGCATGGGGTGGAGTTTGAACCACCTGCTGCGTTACGAAGAGGAGGGTGATGCATTTCTGTTGCGCATAATGGCAGGCGATGAGTCGTGGTGCCACCACTTTGAGCCGTGCAGCAAAACAGCTAGCATGCAATGGAAACATCCCGGATCACCAAAACCCAAAAAATTCAAGTCACAGATTTCCGCCGGTAAGGTTATGCTGACCGCATTTTTTGACCATGAAGGGCTTCTATTGGTTGACTTTAAAAAGAGCCTGGCTTGAACATCAATGCCATCCGCTACAAAGACACACTAGACAACCTGCATCCAGCCATCAAGAATAAACGACCCGGCATGCTTTCGCGTGGTGTGATTCTGTTGCACGACAATGCTCGGCCACATGTTGCGAACATTGTGCAGGAAGCGTTAGCAAGGAAAAGGCGGGAAGTTCTGCCCCACCCAGCCTACAGCCGTGGTCTGTCACCATGTGACTTTCATTTGTTCCGACCCTTAAAAAAGTATCTAAAGGGACAACGATTCGACTCCGATGCAGACGTGAGGGCTTCTGTGACCAAATGGTTCAATAAGCAACCAAAGTCATTTTTCTCGGACGGCATCCGCAGTCTACCCATGCAGTGGGATGCGTGTCTGAATGCCTATGGTGACTATTTCTAAAGAACCCCAGTGAGGACTTGCTTCGTAATAATTGCTGTATTTAATTCTACTACTCCTGCTGATGTACCTTACATATATTTGTTATAAAGCTACTGGGACGGGTTTCATTTGAACACGCCTCGTATATATATATGTATATATATATATATATATATATATATATATATATATATATATATATATATATATATATATAATAATAAATTCTTTAAGCGCCAAACACGGCGCATAAGGCAGAAACCAGTGCTCTCCACTATATATATATATATATAACTTAATAAAAAAATAATGGATTTTTCAATTGAATTTTTTAACTAAAGTCTTCCACAAATTTGTTGGCACTACTCTTTGACTGTCCTGGAAATTTACTGAACGTTATTCGTCATCGACAAAATGTTTCTTTTGACAGCTCACATAGATCACTGGAATTAGTCTTGTATTACTTATCTTTTTGAACAATTGTAGTGCCACACTTCTCACCTGCTGAAAGTCTGGTCCGTTAGCCCACCCAATGACTGAGGGGGACTAAAGGTCTGTAAAGCTTCAACCACTGTGCTCCTTTAAAGTTATAGACAGCGGGATTGAATAACTTAGAACTTCAGCTCGAAGACTCAAATATGATCCTCGAACAAGGAGTAATATGTGGCTATTCTGTTGCATGGAGCACACATCTTCCCTAATGTTCATGAAGCGAGTTTGTCTCAGTGTATGTGTGATAGGGTGGGCGAGATGATGATGATGATTATATTGTGATGAGTGATCACTTTTTTTTCACACTCGCAACCGACCCTAATCAACAATAAAACTCTTGATTCTAGAGGCAGGGGCTGTATTTATTTTTACAACCCATTAAGGGACTAAGCACACATCAAACAAATAAACCAACGAACATAACAAAACAAAACACCCAGTGTTACCGTAGTTTTAGTAGGTTTCAATGTAGGCTTCGGTTATCAGTTTGACTTCGGTAACAAAATCTATTTGTCTTTCCGTAAGTTCTGGTTGAGGCTTGTTTATCATTAAAATACATGATTCTCTGATCACGTGATATATCTACGTGTGGTAGAGCGAATATCGTGCTTAGATGTATACAACGAAAGCATGGGCCAAAAACACTGGCAATGTTCAACAAAGCATTGTACTTGAGACAATCCGCTAAGTTGAGAGTCACAAATCACATTTATTCACGGCATACAAATCTCAATAAGACAATTCATGGTGAGTCAATAAAATACATCAAACAATACGTCTCCAGAGTTTACCTCTTCGTAGTCGTCCTATCGTCAGATTATTTACACGTGATTGTGTATTCCGACAATCCGGTAACGAATAATCCAACTTCGGCGATCAATATGAATTATGGATAATTCTTCATTAAAATTGCTCCCTGTACATTATCTTCGAATTGAATTACATTTCTGTTGCGTGCATATTTTGACGCACATATTACAAAATTACGATATGGCTATTTAATATGGAAAATATATAATTGCATTCATTTGTGTATGAAAATGCTTCCTCTGGTAAAGCTAGATAATTTATGATTGATTTACACTTTTGATTATATGAGTGATCTTTCTTGATATTGATTCGGCGCATGGATATTGTATTCATGTCCGTTCTTATTTGTTCGGGCCAGAAAATAGATTAATTTTGCTTGTTATGTTTATGGCCTGAATTCATGTGTACTACTTGTCTAGTGCAAGTAGATTCAGTCGTATATTGTATACCTTTGTATGTTCAGGTCGGACTATATTCTTTCTGCCGGAATTTAGCGCAAGTTTTCGTAGTCCTACTGGGTTGTGGAGAGTTCCGATAATGTCGCCAAGATGGCTGAGTGCTTTTTCCAGGGCTGGCACTGTTTAAGGTTTAACAGTGATTCATAGATGTTTTTCTAGGAGAAGTTTATGTCTCTGCAAGAGTCTATTTGTCAGAGATCCTCCTCATATGTGTGATTCGGACTCCAGTTATGCCAGACCCTATTTTTGATGATCTCGAGTCGATTAGACCTAGATGGAACATTGTGCTTCGTATCGCTAGGGTCGTGTTTTGTATCGACGAAGATGACAGGCTTTCCTACAGCAGTTATGGCTACGTGAATTAACTTGATTACTGTAGAGCTGTATGGAAAACTTTATGAAATTATTTATATGCACATTATAAATTAACTTTGGCTTATATCTACCTTCCTACGAGTGAGTGAGCGACAACTCAGGAAGGCGGCCATGTTATATTCCTGTCATCATATTTTTGATCACTGTCAAGAGAACAGATTATGTATCCTACTATCGGGCAGTGGTATCGAGATCTTGTTATGAGGTGAAAACCCACTATCGTGGTTTATGATTATTATACAAACATTGGACATATTTCAGCTTAAGAACTTAGCTATGAAATGAAGGTTCGGCCAATGACTTTTGTATGTTTACCGATCCTCATTGACGCGTTCAGTCAGTAGAGGATACGGCGATTAGTTACCAGAACAGTGAATGCTACCTTGGGTTGAATGATATTTCACTACTACATGAATGTATCATCCACGATTCAAATAACCAATGAATGTATGTCAACATGTGTCCATGACTGTATCCGTGCTGTCCAGTTTGCGTGCCTTCATTAAACTATTGAAATGTCAGAGGCAGTTCAAGTCGTCATTGTATTACATGAGTGTGTGTGAGAGTTATCATCAAGAGGTCTGTTACACCGAACTACTACACCATTCGCGTTACTTGACACTCCCACTCAAGGTCTACATGACAGGTTCATTCGACGATGCAGAGGTAACTGAAGAAGACTTTCTTCAGTAATGGCCAATACACAACAACACGTTATTCTACAGTAAAGGCCAGGCACATAGAACATCTCTGACACTCTACAGTGGTGAACCAGATTCCTGGGGTTATGATAACCAGACCATCCCTGACGCCACATACGACACGCATGAACACCAGTGTACAAGTTACAACGGGGCAGTCGATGTCAGCTTGACCTGTATTACCGATCAGATGCTGTATCTAGGTCTGCGCTTGTTGACAGTTTTTTTCGCTGTACAGACGGTATTACACAGGACATTTGTATCAAGTGTAGAAAATATCTGGAACAGTACTGTTGACATTTCTCATCGCACAGAAGAGAGAAGTGATTGTTGATCCTGTACAGAAGAATCACAGTGTTGTTGAACATAAAGTGCATATTTCATCGTTGGATCTTCATATGCTCAAAAAAAATTGAACATTGTAATAGTGTAGAAAACAAATCTATTATTTAATTGTTCATTAAAAGTGGCAAGTTATTGTTACAACACTAACCAGCATCACATTCTATCCACAATACATTCTATTAAGTATATATGTATGTATGCATTTATGCTATTACGTTTTACATGTATATATGTTTATATGTTATTTGTTGTGTTTTAAGTTAGTTTGTATTGTGCGGGCCTGGATGGGAGGTGACTAGAACAGGAAATACCAAGTGACATTGGTCTTGCTCTAGCGGTCTATAGGGAGCAAAATTCTTAATTGAAATTTGCATGCAACATTGTTTGCAAATATTTGTTAGTTGTGAAGACTGTATTCTTGTTGTTTTTGTAATATTTCTATGTTCTTTAGTTTTGTTTGATTTGTTTGTATAATTATAGGTCTCATCTTTCCTGTCATTTCAGTTCTTTACACCCTTAAGTTTATACACTGTGGCGTTATTTGTCTTGTTGATTTCATTGCGGTTATCATCACAGATTCTGTGATCATTTTTTGTTGATTTTTTCTATTTTGATTTAATTTGATTCCAGCAATTGTTTTCATATTGTCTTTTCTTGTTTGTCCTTGTTAATGTCTTTGGTTGACAAATAATATATAAGGTATATTTGAATATATTTATATTATAGTACAGAGCAGTACTTAATTACTATCATTGGTGTACAAGGAATTATAAAGTAGTTGGGATAGAAAATATTATTTTCCACAGGTACTCAAGTGATCATTGATTACATTAAGGAAGTATACAAGACCTTTGTAAGGCTTGTCTCCCACAGTGTTTGGGATATACAGATATTGTTTTCCACAGGTACTCAAGTAACCATACAAGTTTTTCACTAAGACTAAGTCTATAGTATAGACTTGTCTCCCATTAAAGTGGGATAGAGTAATTTATTTACTTTTTCAGGTTTCTGATTTAATAAGACAAGATGTCTACATTAGATTACTTTATTGCACAAGGGAAATCCCTTGATAAGACTGGTAAAGAGTTAGAAGAATGGAAAACCGCTCAATTTGCTATTGCATTAAAATCAGAAGAGAAAAAACAAAAAGATGAGAATAAATGGAAAGCAGAAGTTGAACAAAAGAAGATAGATGCTGAGAATTTCAGATTGCAGATGCAGGCTGAGGAGAGAAAAGCTGCTGCTGAGGAGAGAAAACTTCAAATAGAAGAAAAAAAATTAGAAGCTGCTGCAGAAGAGAGAAAAGCTCTGGCTGAAGAGAAAAGATTAGAAAGAGAAGCTGCTGCTGCTGCTGAACAAAAGAAATTGCAGATGCAGGTGGAGGAAAGGAGATTTGTGGCAGAACAGAAAAAATTAGAAGCTGCTGCTGCTGCAGAACAGAAAAAATTAGAAGCTGCTGCTGCTGCAAAACAGAAAAAATTAGAAGCTGCTGCTGCTGCAGAACAGAAAAAATTAGAAGCTGCTGCTGCTGCAGAACAGAAAAAATTAGAAGCTGAAGAGAGAAAAGCAATAAGAGAACATGAATTTGAGTTAGAGAAATTAAGATTGACAAGTATGACTAATGTTAATCTGGCATCTGGTGGTAATGGTAAACCTTTCAATTATAAGGTCAAGGTGCCAGCGTTCAACTCTGCCAGTGATGATATAACATTCTGGCTTGATAGATTTGAACGTGCTTGTCGAGCTCATAATGTTGACAAATCACAGTATGTGAATCAGTTGTCTCAAAATCTAAAAGGGGAGTCTCTAACTAAGTTATGTTTGGTTGAAGAGGCCGACAATGATAATTATGATGCTATTAGGGCAGCTTTGATAAAGAGATATCAGCTGTCAGATGAAGGTTATCGTCTTTTGTTTAAAATAATGGGACCTGAGGTAGGTTTAGAATTCTCAGATTTCATTTCAAAAGCACGACTTACATTCTCACGATGGATTGAATTATCCAAAATAGAGAAAACATTTGATGGCCTAACGGATTTATTGCTAAGAGACAAGGTCAAGTCTTCGGTAAATAAACCATTCCTAGAGTTTTTACATGAGCGTAAACCTAGTATATTAAAGCAAATGGAAGAATATTGTGACCAGTATGCCACGGCACACCCTGACACGATTCTTAGTAACACTAACATTAAAGAGGGTATGCCAGTTGCTTCAGCAACAGAATATAATCATAATTACTCACACAAATTCCAAGGAGCTCAAAATAAATTTGATAAAAAGGTTAATTGGAATAAGTATCAAAACCAAGGTAACCACTCAAATCAGGGTTCTTCTTCGAAGAACTGGAATCGGGCTGACAGTCCTCGATACGCGAGGGGTGCCCATAATTTTAGAATTTTCCGAAAAGGGAGTAACCATAGGAACTACCCAAGTTTTTTCATGGAAACAACAAAACCAACATTACAGGGATACTCATTATAATGAGCATGATGATTATGATCATGAATATGGTGATTCAAACCCAAATAGGGGTTATAACAGAGGTAATAATAATTACAGAGGCAATTATAACCGAGGTAGATCACAACACAAAAGACATGGTAAATCTCATTACCAGGCTAACTCTGCACAACAAGAGTTCCATGAGTGCGGTAGTCAGAATAATGATAAAAAAGACTCTAATAATGTAGGATGTTCTGCTTTCGATTTTGACAGAGCATTTCAGTGTTCCCAATGCATAACATTATTCGAGCCAACCACAGTTTCGACTTTAAGCTGTGGTCATCCTCTTCCTGCTCTTCCTGCGTCAGTCGCGCATGATGGAAGAGGTGCTCTTGTCTTGAATAGAGGTCCAGTAGAAGGTACTCCGGTCTCAATTCTTTTCGATTCCGGGTGCACAACCATTGGAGTGAGGCAGTCACTTATACATCCTTCCCAAGCCACTGGCAAAATAATCAAATGCATAACATTTGGTGGCACATTGGAGAAGTACTCCACTGCCATTATCAACATTTCTACTCCCTTTTTTACAGGAGATGTGCACGCATGTCTTCTGCCGAATCTGATCGCTGATCTTATCGTCAGTCGCATTCATGGTGCGAAAGAATGCACTCCGCAACAAATTGCCGAGTGGGAAAGTGATAATATGCATACTGCAAATGCTGTAGTCACTAGAGCTCAAGCTCTAACCATGCCGCAATCTTCGCCTTCTGGAGATAATGATGACCAGAACCAAGGTGATCTCTTGGAGATTTCGCATGTTTCCTTTATAAAACAGCAGGAAGATGATCCTACTCTAAAGAAATTCTTTACTCTAGCAAAAGAAGGTGATCCGAATAAGGACACGAATCGTAAATCTTGGATTACGATGAGGAATGGCGTACTTGTACGTATGGTACAAGACTCCGCTAAATCCATTCATTCTCAAATTCTTGTGCCCAAAAATATGAGAGTTAAAATCTTACAGCACGCTCATGATTCTCAGTGTGCTGGACATACGGGTTTTTCCCGTACTAAATCTAGAGTTCTTGCATCTTTTTTTTTGGCCTGCTGTGAATAAGGACATACGAATCTATTGTCGATCTTATAAAGTATGTCAAGAGGTTAAATCCAGAGGTCCACGTCATGCTGCACCTATTCAGGCTGCAGACATTCCCATTCGACCATTTCAAAAATTGGCGATAGACATCATTGGTCCATTTAAGATAAAGTCTGCTAGAGGACACCAATTTATTTTGACGTGTGTGGATATGTGCACACGTTGGCCAGAGGCTGTTCCTCTAAAGAGCATAACTACTGCTGATATTGCAGATGCTCTTTGGTTAATATTTTCTCGTCT
Source organism: Oreohelix idahoensis (assembly GCA_024509875.1). NCBI lineage: Eukaryota > Metazoa > Mollusca > Gastropoda > Stylommatophora > Oreohelicidae > Oreohelix > Oreohelix idahoensis. The sequence goes on along the minus strand of JAMPIV010018257.1, from coordinate 282,075 downwards.
GGGATTTCCAGCAGAAATATTATCAGACCATGGTACCCAACTCGTATCGGATACCATGTCTCAAGTGATGTAAACTCTTAAGATAGAAAGATCTCTGAGTAGTATTTATCATCCTATGTCCAATGGGATGGTAGAACGTCTAAATAGAACTCTGAAAAACCTACTAGGTAAGATAACTGAGGATCATCCTCAGGATTGGGACAGGGTTTTACCCGCGGCTCTCTTTGCATATAGAGAGGTCGCCAACGAACATACAGGATTTTCTCCTTTTGAACTTGTCTTTGGCGCGAAACCGCGAGGTCCTATGTCTCTACTTCATGATCTCATAACTGCTGATAATATTGTCGATGACACAAAATCCTCTTATGAATATGTCATTGCACTTAGACATAAGATTATCGAAGCATGCAAATTGGCAACTGCTTCTTCTGAATTTGCGAAACAGAAGGCAAGGCAATTTGCCAATAAGACCAGACGCTTGCGACAACTCTGTCCAGGTGACAAAGTATTGGTCTTGCTACCTTGTAGAGAAAACAGACTTCTCATTTCTTGGAAAGGTCCGTACGATATAATATCAAAAGTTTCCGATGTTGACTATATCGTCGATATTGACGGGAAGCATAAGACCTTCCACATCAACATGCTCACGGAATTCCACGAACGTCCGGATTATTTACAACCTGTTTTCCAGGCAACGGACGATTCACCAGTCCCACATGGACATTACTCATCACTGTCAGTAATACAGGATGAGGAAACGAGTTTCTCAGATGTAAATCTACCTTTTCCAATGATTCCGCTTCATTCTAATGAGTCGTGGAAAGATGTTGCGATTTCTCCTGAATTATCTCCAGGAGAACAGAAACAAGTTTCTACTATTGTTACGGTATATGATATTAACGCCGTCTGCTAAAGGATCCAGATGTGTTGACCGACGTCCCGGGTCGCACATCGGCTATCAGTCATGACATTACTCTCAATGATGATACACCTATTCGTGTACATCCCTATTCTGTTCCTTTACATTTCCTTGCTAAAACTACTAAGGAACTTGAACAGATGTTGTCTCTGGGAATCATTGAGACTAGTAATTCGCCATTCTCTTTTCCATTAGTGATTGTCCGGAAGAAGGACAATAACATTAGACTATGTGTTGATTATAGAAAATTAAATGCTAAGACTATAGTTGACAGCGAACCACATCCACTTCTCGACGACTTACTGCCACGTCTATCCAACGCAACTATATTTAGTAAGATAGACTTAACTAAAGGTTATTGGCAGATACCACTGACCGAAAAGGCTAAGTACTACACCGCATTTTCCACTCCACAAGGTCTATACCAGGGGAATGTGATGCCTTTTGGGCTAGTTAATGCGCCAGCTACCTTCATTCGCCTGATGCGACAAATTTTATCAGGTAGACCAGACGTTATTACATATATTGACGACATATGCTTGTTTAGTTCGTCGTTTGAGGAACATGTTTCGGGACTTAGATATGTTTTTGACACTCTAAGGAATTATCATCTAACTGCTAAACCTACAAAGGTGCAAATCGCGTGTAATGAGATAACCTTTTTGGGACATATCATTGGATCGGGATATATCCGAACGTTACCTAGTACAGTCTCCAAAATTCTAAACATAGCAGTTCCTCAGACGAAGAAACAGGTCAGGAGTTTGTTAGGACTTGTTCAATATTACAGTAGATTCATACCAAACTTGTCATCCATCACGGCTGTATTGTCTTCATTGTTAAAAAAAGATATGCCGGTGAAGGTGACATGGACTGGTACATGCAATGAAACTTTCAACAAAATTATAAATTTGTTCTCGCATGAACCAATTTTAAGACTTCCCGATGCTTCCAAAAGATTTTTCTTACGAACAGATGCTAGTAACTACGGCATTGGTGCATGCCTGCTCCAGAACCATGATGGCATTCTACATCCTACGTTATACATTTCAAGAAAGCTGAAGCCGGCAGAAACGAAGTATTCAACAGTCGACAAGGAACTTTTATCTGTGATCTGGGCAATAACCAAACTTGAAAAGTACTTACTTGGTGCTCCCTTCACCATACAGACGGACCAACGTGCTGTAGCAGCCTTGCGTCGATCAAATCATACAAGCCAGAAGCTTGCCAGATATTCAATCATCCTACAGCCATTCGAGTTCTCCATTGAACACATACCTGGCACTGAAAATTGTGTGGCAGATGCATTGTCACGTAATCCTATTGACGACGAATAATCAATATTGACACTCTTAAACTATATCAATCAGAACTACATTGGATTGAACGAAGTATCAACTATAAGAGAACTAACCTTGCCTTCAATTTAAACTTTATAAACACTATATGCATCACAGAATTGAACTAAAAGACATATTGACATTGGAACTTCGTCTAACGTCCATGCACGATATATAAATACCGTTGAACAATCATGGAATAATATCTGACGACAAGTCGAACTTATTATCCTATGGACTCTTAATTCTTGGATGCAGTGATAAATGACATTTCTTTCCGACGTGAACGTTTGAACACTTTTGCCTAAAAGAATTCATCAGGATCAAGACTACGGATGGATCATCATATCCTATACTAATTAATTAGTTAACTTAACTTCTTAATTGAATTATTATCAATAAAATGAAATGTGAGAAAAAAATGAAATGAAAGAACAAAAAAGAGAACGAAATATAAAAAGAAGAAATTATGAAAAGAGAAAATAAATCTCACACAAGTATTAGATTAATATTTTTGTTAATGTACCTATACATTATTTAGTTAGTTAAATTAGATAGTTATTATTCACTAACACTTAACACACCCAATTAAGTTAAAACTTATATTCGAATTTCTTTCTATTTCTTCTCACTTAGTTTGTCTTTTCTTCTCTCATGACATCACGTTACATTAGAACCTTAATAATTTAACTCTTAGTTTAATTAATTAATTTAATTTTAATTAGTCAAATTAATTCCTATATGACATACTAATACGACAGACCTTACTTTAATTTAATTTTATCATTCACTATTAACATTGGACATTTATTTAGTTGATATAATAATATATATAATAATGATATATAATGTGATTTATGTTAGATGACTATTACAAATAGTTAGTTGACACGACCGCAACACGGTTCTACTCAGAACATCGTCGGCCATATGTCACAATTGTGTTAAATTTTTTTGAAAAAATTGTTAAGTCGGATAGATCTTGAAAAAAAATCTATCGATTTTTTTCCCCCGGTGTACAGGGAATTGTTACGGTATATGATATTAACGCCGTCTGCTAAAGGTTATCAGACGTGCAATTGCAAGAGGTTAAGGCATTTAATATATTGCGATAGAGGTTTCAATTTTGAACGCTCCATACACGATCGATTATGACGTGTATAGCGTTGTTTAGGACACAGTCGGTAACTAAGAAACGCTACCCTTTGTTACTTGACCGCCAAGCTGAATAGCTGCGTTGTTCTAACCTTCCAATGCAATGGCATGATATAGCCATTTATATGTGTATTTTTTGATGGACCAGGGTCAGTCCTAGAACTCTTTATGAGAGGGAAATTTATGGAGGTTAGTATTTTAACTAGAATTCTCAGAAGGAGGAGAATAATCGTCAAATTCGTATGAATATATTCAGACTCGCAGTCTCACTGTCGGCAGGTAGCCATGTCTAGCTGCGCGTGCATATAGCTGTGATGTTCTGACGACAATTACTGCTCTGTATCCTTAAACGGACATTGACACGTAAAACAGCAGTCTACGCCATTGATTAATTTATGCATGACTCATGTTCTGTCCCTATTTGAAATGTGTACATGTGAATTAAATGTACGGACTCAATGAAATGACTTATCAAATCAATCGTATTCCAAAGTTCAAGTATTGTTTGGAATCTTCCACCCCAGCATTCGCTTAATCTTCCATCAAAGGCACGATGCACTAAAACTAACATATCAAGGAAGAAAACAATGGCCAGAATTTTATAATTGTTTTATTCATAACACATGGAACATTGTTCAGACCAAATCACCACGCAACAACTATGTTAGAACAATTTCAGGATGTCCTTACTGACATTCCTGGTCAAACTGATGTCATTCAACATGACATTATTCTTACTGACCATAATCCTATAAGAGTCAGACCGTATCCTATCCCGATACATTTTCAAGCACAGGTAGAGAAAGAGTTGTATGAGATGATAGAGTTAAAAATTATTGAACCATCCACATCAGCATATTCTTCGCCGATGGTTATTGTACGAAAAAAAGACAATAACATACGTCTTTGCGTTGATTATCGCAAATTGAACCAAGTGACGAAATTTGATGCTGAACCTATGCCTTTACTTGAAGAGCTACTTACCAGACTATCGAATTCTCATTTCTTTACTAAACTCGATTTGTCTAAGGGATATTGGCAAGTTCCATTATCCAAACACGCCAAACCGTTTACTGCTTTTTCGACGCCTAGGGGTCTATTCCAATGGAATTTCATGCCTTTCGGCTTAATGAACGCCCCTGCAACATTCGTACGCATGATGCGTCGAATCTTATCTCATCGCTCAGATGTCATTGCATATCTTGATGACATCTGTCTTTTCAGTGATACTTGGGAAGATCACTATAACGGGTTAAATGAGCTATTCTCTATCTTACGCGAGCATAACCTAACAGCGAAACCTTCTAAAGCTTGTATTGGTTTTAGCGAAATATCTTTCTTAGGTCACCGTGATGGTCATGGGTTCCTAAAAACAGAAGACCATAATACAAGTAAGATACTTAACATTTCTATTCCTAAGACTAAAAGGCAAGTGCGAAGTCTCTTAGGTCTAATACAATTTTATGGACGATTCATTCCGAATCTGTCCTCCATTATGTCACCTCTTTCTTCCTTGCTAAAGAAAGGGTCTCCTAATGTAGTCCATTGGACGCAAGAATGTCAATCCTATTTGGATAGGGTTAAAACTATGTTTTCTACTTCACCTATCCTAGTATTGCCTTCTAAGGATAAGGCATTTATTCTTCGTAGTGACGCTTCATCCACAGGGATTGGAGCAGCACCAATGCAAGAGTACTCTGGAACTCTGCATCCTGTGATGTATATTTCTCGAAAATTAAATGCCGCACAGAAGAATTACTCGGTCCTAGACCGTGAATTATTGGCTATGGTTTGGTCAATCCTTAAACTGCAAAGATTTCTTCTTGGCGCGCATTTCATTGTGGAAACTGACCAGAAAGCTCTTACGGCTATTCAGAGTAAAAATCTGAAGAGCGCGAGATCAACGCGATACGCGATTGCTCTGAAGCCGTTTCATTTTTCGGTGCGAGCTATCCGTGGGTCAGAAAATGTGATGGCAGATATTTTGTCTAGATGCCCACATGATTCATAACTGTTAAATTATATGCCTAACTTTGCTACAGTTGTTCCTATGTTGAAATGTGTACACATATGGAATATATCATATATTGATTGTAACACTACTTAGCGGTTCATTGATGTTTATTCACCGCTGATCTTTCAATGTTTTTTCGTCTTTGATGATCATGATGTTAAGGTATCTAAGATGAAATTTATGTATAAACTGATGTAGAAAGTGTGGCATTGCAAGTATTGTAGTATGCGTTGGTGACACCTCTCTGGAAATATTTATACTTAGAGAAATACTTTCTCTAAGTTCATGAAATATATTCTCTTTGCTTATCATCTGCGCATTGTTATTGGTGCGTTGTGAGCCTATTGTATGTTGCTCCTAGATGTATTTCAAAAAAAAAAAAGTACCATTTTTTTCCCGAGGGGTGTGGTAATCTGTTGCGTGCATATTTTGACGGACATATAACAAAAATACGATATGGCTATTTAATATGGAAAATATATGTAATTGCATTCATTTGTGTATGAAAATGCTTCCTCTGGTAAAGCTAGATAATTCATGATTGATTTACACTTTTGATTATATGAGTGATCTTTCTTGATATTGATTCGGCGCATGGATATTGTATTCATGTCCGTTCTTATTTGTTCGGGCCAGAAAATAGATTAATTTTGCTTGTTATGTTTATGGCCTGAATTCATGTGTACTACTTGTCAAGTGCAAGTAGATTCAGTCGTATATTGTATACCTTTGTATGTTCAGGTCGGACTATATTCTTTCTGCCGGAATTTAGCGCAGGTTTTCGTAGTCCTACTGGGTTGTTGAGAGTTCTGATAATGTCGCCAAGATGGCTGAATGCTTTTTCCAGGGCTGGCACTGTTTAAGGTTTAACAGTGATTCATAGATGTTTTTCTAGGAGAAGTTTATGTCTCTGCAAGAGTCTATTTGTCAGAGATCCTCCTCATATGTGTGATTCGGACTCCAGTTATGCCAGACCCTATTTTTGATGATCTCGAGTCGATTAGACCTAGATGGAACATTGTGCTTCGTATCGCTAGGGTCGTGTTTTGTATCGACGAAGATGACAGGCTTTCCTACAGCAGTTATGGCTACGTGAATTAACTTGATTACTGTAGAGCTGTATGGAAAACTTTATGAAATTATTTATATGCACATTATAAATTAACTTTGGCTTATATCTACCTTCCTACGAGTGAGTGAGCGACAACTCAGGAAGGCGGCCATGTTATATTCCTGTCATCATATTTTTGATCACTGTCAAGAGAACAGATTATGTATCCTACTATCGGGCAGTGGTATCGAGATCTTGTTATGAGGTGAAAACCCACTATCGTGGTTTATGATTATTATACAAACATTGGACATATTTCAGCTTAAGAACTTAGCTATGAAATGAAGGTTCGGCCAATGACTTTTGTATGTTTACCGATCCTCATTGACGCGTTCAGTCAGTAGAGGATACGGCGATTAGTTACCAGAACAGTGAATGCTACCTTGGGTTGAATGATATTTCACTACTACATGAATGTATCATCCACGATTCAAATAACCAATGAATGTATGTCAACATGTGTCCATGACTGTATCCGTGCTGTCCAGTTTGCGTGCCTTCATTAAACTATTGAAATGTCAGAGGCAGTTCAAGTCGTCATTGTATTACATGAGTGTGTGTGAGAGTTATCATCAAGAGGTCTGTTACACCGAACTACTACACCATTCGCGTTACTTGACACTCCCACTCAAGGTCTACATGACAGGTTCATTCGATGATGCAGAGGTAACTGAAGAAGACTTTCTTCAGTAATGGCCAATACACAACAACACGTTATTCTACAGTAAAGGCCAGGCACATAGAACATCTCTGACACTCTACAATTTCCCTTCATCAACTGAGACGTAAATCATATCCATTAATCCTAGGCAGACCCTCGTGCCTTATAATAAATTCCTTTATATCATTATCATCACAATGGGAGACTTCTCACAAACCAGCGACCGTCAAGGATCGCTATCAATACAAAAAAGTGTACAATTACAAGGTCGTCACATCGTAGCTTAACAACGTGAAAACGTCATCCTAAAATCTAGGTGACTTATATTCTTTGCGTTCAAAACCCTGAACCGCGAAAGCCCAATAACATATAAAACCAAAATGCGCAACGTTAAATATAGCTCTCACTACCCTAGTAGCTACTATCTGAAATCCTCACTTTACATCCCCATGTCGACGGGGTAAAAAAAATCTATCTCATAGTTTTTTTTTCTTCAATTCTCATCCCAAAACTAAAAATGTACGAGATTATCGGCCTACGCATCACATAATATGATCAAAGGTTGTAGTCAACTTAGTTCATGTCACTAAAAAAAATGTCAAATTAAATAAAGATGTAAACTGTCAGCGTGTCTACTAACAAATCTATTATTATGTCTCTAACTAAATTAATATATTAAAAGTGTAAAATAATAATCATATATTAACTATAAGATTAACTAAATGTAGTGTGTAATGTATTATAGACTGTAAGTATAGCTTAATATATATACAGAAAACAGGTAAGTACAAACAAACAAAATTAATACAAGGGAAGAATGTGTGAAAAGAAAAGTGCTAGTAAGCTAATCGAATAGAGTAGCGTCTGTGTGTGTAAAGAAAGAATAGGTACGTAGAATTAATTAGATTAATCTATTCTTGTTAAAGTATAATATCTACTATAATATATATTAATAATATGCTAACGGAACCATTCAAAATTTCATATTATTAAAGTGTGTGATATGCTATGTATAAATGTTATTTTTTTTATATTTCAGTTTATTTCTTTATTATAAGTCCTTGAAAGCACAATGAATACGCTGTCCGCATTTTGCAAGTTCCATCTGTCATAACTTAGGTAGTCATACTTGCTCCTTATTCCCGACGAAAGTAGTTGAAAATATCTTTGTAAGTCGTTTATCATATGTTACACCATCAAATTTGAAAGAACACTGTCTCCGAATTGTATTTTTACTTGAATAATGTTTTACGGATTCTGTATTATGTAAGGACACTAACCAAAGTCCGCGAAAATTCCAGCAACGTTGCTACTGTAACGTGATCATCTATAGCGAAATGTCAACATTGTAAATCATGCGTAGACTTTCTTTCTTTGAGACATCATTTTCGTTTGTGGCTGACTCGATATATATATGACTCACTGGATTCCGAGATAACGTGTCAGCGACAACATTCTCATGGCCTGGGATGGCCTCAATAGTGAAATTGTATGGCTGTAATAATATCGAATATCGCGCCAGCTTGGTGTTCTTATGGTTAGCTTTCTTAAGTGAAGCCACAGCCTTCGCATCAGTCTGTATTACAAATGGAGCGCCGAGGAGAAATTTCTGTAACTTCTGTATGGCCCAGATGACGCCCAGAAGTTCTTTGTCAATTGCTGCATATTTACGTTTGGCCTCAGTAAGTTTCCTCGATATATAGAGAGTAGGGTGAAGTACGCCCTCATGTTTTTGTAAAAGGGTACCTCCCAATCTGTAATTGCTCGCATCTGTACGGAGTATAAACATTTTTTAAATATCTGGCAACCTTAGAATAGGTGGCCTAGAGAAAAATTATAAAATTTTGTTAAAATTTTCCTAACAATTTCATGAAAGTTGTATTGCAAGTAGCAGTCCACGTGCTATTCATGGGCATATCCTTCTTCAAAGTGACGACAGGACAATGGCTCATGCTGCATTGGTTGAACATGAGTAGAACAGTCAACAACATTACTGTCCAATTTAGGCATGTGAAAATAACATACAGACAAAAAGACTAAGTGTCATTGTAGATAAGACCACAAAAAATTATATAAAAGAAAAGTTCACACTAATCCACCTATGTAGAAATAGATTACTAGGAAAGAAGATAGACGATGACTGCATATGCTAAGTCATCAAAGAATGAGATGAGAACACCAAGTGTCAATAGGCTAATATCTGCGTGAAGCAGAATTAGGTACCATCTGTACATGGAGAGAATGGCGATGAAAACATACACCATTGTCACGCTCGACAACCATCCCTATTGTTACAGAATGTAACCAATGCCTCACTGTTCTGACCATTGAATGATGGCAGAAGACGAACAAACTTAACGTTTGCTGTATAATTGAAGAAATTTCCAAGTGCCTGCCATGTAGTACCTTGTGGCAGATTACGCACTAGAATGGTGCGAGAATATGCACCTTTCCCAATATATGTAGTCTCATTGTCACGAAACTGTGAACAATGAAGATATGTATTTCTGGTCCCATCAGAAGAATTGACTTTTCCCTTTCCCATATACTTAGTATTCTTATGAGCTGACGTATCATCCTGATTGAACTTAGGATGATACCTATCAGTATATATGGCAGTAGGTTTCCTGCATGTCGGAGACACTTCCTTGCTGTGCAAAGTAAAAACTTTGCTGACAGACTTATGTGTCTTAATTTTATTATGTAGGTTCATCTTAACCCTAACATTATTTCTCTTTTTAGTAAAGTCCTCATTATTGTTGACCACCTCGACAGTTTTCTTGAGTTCAGTATCAATCTAATCATGTCGCCATGATTTGTTATATGAATTGGTAGTATTTTGTCGAGGGAAGGTGTACTTGCCTCGAAATGATTTCTTAACCTTCACAGGTTGTGTTGAGACTTTAGAATCACACTTAGTACCTGAGGCATGTCGTACAATACAGTTATTATGTCTGTTGTCCAGCAATATCTTCTTGCTCAACACGACGTCTAGCAGACCATCAACTCTTTTTCTTTCTTTCGTACCCTCTAAATTCAGGAGTGTAATCTCCTGTCTCTGTCTCTTATTTATTCTCTTCAGGCTATCATTCATATTTTTCTCCTTCAGGAGCAACGCTTCAAAGTTAGCTAACTTTTTATCAATTTTATTCTCGTGTTGACTTTGAAGACGTTTAAATTCTTGATACTCGAGTTCAAGTTTGTTCATTTTAATCTCTAACAACAGGTAGGAACTCTTCATGTCCTGCTTTGTTACTTCTTGTCTATCAACTTCCAATCTCAACCGTGAAACCTCAGATTTCAGCTCCTGAATCTGAGCCATATGTGCATGACAATCGGTCATTAACACAGTATCAACCTTATCTAACTCAACCTGAACACTCTTTTCATCAAACTTCTTCTCCTCTAATGTACTCATATGTGTACAATCTGCATTTAAAGCAGTATTACCCTTACTTAATTCAATATCAACACTTTTCTCGTCAAAATTCTCCACATCTCGTATCTCCTTATTTATATTCACTAACTCAGGTTGTATGTTATACTCCTCAAATATCCTTTTAGTTTCTTCTAAATCCTCAATACGTTTTACTTCAGCCTCCAATTCCTCATCACTAGGCATGTTATTTCCTAATGCCCATAAATTTCTAATAGACATCTGTCGCAAGGCATGTGATTTTAAACTGATACCTTCCATAGTACATATCACTCGTCCCATCCTCACAAAATCCTCTAAAGTAAGCATGATAAATATATAAGTGACTCCCTAAGTCAATAATCTATGTAGTTAATCCACACTATGTTTTAAGTAGCAATATAGTGTATTAAGTTATTCACCTATGTACCCAGTAGCCAATGTATTACTATGCTTAGTAAAGTGTACTAAGTAATCTCTAATTTGTCTGTTATATTCAAGACAAAATATATTTTTAAAGTTATATCTCAATATATAACATCATCATGCCCTAGTCATCAAGGACAAATAATAGTGGCTTGGACTATCACTGCAAATGCTAGCAGTTATTCCATCAAGTCACTTTTTAATTTAAAATTAACCAAATTACTTCAAATATTATTATATTCTTATTCTTCTATAATAAAATTATGTTATTATTATCCTAACATCAATGATTAATTAACACACATTACAGAGACAATTAAATAAATTTTTACAAACAATAGTACATCACAATTAACGAATGTAGACATAAAAAAATGATTTCACGAACTAAATCAAGAACGGAAGTGGTATGAGAATTAAACCAAAATCTAGGTCAAAGTACCAAAAAAATACGAACACAGAAAATAATGACGTCACAGGACTCTATAACTGACGAATATGTACAATTATCAAATAATCGAAAGTAAGATTGAGAAAAACATGAAAGATTACAAACAGTAGACGAAAACGAATATACATGCAACTTATTACAAAAGAATTACACCAGATTTAACAGAACTTTACACCTAACACGTAATATCGAATTTTTGCAACAACCAGCATAACGTTCCTCAAATTATGTTAGAGGGTATCCCGCAGCAAATAGAAAAAATTCAATGATCCCTAATGAGAACCATCAGTATTGTTTGTGGTCTGCTAAGGCAACATAACAATCAATCCTGATTGCCGCCAACCAAATGCCCGCTTAACATTACAAACATAGAGATATATATATATATAACATAAATGAATGAAATATGCCAACGAAGGAAAGTGGACCACAGTTTGCTACCATTGCACAAACGGGTACTTAGCTTTACAAGTTTGATAGTTTCCTACGGACAGTGTTAGCATACGCTAACGGCGAAGATAGTTCTTTCTTGCGGTTGTTATTGAATGTTTGAGAGTACAGGCTTTGTTTCGAATGCAGTAATGTTCTTAATTTGTCGTTAGGCATTCTTGTAGAAGATCTTGATTTCGGCCGTTCCTCTTGCACATAATTTGATGACGTGTGTTGCTCTTGGGTAGTTATGCGTAGTGCGTCACAGTTTGTAGGTCACATGAGTGATTCATGATTATAAACATTTCATGGCGATAATAGATACTCTTTTCGTAAGTTCTGGTTGAGGCTTGTTTATCATTAAAATACATGATTCTCTGATCACGTGAGATATCTACGTGTGGTAGAGCGAATATCGTGCTTAGATGTTGTTGAGGACTGTTTCGCGGCTTGCAGGCATGGGAATAGTGGCCGCATTCGCATGCGTGCACCACGAAACACCTCAATTAAACTAAGACCATAAATCGCGCAAATCGATGTATGACGCGTCTAGCTTAGTTACACTTTAGTCTGCATGTGGCCTGCGGGCCTGATGGCCGGCGTGCCATTCGACAGTGTTTTAATGTGTGGCATAGCCACTTATGGATAGTGTTTCAATTATGTGGTATAGCCACTTACTCATGTGTAGAACCGTTGTGTTCTGGCTTTAAGCCAATATAAGGATATGTGTCTAAAGACTAGGAAAGTCTATGTGTGGCCATTGAGCCGAACGGCAGTGTTGGAATGTGTGGTAAAACCACTTAAGGATCGTGTTTGAATATGTGGCATAGCCACTGATTAAATATATATGTGGAACGGTAGATCCACTGGAAAGTGTAAGATAGCGTAAGGATCAAAATTGATTATAGGACCATGTAGAGTCCGGATTAGAATCGCGAACAAAGCAGATTACGTTCACCTTGAACTTATATACACGGCAGTTAAAGCCGGGCGATACAAGCCAAAGACGTTGAATAATTATACATAGACAGGAGCTGTAGATTTACAGATAATGTACTCACTAGTATTGTGAAGGGATAATAATTCTAAGGATCGGATTCGGTAGGAGTTGGTTGCACACTCTATTACGCTATAAACTTAACGGTTAACCCAGACGAGCTAAGTCTGTGAGAGAAACATTGTGTAGAGCTTAGAACTATGATGAAGCCAAGTTAAATGTGTGAAATGTTGTTACACCATATTGTGTAAAAGTATATATTAAATTGTTCAGTCGTCTATGGAACTTGTTGATTGCCTGAATTATGCAAGTTCTCACTCTGTGCTGTGACTGTCATTAATCCTTGCAAGGTCAGTCCAGATTATCACAGGTATTTCTAAGACTAACTATAATCTAACCAACACTGTGAAGAATTAATATACAATAACGACACTGAAATAATAATAATTTAATCACACCAGAATGGCTTAAAACTGCATTCGAACTATAAAACTGGAATGAGAATATATGAATTATAATATCTGAAATATTGACAAGCAACCCAATAAACTCACGTCCAACGGTGCTGAATCTTTTAATAACATCTAGCAAGAAAAGATACAGCGAGAGACCGTAACAGATGAATACAACGAAAGCATGGGCCAAAAACACTGGCAATGTTCAACAAAGCATTGTACTTGAGACAATCCGCTAAGTTGAGAGTCCACAAATCACATTTATTCACGGCATACAAATCTCAAAAAGACAATTCATGGTGAGTCAATAAAATACATCAAACAATACGTCTCCAGAGTTAACCTCTTCGTAGTCGTCCTATCGTCAGATTATCTACACGTGATTGTGTATTCCGACAATCCGGTAACGAATAGTCCAACTTCGGCGATCAATATGAATTATGGATAATTCTTCATTAAAATTGCTCCCTGTACATTATCTTCGAATTGAATTACATTTCCCTTCATCAACTGAGACGTAAATCATATCCATTAATCCTAGGCAGACCCTCGTGCCTTATAATAAATTCCTTTATATCATTATCATCACAATGGGAGACTTCTCATAAACCCGCGACCGTCAAGGATCGCTATCAATACAAAAAAGGGTACAATTACAAGGTCGTCACGTCGTAGCTTAACACGTGAAAACGTCATCCTAAAATCTAGGTGACCTATATTATTTGCGTTCAAAACCCTGAACCGCGAAAACCCAATAACATATAAAACCAAAATGCGCAACGTTAAATATAGCTCTCACTATCCTAGTAGCTACAATCTGAAATCTTCACTTAACACCCAGCATGTGCCCGATTGCTAATTGTGCTCAAGGCATTTACAGCTTGGCTCTGTGTGTCTTACTTCGTCTGTTCTCACTGGGCGGCTGTCGCAAAGTAGGCCCGCTTTTTCTTTTATAAGCCCAGGTCGAATCACTCAATTTACTGCGTGCTGCGCGGATTAATTTAGCCACTTAAATGACACACGCGATTTTGCTTTACCAGGCCGACAACAGAAATATACACAACTATTTCTAGAGCAAAAACACAATTCTACACCACAACTTAATTTTAAGGCATTATTATGGCCTTTTCATCAATCTTGAAGACTTTTTACATACTAGCGTGTTGCGCGCACTTCTAAAATACATGGGCGATAAATCTGCCCAAACACAGGAAGGGGGTGGGCGTCTCCTTTTCGGCCCCATCACATATCTCCCTCCTGATTTTGTTGTCGTCCCGACAACATCACTACCTCTGGCGCTTCACTTGTAACCTCTCAGCTCCTTGATGCTGCGCAGAACTCTTTCTGAGCGGCGATGCTTTGAGCTCAGATTCTGTTTTCGGTACAACCCGGCTGGGGACACTCTTGGACGTCATGTCTCCAGTTGTACGTTGTCGGGCAGTCAGCCGCTGTGGTCTTGAAGACTCGCTCACCGGTGCCGCGTCGCTGCCTGCCCGTGACATCTGCTTGTCAGTGCTTGCAGCTGTCGACTTTGAAGGGAGATCTCTCTTGCTGTGTTTTCCACTCATTTTGTGTGGACGGTGGCTTACGTTCCCCACAATCTGCCTTTGATGAGTCTCCTCTGCTGAACCTTGATTTGCACTCCCTCCTATCTGCTTAGGACGGGTTTCCTCCCCTAGACGACGGCCAATTCTCTCGGCGCCCTTAGTGTGACAGTTGTCGTGGCCATCTCTTGGCTTGCGCCCTAAAGGCAACCTGGTAGTGACAGTCCGTCTAGGAAAAGAGCTCCTTGAGGGACAGGCGGCTATCAAATGTTCTGGGGATTTGCATCCAAAACATCTCTTCGGAAGCGGGCCTTGAGGGCACTTGGCTGCCATGTGGTCTGACAGGTCTCCACAATTGTAGCATCTTATATTTCTGGGCTTCCTCTGTGCCATGGGTCGCTTACTGCTGCCCTTACACTCTTGACCGCCAATGCCGCATACAATGACTGCTTCCATGCCCTGGACCGATGGTTTGCTGTCAAATTCTACTCGTTCATTCTTCGCCAGTCTCCGGAATCCCTTTCTGTAGATCTTGGTCTGATGTACGAATACATCAATACCTCCATCATCTGGCGTGATGAACCCCCATCCCCTGTGGACACTATATCACTTGCACATCCCTTTTCGCCTTGTCGGTGCCACTGCGTTTATTGGTGCTGTCAGCTCACAGCTTTCCTTGACGACAGCCTGACTCTCACATACAAGAAGGGCTAGTTGCGGTTCCTGCGGACACACCTCCTCGTCTTGCGTTGGCTGTTCCCGCTGACACACCTCCTCGTTTTGCGTTGGCTGTTCCCGCGGCTGGCATGATGCTCTCTTTCTCTGCACCTCCTCTTGTGCTGGCGAACTGGACTGTGGCATCTGTGCTAGCTGGGCCTTTAGGAGAGATAATTCTGCTTTAAGTGCCTCCTTTTTATTCTGATCTTCTGCACTTGCTATCTGCACCAGTGTCTCTGGCTTCTTGACTTCACAGAAAACAGCACATTCCCTAGGCCCCTGACTCCCGGCCTGGAAATTCCTGGTCGTCTCACTGACTGGTGGTTGCTCGCTGTAGGCTCTTTCTATTATCTTGAGTAACTGCTCAGGGCTGGCCTTGGCTCCGCCATGTATCCGTAATTCTCTAGATACCCAAGGTGCACGTTGTTCCAGATCATGTCTAGCTTGTCTTCTGCCCAAAAAGGCGCCACCTTCCACGTGGCTTCCACATCTTCCACAAACTCTTCCCAAGTGGGACTCCACTCTCCGCTAAATAACCTTATTTCTGGCCCCTTCACGTACACTACCTTCACAGGCGCATTGGTCGAAGCCATATTGATGCAAGACTGCACTGCTGGGTGTTCACAATATTTGTTCGTTTGCTGTTTGCTCAGTGTCACTGTCTGCCTTATCCTACCGACGACGCCAATTGTGATAGGGTGGGCGAGATGATGATGATGATTATATTGTGATGTGTGATCACTCTCTTTTCACACTTGCAACCGACCCTAATCAACAATAAAACTCTTGATTCTAGAGGCAGGGGCTGTATTTATTTTTACAACCCATTCAGGGACTAAGCAAACATTAAACAAATAAACCAACGAACATAACAAAACAAAACACCCAGCATGTGCCCGATTGCTAATTGTGCTCAAGGCATTTACAGCTTGGCTCTGTGTGTTTTACTTCGTCTGTTCTCACTGGGCGGCTGTCGCAAAGTAGGCCCGCTTTTTCTTTTATAAGCCCAGGTAAAATCACACAATTTACTGCGTGCTGCGCGGATTAATTTAGCCACTTAAATGACACTCGCAATTTTGCTTTACCAGGCCGACAACAGAAATATACACAACTATTTCTAGAGCAAAAACACCATTCTACACCACAACTTAATTTTAAGGCATTATTATGGCCTTTTCATCAATCTTGAAGACTTTTTACATACTAGCGTGTTGCGCGCACTTCTAAAATACATGGGCGATAAATCTGCCCAAAAACAGGAAGGGGCGGGCGTCTCCTTTTCGGCCCCATCACATATGTGTATTGGATGAATGATACATGGTTCAGTACAAGTCAGATACAGCATGATAAGACACGTGTCTACTTGCGAAATATTTTCAAATAATAAAGTACATGAATAAATCAACTAATATCTTCTTCTTCTTCGTAGACTCTCAGACGTCTACTGAATGTTCTCAAAGAAAGCAGCAGTCAGTTTGAGGCTATTTGAATCCCCGTAAAGCTTTTCCGCGAAAGGAGCTGGCGTCGGCCACATGCACTTTCTCTGTACCACATATAAGGGGCAACTTTGAAGCAGATGTTCAGAAGTTATTTTATCAGTGCCACAGTTACACTGATCGATAGTTCCTATCTTTAGCTTGTTGAATAGATGGTATCTCAATCTGTTGTGGCCAGTGCGGAGTCTGAAGATTACCACTTGTTCTCTTCTTTTTTTTTCTTTTTTAATAAGGTGTTGCCTCGTTTTGGCGAGGCGCGTCCCGTTCAACTTAGTCGGTTATATTAGGGCGCATGTCCAAATATAAAAGACCTGTAGTCTTCTGTGGAGCTGGTAGTAAGCATCATTCTGTCTGTGCCCTGGATGTTTTACATTCCATTTGTTTCTGTACCTGATTCTGATAAAACTCTTTGCCTCCTCAAAAGTTATGCTTGCATCAGGCTGAGATAGATATGAACCTTCTTGTGCTATTCTGTTAACCTCTTCATTGCCGGTGATGTTACAATGAGATGGGATCCATTGGATCACAACACTTTTGAATCGTTGACAAAGTTTGTAGAGCACTATTCTGAGATCATCCACGTCTGTATTATTTTGTCTTTTTAACGTTGCAATTGCTGACTGCTTCAGTAAAGAAAGCAATTTGTCTCTCTGTGCTTTCTTTTGTCAATATAATCTCTGCTGCGATTTTCAAGACCGCTGCCTCTGCTCTGAAGTTGCTGGAGAATCGTCCTGTCGCTACTGACAGCCTTTTTTCTACACCAGTGCTTAAGGTCAGAAAGACACCCCCACCTCCATTTTCTGTTGCATTTGTTGCTGATCCATCTGTGTATGCATGGGTCCAGGTGTTGCGTGGGTAATGTTTCTCTGTGTATTTTGTCGCTATGGATTGTCTATATTTTGCAGTTTTGCTTTTTATTCTTTCAGTTCCAGGAATGTTTTCTATCATTTTCGGGAAACGATTTTGTTTCCAAACTGGAAGCTTGTGTGCAGTGTAGATGGGTTTAATAGTGGCTATTTCATCTATGGAAACTGCTCTCATTTGTGGTTTGGTTGATTCTACAAAATTTCTACGTTGAGTCTCTGCCTTCTAAGAGCATTCATTCTATGGCACCTTGGGTGGTCTGTTAGTCTTTTGAATGTTTCGGCCTGTTGCTGAGACCTGCAATCTCTTCTATCCGTCATTGGCTGAAGGAATGTAATCTTTTCGAGTTCTTTTATAGGTGTTTACTTCATGCCTCCCGTTATAATTCTCATTGCTTGATTTTGGAGTCTGCTAATTTTATCGAAGTTTGTCTTAGCTGCTGTTGCCCATGCTGCCATGCCATATTCAAGGATTGGCCTCATTCTCTCCCTGTGTACAACGTCTTAAGCACTTTCTCATCTGCTCCCCAAGTTGTTCCAGCAAGTTTTTTCATAATTGCCATTCTTTGCTTTGCTCTCATTCAATTTCTGTCAAGCTGTTTCTTCCAACTCAGACGGCTATCAAAAATAATGCCTACGTAGTTTGTATTTTCATTTAAATGAAGATTTTCTCCGTTTAGTCCTTGTTGGAAGCTCTGAGGTCTAGTTGAGAGGGAAAATACTGTGTACGCTGTTTTCGCTTCATTAATCTTCATGGGCCATGTTTTGATCCACTCTTCCAGTGATGTTAGTGCTAGCTGCATCAGAATGTTTGCAGTAGTGATACGTTCTTCAGAGATCCACAAGGTTAAGTCATCTGCAAAGGATGTGCTATTTGTTGAATATTGTCAGTTATGTCATTTATGTATGCAAGGAACAGTGTAGGTGACAGGACTCCCCATTGTGGGACCCCCTGCTCTAATATAAACTTTTTACTAGTCTGTCCTTGCAGCTGTACTCTGGCGGTACTATTTTCAAGGTAGTGACCAATCCATTTGTACATTCGCCCACATACACCACTTCTCTGCAGTTTGACTTTCAATCCCTCTTTCCATACTCTATCGAAAGCTTTTTCTTAATCTACCCAAACCACTAGCGTGTGTTTTTTTTTCGTGGAAGGCATCTTCGATTTCCTGAGCTATGTATGTGATTTGATCTTCAGTGGATCTGTGTTGTCTGGATCCTGCTTGTTGATGGTTTAATAGGTGTTTGCATTCCAGTGCAATCTGTGTGTTGTCATGAATCAACTGTTCATCTGTGACGATTTTCTTCCTGAAATGTTACTAGGTCTCGCCAAAAAAAAATAATATGAGTACATGGGTATGATGCAACCTTTGCCTTCCACATATACATGCCAAGTCAGTGATGTACTTGCTGGTAGGTTATAGTATCCCAGACAAGGACTAGCATGGTTATATAGTCATGAAAAGGATTGGTTAGGTTAGCCCTGACAAGGGCTATGGAGGTTATATTGCGGGTTTCAATCTTCATCAAGCATTCCCTTGTAGACACATGTTAGGTCTGATATACTCAATTTTTAAACAAACCCTGAAATAAAATGATATTATTCATACACATATGTTTAGTAATCCTACATACCCTTGATAATCAATATACGCTCAATGTAGGACTGGTTTGTAGTGAAGTATGTCTGCAGCGCATTCAGATAGGACAGTATTAGTCTTGGCAGCTACTTTTCTTCTTCAGTCTCTCACTCTGGCGGTTTGGTGTTTGTGTGTGTTTTTAAAAGTTGTTGTTGTTTTGATGAGAGGATGGGTGGAGAGCGGGCACCTAACACCTAACAGCTGACCGTTATTGCCTCTTCTCGTTCCATCTTGGTCTACCCAGTTCAACCTGAAATTTGGTTATCATTGGGGTATTTAGTGCCATTTTTTTTCTAATTTTGTATTCAATTTAAATAACTATTGTCTTCAGCAGTTGCTGATTTTAATTTATGTTAGTGTTTGTCCATTTTATTTTCTCCTTTGTATTGTTTATAGATAACGATTGTCCTTTACACTTGGTTTTAATTTGTATTAGTATTTGTTCTTTCTGAGTTGTTGTTGTTGTTTTTTCTTTTTTTTTAATCCCTCGTTGTCTTTCCTTGTCCTATGAGTAGTTAGTAAGTTTTTTTGTTTAATTTTGTGTGTTTTTTTTGTGTGTGTGGATGATTTGTTAGTTCTTGCTGCTTAATTTCTATTTAGTTGAATGTCTTTTCTGGAGTACTAACCTTATATGTTTTCCTTTGTTTTATGTATATATCTTTTAAGTATTGATTGGGCATCTCGTGGGGCATCTATACTTAAAGCCGTATATGTTTTTGAACCTAGCGCTGCTTCTTTATATAGTGCGAGCGCGGGCGTATCGGAGAGCTTCCTCGGTGTGTACAGGTTTGTCCTCAAGAATCCATCCTTATGAGTGACTATGTGCATGTATCCTACCGATTTTTCCTCCACACCACTAAACACTTCTATCTGTCCCTTTCTTATACTCCTACTTTTATTTTCCTGATTGGGAGCTTTCATTTCATATTTTAATCGAAATCAGTTAAGGCATGTATTTATTAGGATTTTCTAAATTCTATCGTTTTGATAGTACTAGATGCGATGACCAAGTAAAATCTTAAATGTCTCTAATACTGCTTACGTCTTTGCCTCTTCCTTCTGGATTTCCATATATATATATATACATATCCTTCAAGACTTCCCTCAATTTCAACCGCATTATACAATGCATGCGCTTATAGCTTTTAATTTTCTTTCCCGCAGATACGATTTTCAGTATCTCAATGTTTTTGCTCCTCCTTATAACACTTTTCCTTAATGAACCCGATCTGCTTTGAATAATATTTGCTGCCTCGCGTTAACCTTCAAAGCAATAAAAAAAAGTCCACGCTGTGTCACACCCTAGTATGCTGCGTTCCGTCTTGCTTTCACGAAACGAGGCATGTGTTGACAAATTACACCACAGTAATTTCTATTGATCAGTTATGTTGTAGAAGCTTTGTTTTATGTGTATGTAGCGAAATAATGAGTACTGATGCTGAGGATTATGAGTTGTCATAGGATACAAAGGTTCAGATAATAAAGTTATCTGGTAATACCCAGATGGGTTTAATATGATAGTAACAGTCAGACAATAAAGTTAGGCCCAGTATCCTCTCAACAACTATCCTATGTTATGTTATGTTATGTTATGTCTAGGTGAAAATGAATAAAGAAAGTAAACTCACACAAAACTATAATGAGTTACTAAAGTATGTGGTTACAATTAATTAATTTATTGTATACACATTAATGTCTTCTTTCTCTTTTTTGAAATTGAAGTATGAAATGAAAAAAAAGATGATGATGTTCACAAAAGCATTTACTAAATTAAACAATCACGTTTTAATACAAAATTTCAATGTCTTCTTTCTTTTTGAAAAAGATCACTTTGATTCAGAATTCGTAGGTTTTAATTCAAAATGAAATGCACAGGCTCTTGAACTTGAACTGGTAATAAATAAATATTGATAAGAGTCTTGTGACTTATAGTCATGTCTTTCACAACTTATAACTCGATCTCATCATGAGTCTATGTTTTATGTGGTGCGCTATATTGTACTTCAGTCTTGTATGTATCCACTTAACTAAAATGACTTCTGAAATTACTACACCGTCTGTCACTCTGCTGAAAACAGTGTTTGGAAAAGCGCAAGTCTTAGGGTTCCCACAAAACGAGCTGATGAATACTCTAGGGGAATTAATTCTTAGTTTTGCAATGGTATTTCAACAGTCGTCTTTGCTGGCAGGGTAGTATGATGTGATACGATAGGACCTGAAATACATTATGTTCTATGATAGCATCTGCTCATAGTATCTTTCCTTACCACAGGTGATAGATCAGTGAGACTATCAGAGAGTAATTGGTAAGACAGAATAGACAGATCAAGTACATTTATCAAAAAAACCTTTATCATCATTCCTTAAATTTAATTTCACAACATATGTCCATGACTGGCTTCACTGAAATAACAATAGGCCTTTGTATAATGTTTAAATATATACTCAAAATACACAGTGAATCACTTACTCCTATTCTTTCATTGCTCATTCAGGTGTTGCCCCATCCAGTAATCATAAAAGGTTCACTTAGTCTTTTGAAAACTGTTTTACTTTTCTAAAAGTTCCTAGAATTTAATTCAAAATGAAATGCACAGGCATCCTGCCGTTTTCCCTCCAAGAAATGCGCAATACGATTCTACACACAACACATTTCCCGAATGCAAAAATATAATATTATATAATATTTATAATTAAACCACTCTTACCCTCAATCCAGAATAAACACGGGGCTTCTAAAAACCTGACAGGCTGCACACACAGTTAGACGACAAAGGTGCTTAGCGGTGAAACTCTGTCATCTAGGTCTGAATCAAATTTTGAATGTGAGTTTCTTGCCTACGATTTGTCTCCCCTTTTATTCCTATAAAACCGGTGACGAGAGAACAACGATCCCAATGGTTGTTTCGCTTATTCACCGTTCATTCATTTTCTTAATTATGTAATTTTATTTCTACTTTTTTACTTTTGTGAATTTATATTTAATTCTAATTTTGCTAACAGTAGCGTGATGGCGATCTGGTATCACCTGAAACACATGATGCTCCCTATCGGACAAGATGATTCCTCCGGAATCCCCCTAAACGTCGTTGTCTTGTCTAGAAAGTTGTATTGATTCATAGTTGTACAAGGGATAATGCGACGGCAGTTACCCGTTGCTTGTCGTCGGTTTGTGTATGATTGTCTCTGCTAGCCTTTGACTAAAAACGTAAAACCCACAAGGCAGTGGGATGGGAAGAGGTTAAAGCGCCCCCATCTCACTGTTTGTCACATCATAGAGCTTCAGAGGGGACTTGATACAGACAGCTGTCCATCGCAACAATCACACATCGACCTCAGTGGCAATCACCTACATAATGAGAGTAATGAGATCTCTAGAGGACAGGCCAGGAATATCATTCGGCGGACATAATATAAACAACTTGAGATACGCTGATAACATAGTGTTAATAGCAAAAAGTGTAAAGGAGCTGCAGGAAACCCTTCATACAATAGTGATAGAAATGGTAAATACAGGCCTTAGCCTTAACAGCAAAAAGACAGAAGTAATGGTCGTCTCAAAGAAAAGGGCTTGCCTAGAATGCACAATCAAAGGAAATTGAACCGTTTTAAAACAAATCAAGAAATTTAAATAACTAGGAACATTAATAAAAATGGATGGAAGTGAAGTCATCTCAGAAGTGAAAAACAGAATAGCTCAGGCAAAAGTACCTTTCTATAAAATGAAGAGTATTTTATGCAACAATTCTTTATCGTTGAAGTAAGAGAGTTTTTCATTGTTATATAGGACCAATCCTGACATATTGGACTGAGTCATGGACACTTAGAAAACAAATAGGGAAAACACTGGAGGCAACTGAGATGTGGTTTTACAGAAGAATGTTAAGAATACCATGGACAGCCAAAAAGAGTAATGTGGATGTCCTGAAAGAGGCCAGTGCACAAAGAAAACTTATTTCACAAGTTAGAAAAAAGCAATCCACTTTTTTTGGGCCTTGTTATATCGTAACAAAGATAAGATTAAAGGAAACAGAGATAGGGGAAGACAAAGAGAGCAAGTACTGGACAGTTTGACATCGTGGCATGGAAAGAAGTCAACAGCAAAATTGATAAATTGTACTGGAGACAGGAAGTTGTGGAGAGACATGATCGCCTACAACACTAGACACGGTACTTGAAGAAGAAGAAGAATTTATATTCTAAACTCACAAAACTCAAAATATTCATGGACAAATTATACAAACTGGGCGAAAACCACAGAATATTTGTAGGTACTGTTCATCTTTTGAAGACTAATTAATGGCTTAGTTACATTTTTAGCCTTGCCATTGGTCAGTGTTTTATTCTGTCTCTGCAGAAAATCTTGCCAAATTTATCTCTGTATTTACTACTCATATGATAGTAAATTAAAATATTAACAGACGAATTTATACTCTCCATTACATAGCCAATTCCAGCAATCAATATTCCTATATTCATATATTTTCCTTGATACGACATCTCTGGCACAAATGCAACTGCCAGCAAAATTATATTAATGAGAGAAAAGCAAATAATGAATAATGTGGAAATCATCACAACCATTTTTGCTACTTTCTGGTTACTCCTGGTTACTTTGTAAACCTGTGCATTGCTAGTAGCTTTCATACGCCATTTGGTTCTGCTTTGTAGTTTAAGCGAAAGTATAATCGTGAAAAAAACTGTGAGCGCAAAGGCTGTCAAAGGAATAGAAAAGTTGTTAATAACAAAAAAAATCTTTTCCATGTTTTCTCGATCTCCCATGTAAACAAGTCCCACAACAGTGTTGTTTCTTACTGTAGAAAACTTCATGTCCATTCTGGTGACGGTGTACACCGGGGCAGCACTACAGAAGAAGGTAATAAACATACAGACGACGATCGCTGTAGCTCGGCCTGGATTAACGCTACTTTTTATCTGGACAGAAATAAATGAACAGTCTTTAGTATTTAATGTTTTAAACGTAAGGTAATTATTCACTTCAAATACTTCTTCTTCTTCTTCAAGTACCATGCCTAGTGGCGTAGGAGATCATGTCTTCAGTACTCTTTATCAGTTATATTGTTGACTTCTTTCCATTCCACGATATCAAAAACTGTCCAGTATTTGCTCTCTTTGCGTAGGAGATCATGCCTTTGCACAACTTCCTATCTCCAGTACAATGTATCAGTTCTATTGTTGACTAATTTCTATGCCACGATATCAAAAACTGTCAAGTATTTGCTGTCTTTGTCTTCCCCTGTCTCTTTTTCCTTTAATCTTACCTGTTGTTATGATACATCCCAGCTTTCCTCTTCTCATTACATGCCCCCCTCCCCCCACAAAAGTGGATTGCTTTTTTATAACTTGTAAAATACGTTTTCTTTGTGCATTGGCCTTTTTCAGAACATCATCACTACACATTTTGGGTGTCCGAGGTATGTGTAACATTCTTCTGTAAAACCACATCTATGTCAACTTCACTACTTGTTTACTAATTGTCCATGACTCACTCCCATATGTCAGGATTGGTTCTTCATAACACTGAAGAACTCTCTGTCTTACTTCCATTGACAACAAAATTTTGCATCGATATAACTATTAGAAGTAGAAGGGCTTAGATAGAAAATGCTAAAACGGCAATAAAAGCGTCAACAGAAAATCTTTTACAGTGTTAGCTGTGTGATAAACAGAGATTACGTTCTACTTTTCGTTAACACAGCTCCAGAAGTTACAATATCTACGTTATTATTCATGGTAAATAGATCCTTTAATTGTACGTTGAACGGTTAAAGGCGAGTAGATAAGAAGCTGCGGAAGATAAACATTTCTGAAAATTCACCTCGTCGAGAAATCCAGACCTGCCAGAGTTAAGAATAAAATCAGAATTCATTTATCGAACCGCACTTGTTTGAGCCTCTTGAGAACTTAAAAGGCCAGAAAAACTCTGCTATTATCAGCAAGGAAAACCGGAATCTGAGGAATCTGAAACACGGAGTCAAAGTGGGAATTTACTGATAGAGTAACAACCCCAGAACACATGTAAGAGCATCTTCATCAAATTGCCTTAACTCTATCTCTGAGCCAGAAGTCTGTGATCCCAAAGTCAATTTGGGGTAAGTTGTATATCTATAATTCTATGTTTTGCATTATTAACACGTGAATATTAATATGTGAAAAGTGCTAAGTGGATGTCCAAGTCATTTGAAGCAGACAACCTCAGCATATAGAATGATGATTTCATGAACCACCACTGCAAGGGCTGGTGACTGCTTTATGCGAGTTTCTTATAGAGAACTAAAAGCAGAGGTAGTCCAAAGTTCCATATGGAGCAGGAAGTGAATGATGAAAGAAATGATGTACATACGTATTATATTATTAACATTTTCAACAAATATTAAGTTAAACATAAATCTATTCAATTTAAATGTCAAGAAAGTTTTCGCTCAATGGGATTAAAATTAATTCTCATCGAGAGTAAAGTTCTGAGATAGATGGGATTGTATAATGGGAAGAATGGACACATAAGTATGAGTCGGGAAACTCAATACTCAGAAGGTATTTGTTTCTCTTCTTTTGTGACAATAGGCGGTGGTACCAAGTGAGGGTACTATCGCTGGAATAGTTAGAGTATAAGTGGCCTGAAGTCGACGCTAGACACCATCATCAGACGGGTTTTAGTGACGCGAGACCAGCTTGGTAGTAACTCCCTGACACTTCTTGGAACGTGCTACAACTTTCAAACATGACCAGTGACGAGTGTGATACAGTCATTTATCTGCAAAGACCCAAACATCAGCTGGAGCAGAACCTCATTGGCAGCTAAGTAGAAACATAAAAGCTGCCATGTGAACTTTTACCCAATACTTAATAACATCACTCGATGATGATTACTGTTTGTAAAAGAATTATTCATTTTTTAAACTGTTAACTGTAGTTGATTATTAAATTTGTTATTTGTATGGCTCAGACAATTTTTAAAATATACTTAAACACAGCTATTCAATAATAATAAGAGGAATTTCGCTGAATTAACTCAGCTGTGGGTTTGTACGAGCTAACGAATTATAAGAAAACCCTATCCTTTACATGTGTTTCGTCAGATAATAGAGTTAACATTTATTCAGCCTCATGAAGCTTTTTTCTCGCTTTTCTGAATATCTTCTGAAAACTCCCTTGAGGTAGAAGCATATTTTTCCTTCTATCTTCAACTCTGCCAAGAGTAATCTTGTGCGAAGGTAGACACTTTTGAAGACCCACATTAGTTACTCTAGAGTTTTGGCCACTGTTGGACCACTACTGCAGAGCTAAGGGGAGGCAACCCATGACAGAAGTATTCGATAATACTGCTCATTATATGCCCAGGTTATCTCACCAGGCAGCATAAAACATATGAACCAGCCTGAACAACGTAACTTGTAACCCGGAAGGATTGCAGAACAGCTCTCTGAAAGATCGTATTTGGTTAAAATGGAATGGAGAGCAAGTTTCACAAACATATTCCATTTAGGTTCAAAACAACAATTTTCAACTGATCATGTATTTAAACATTGACTTCTCTTCTCCAGTTCTGCATAAACAGAAAGCACGTTTTGTCAGATTTGAAGAATACTTGAAAAATAAATAGTTCTAATTCTCCAGAAGCTAATACTTCTAATAAAGTTACTTCTAGCCCTAGAAAATAACATAAATAATCGTTTCTGCCGTCTAGCCGTAAGACCTCAGAGAGATCACAAGAAACCCTCTTGGTTAAATTACTTGTTTCATTAATAAAGAAGAGGGGGAGAGGGTGTTGGTTTTGTTTATATATACGTTGCCATTGTTACTATAACAAGCGTTACTTCTTCTTTTGTCCTCTGCCCACGACTGACAAAGCAATCAGTGACTATTACGCCTGGTGGCGTCTTGTAGGACAGCAATAAACTGTCTTCACTTTGTTCGGTCGGCTGTCGTCCTTCGTGTGGTGCCCAAGCTCCTGGTCCATGCTTATCATCTCTGCAACCACGGTTCTCTACCAGGTGGCTTTTGGCCGGCCTTCCTTTGTCTTTCCTTCTGGAGTCCATTGCATAGCAGTTCTGGTGATGGTGTCGTGGTCTCTTCTGAGGATGCGGCCATTAAGGTTACTTGCCCTTGAATATAATCTTTCTGTTCTTGTTCTTCTCTTTTCAAGATGGCTGATTAAACACGTTAAGAGCTGTTCTTTCACGTGTCTACCTGTTGATACGGTCTTGTCGTGCAAGACTGTTTTCTGACAGATAAAGGCTCATTACGTCTACCAATTTTTACTCAATACAATAGCAAAGATCAATAAATTTATACAATACTAGGATACAAAAGAAAAAAAGAAAGTACAGCAACATTCCTTAGAAACCAAGATTCCATGATATAAAAGATTGGAAAAGCCATTTATAACAAACATCAACTGTTACTGTCTTCATTTTTAATTGTAAATATGCGCATATGTATGAGAACGACAATATGAAACTTCCTGCATGTCATTATACAAGTAGAAAAGTGTGTACATTGATTTCAAAGAATATATAATATGATAGTCTCATTTGCATTGTAACTTGAATGTGTAAACATGGAGTGATATATGGCATATGTCAGATCAATGTATGATCTCTTGCCATCGCTTTCAAACTTTATGAGACGGAGAAAGTCTGATGATGCTCAGTGCCATGGGATGCAGACACTTGAACATGTACTCTCAGCTTGCAAGGTTTTATTATGGCAAGGGCGATACAAATGGGGCCATAACAGAGTACTATATGAGCTGGCTGCTACAACAGACCTGGCAAGGGTGAAGGCGAACAGTAAAGTCTTACCGAGTACCGCTAATAATACTTTCTGAGATTAGGAAAGTCAGCACATCCCAAATGAAGTAAACCAAGTAGCAGTTTACCACTTATTCTTGACTGTACAAATGACTGGGAGATGGCAGTAAATCTACCTGGGCGAGGGATATATCCACAAAGTAGCAAAAGATCTCGAAGACGGCCAGGTAGATAAAGTGCTACACTCCTCATCATCGCACCAGATTATTCTGATTGAGTTGACCGTGCCGTTTGAATCCAGTTTGGACGAGCAACACTAGTTAAAAGTGGCCAAGTATAATGATCTGGTCACGGACTTGAGACACGACGGGTTCACTGGAAGGGTCATGGCTGTTGAGGTAGGTGCAAGAAGTCTAGTGTCTGCCTCAAAGTATGATCTACTGAAAATGTTTGGTTTAAAAGGGCAGTCAAGATTAAGGACATTTAAGGGACACAGTGAAACTGCGGACAAGGCATCGTGCTAACTGTGCAACGACCGCAATGGGTTATGGAATTCAGGACAGCAATTTAATGTTAACAGAAGAGTTACTTTCATAATCGCCTGCAACTGACAGAAAAACCAGGATTGAAGTTGACAGCTGCGACCAAGGTGGAGTGGATTAATTATCTGGACATGACAGCAGGAGGATGACACTTTGAATTTATGACCCAAGTGGGTCCACCACCACCCCTAGAATGTAAACACTTGATCCACGGGGGGGATCATGTTTGATGATCAGGTTACCTCCTGTTGCATCGCTCTCTATATAGTTTCCTATCATGTAAACTTGCTTTATCGTAACAGTATATTCATTGATTGTGTCTTACACAGTTACATTGACAAGGGCTAATTATTAGTTTGTTATTTTATCTCACTTATTAGCATACAAGGAGAACTTTCCAGCTTTCTAGATAAAGAAGCAGTTGTGTTTAGTTGCCTCCGAACGCGATCCGCTTGTAAATTAAATGCACGTATCGGTACATGGAGCTGTTAGAGAAGTTTGAGAACACCAAGTACTCTTAATAACCCTTCCTTTTTAATCTGCCTGTGGTGTCTTTCTTCTTAAGTCTTGTTTTTGGAAACAAACAATAGATGTTTCTGAACCAGCTGGATACTGGCGGATAAGAACAGTTCCATTCGAATAACTCAAAGCCACATTTTGCTACAACTATCGGTGTGATGTTTTGACAAAATGTCAGTAATTGATGTTTT
The DNA here is from genome assembly GCA_024509875.1 of Oreohelix idahoensis. Taxonomy (NCBI): domain Eukaryota; kingdom Metazoa; phylum Mollusca; class Gastropoda; order Stylommatophora; family Oreohelicidae; genus Oreohelix; species Oreohelix idahoensis. Next base: position 252,413 of record JAMPIV010018257.1, on the reverse strand, counting down.
TAACATTTGCAAATCATGTCGTCTGGCGCCTCAGGCCACACACATTCTTCTGCTTTCGTTAACACGTCGACTGGTGCAGCACTTTGACTTTTCAGATCTCCTAGGTCACGAGTTCTCACTCTTTTTTCCGTTGTGCCAGGTAATGAAATGTGTATGTCATTTTTTAGCTGCATTGTATCTTCATGTTATGATTAAAATTCATAACAATTGTGCCTATTATAGGTTTAGCTCAGCACGGCTCTTTGTTTGTTTATTTTATACGGGTCTCTGATAAAGTCAGGTGAGTGACGTTAAGCCGATATGCTTGGCTGGCTCACGTTAAATTAGAGGGGGAGAAGGCCAGGAGATACGAGTGTGTGTCATGGCGAGTGGACGTCTGTGTTTGAGCTCCTGTTTGTTAAAGTGTTAAAAATGGAGTTCTGTTATCACTAAATACATCAAGATCTTTGGTGAGATGTATCTAGTCATCTAGTTATCTAGTATCTGTATGGACAAGAAGTATAATTGCTCAGTGTCGAGTATTGAGTGAATAAAGCATATTGAGAAAAAGGACAGCCTTCCTGACATGGACTGACTGCCTACGGTATTTCATCTACTGCATAGTATCTGCCATTACATGTTGGCTTGAACTATCTATTTGTGGAGCTGCGTGCTGTCCTCAATAAATTGTATATCGTCCATTTCGGCCATTGTGACTAGAATCATTCTGAGTTGTGTGGGGCTGGTTGCGGTGTCGTAAGAGATTTACTACCCTAGAAGTTATCTTGGCAACAGGAACTATCCTGTTATATAATGCTAACATTTAACATCAAAACGACAAGCAACACTCCACATAGGGTGATGGTGATAAGGGGGTTTGGTTGTAATATACTTGGGGATATTTTGAACGTTTTCTATTCTGTAGTGTATCTTGCCGATAATGTATGTTGCTGAAGCAGATTTTGCGGGCGAAGAAATAGTCCAATTGCAATAATATACCTGTCACAAAAAGTAGGGGATATGGAATTTGAAAGTTATCCAAAGACAATATATTTCAAATTAGTTCATTTATTCCTTCGTACAAGTAAACTTGAGCATCATAACAAGACATTTGCGGTATAAGAAGTGTTATGGCTTTACTCACATGATTTTAGTCGCACTGGCAACAAAGGCGGGGTAGGTACTTCATTTTCACAAAAATATTCCAATATTACTAAAAACGTGTAGGGCCCCCGTTTGCCGCAAACATGCATTGCAACGACGTCTCATACTGCAAATAAGCCTTCTGATGTTGTCTTGAGGAATTCTCTGCCACTCCTGCTGAAGGGCCTGGGCTAACTGCTGAAGAGTCTATGGAGCGGCTGGTCGTTGTTGGACGCGTCTATTCAGGAGGTCCCACAAATGCTCAATAGGAGACAGGTCTAGGGACATCGGCGGCCACGGTAACGTTCTGATATGCTGCATCTGAAGGTGATCTTGGACGACGCGAGCACGGTGAGGACATGCATTGTTATCCTGGAAGATGAAATCTGGTCCGTGCCGTTGAGCAAATGGCACAACAATAGGCTCGATGATGTTGTCATGGTAGTAGAGCCCTGTGATATTGACCTGGCATATGTGAAGGTCGGTCTTGTCATTCATACAGATGCCTGCCCACACCATTACACTGCCACCTCCATAACGGTTGTGTGCAACAGTTGCAGGAGGCTGGTAACGCTTACCTCGCCGTCGCCAAACACGTATTCGACGATCATGAAAATCCAAAACGAAACGGGACTCATCAGAAAACGTCACTGAAACCCACTTTTGATTGGTCCACCGATGATGACGTTGGCACCAATCCATTCTTGCTCGCCTGTGTTGTGGTGACATGGGCAAAGCTACAAACGGTCTGCGTGAGGCCAGCTGCACTTGGTGCAAACGGTTTCGTACTGTCTGAGTTGAGACCCGGATCCCAGTGGTCTGTTAAAGGTGTTGCTGAAGTTAAGTAGCATTTAGAGTCCGAGTTCTGAGGGCCTGAGTAACAAGAAGTTGATCTTGGCGGCGTGTAATGACTCTTGGGCGGCCAGTCCGAGGCAGATCAGCCACTGTGTGGAAATTTTGATACCTGTTCCACAGTCTGCTGACAACTGACTGTGAAACATTGAGGTTCTGAGCAGCATCTACTTGCTGACTTCCGGTTTGCAACATGCCTATGCCTATCCATCTCTGCTGTTCTGTCAAACGTTCCATGACGAAGAAAAGAAATTTAATCTGTTGCAGAGTCTTTTTATACCTGTCCGTGGTGAGTAGTGTTCATCAAACCCGAGATACACGCATTTTTGTGAAAAAGAATAATGTGTGAACTTTACGGATGGGCCCCACCTCTGTTCTTAAGATTGGCTTACTCATCACGAGTCACCAGGTCAACATGATATTGCACGTGAGAGTGGAGAAGAGCGTGCTCGATATGTCCGTACAACCATTAAAAAACGAAATCCACTCTTTTGTAAAATAATACATACCATCTTAAAATATCCCCTCCTTTTTGTGACCAGTATACATAAGTTAAATCGGTCGTAAACCATTTTATGAGAGAATACTTACCATTCAACTTCTGATTTTAAAACGTCACATTTGAATTGTAATGGTTCAGTCTCAATCTTGGTATCATCATCTCATCTCAACCCATAACCCGTCATGGGTCGTAGGGGTGCCATGGTGGAAGCATCAGCAGACATGGTCCTCCACTGCTCTCTATTCTCAGCAATGCGTACAAGTGTGGAAAAACCGTGTCCTGCCCATTCTTTGATGTTATCAGCCCAGGATTGTCTTTGCCTTCCTCATCTCCGTTTACCTTCGACTGTTCCCTGGAGGATCGTTTTCGAAAGGGAGTCATGACGAGTTACATTCACAAACCAGGCAAGCTTTCGACGTTTCACTATTGACAAAAGTGGTTCTTGGTGGCCTGCATAGGTGTTTATCTTCTCTCTAACATAGACATTTGTTTTGTGCTCTTTATAGCAAATGCGCAAAATTCTTCTATAACATTTATACTCGAAAGCCTGAATCCTTCGCTCCGTATATGCAGTGAGTGTCCAGCCCTCACACCCAAACAAGAGAATAGATAATACAAGTGATTTGTATAATTTGATTTTCACAGGAAAACTGATGTTACTTTTCCAGATCACATTCAACCTTGTCATGGCAGCTGAGGCCATCTCAAGTCTTGTCTTGATTTCTTTACTTGATCTTCCATCACTACATATAGTGGACCCGAGATATTTAAAGGTGTTAACTTCTTCTAACGTTTGCCCATTTAACGTAATATTGGTCGGAACATGTTTCTTATAGCTATTCATCAATATCTTGCTTTTTTCTATATTAATTTCCATCCCATACGTTCTTGTTACTTTCTCCAGTCTAGAGTTAAGGTCTCGAAATTCTGATTCTGTTCCAGCTATCAGATCAATATCATCAGCAAAACGTTGATTACACAGAGGGCAGCCTCCAATCGATATGGTTGATTTATAATCGTAGAGAGCCTCCTGCATAATATGTTCTAGATATATATTAAAGAGAACTGGTGACAGGATGCATCCCTGGCGAACTCCTACAGTTGTTTTGAAAAATTATCCAATGTCGTTGCTTGCAAAAACAGCACTGCTTGCGTCCTTGTATAGTGCTTCAATGATATCTATGATGTTGGTATCAAAATTGAATTTTCTCATTATTTGCCATAAGCCTTCATGCCAGACTCGATCGAAGGCTTTTGTGAAATCGATGAAGTTATGGTATAAATCATGTTGATGCTGGAGATGTTTTTCGATCAGTAATCTAATATTGAAGATTTGTTCTGAGGTACTTCTTTTTGGTCTAAAGCCAACCTGTTCCTCTGACAAGATTTCTTCTGATTTCTGTTTTATTCTGTTCAAAAGTATCTTTAACATCACTTTACTTGGATGACTAATAAGGCTAATGGTTCTGTAGTTCTTGCACATTTTTAGATTTCCTTTCTTTGGAAGCGGTATTACTAATGACTGCGTCCATTCTTTTGGCCATTTTTTTTGTACTCCATATCTTCTGGCAAATTGTTGTCATGATTTTTACTATATCTGGTCCTCCATATTTCAAGAGCTCTGCTGGTATATTATCCACACCCGGTGACTTCCCTCCTTTCATCGAACATATAGTAATTCCACTTCTTCCCGTAGTATTGCTGCATTTCCGAGTTCCCTGTTTTCGCACTTAATGTTGTTTAATATGCCTAAGTCAGTGTCAAGTTTACAGTTATATAATTCTTTACAATATTCTGTCCACCTTCTCATTACAGCTGTTTTTTCATTGAGCAGAGCCCCATTGCTATCTTCTATGACAGTTACCCTGGGCTGTTGGGGTTTTGATAGTCTTCTTAATGTGTCAAAAGCTGCCTTGCTGTTACCTTTTATTAGCCCCGTATTAATGGACTCACATTGAGCAGCTACCCATTTTTCTTTGGCCTGTTTCATTTTCTTTCTAATATTTTTATTCACCATACTGTATTGCCATGCTGCTTCAGGAACCTCTTTCTTAACCTTTTTCATTTCCCGCCGTGTATCACATAACTTCAGAATGTCATCTGTAACCCATGGTTTGTTTATTTTCTTTCTTTTACCAAGTATTTCTGTTGCTGATTCAATGAGCACGTCTTTCATGTTCTCTGTGACTGAGTTGATATCATCCTCCAAAAAGTTGAGAGCTGCGAATTTTCCTCCAACAGTTGCCTCAAAGATTCCCGCGATTTCTGGATCTTTCAGTTTGTCTAAATTGAATCTTAACTGAGAAAATCTGTTTTGATTATAGTTCTTTTTGAGTTTAAGCTTGAGCGTCATCAATACCATGTCGTGATCACTACCAATGTTGGCTTTATTAATGCTGGACTTGAATCTTTTGGATACAAGAATAAAATCAATTTGGCCATGTATCTCAGTTTTTGGGGCATGCCACGTTGTTCTTCTTGATAACTTATGAGGAAATAGTGTATTTGCAAGGGTTAGTTTATAGTTGCTGGCAAATTCTAGTAGCCTTAGTCCTCGATCGTTGGTTTCTCCTGTCCCAAATATCACTGCATCTCAAAAATGTTGAAACGCATTCTGTGTATCAAGTACAGTATTTATAATCTCAGATTCCTGACCATGGCACTAAGACATGCATATACACTGGTCCATCTTTTGAGATCACTACTCAAAGAATCAAACCTTTCAAACACATTTTAGTGATTCTATTATTTATGTTAGTTATTGCCTTGGTTACACTTTTATTCTCACGCGGAAGAAAAGCTTGCGGAAGTGATCTTTGTATTTACTGCTCATGTGATAGTAAATAAAGATATTGATAGAAGAGTTTATACCCTCCATTACATAGCCAAGTCCGGCAAATATCATTCCCATATTTAAATATTTTCCATGCAATGTCAGCTCGGATACCAATGCAACTGCTAACATTAAGACGGTAATGGGAGTAAAGCAAACGATAAATAAAGTAGAAATCATCACAACCATTTTTGCTGTATTCTGGTTACGGGTGGAAACTCTGTCAATCTGTGCATGAATGGTGGTTTTCATTCTCCATTTTGTTCTGTCTTGTAGTTTTCGCGAAAGTATTATCGTGCATATAACAATCATCACAAAGGCTATCAAAGGAATAGAGAAGTTGTTGATAACAAATGAAATCCTTTCCACGTGTTCGTGATCGTCCATACGAACAATTCCAAAAATAGTTTTGTTCCTCAATGAAGAAAATTTCATGTCCATTTTGTTGACAATGTACACCGGGGCAGCACTACAGAAGAGAACGACGAAGATACAGATGACGATCACAGTCGCTCGACGTGGAGTAGCGATACTTTTTATCTGTAGGAATACAAATGGGTATTTTGGAATATTTCATGGTTTCCACTTAAGCAATTTTCTGAATTTTTTATTATTCATCGATAATAGTAATATAATTGTTAGGAAATAAAAGAAAAAAGACAATCAAAAGATCATCTATCTCAAACTACGACAGTGCTAGTGATGTCATATGCAGCATTAATGTTATACAAGGGGATTGACATAAGTCTTGGGCCTGACCATGAAGGACATGTCACAGAGAGCTGAAATTTTGTATAGTGTTTATTCCTTTTCAATATAGCCACCGTCTGAATTGACACACTTCTGCCATGTCTGCTTGACCTTGAAAAGACCTTGGGAGTAGAACACCCTATTTTTCAAACTAAAGCAGTCATCACATGCCAGTATAACATCTTCAACGCTGTCAAAATGATTTCCTTTTAGCTGTTTTTTAAGATTTGAGAATAGAAAAAAGTCTGATGGAGCCAAATCTGGAGAATATGGTGGGTGTGGAAAAATTTCAATATTCAAATCGTTGGCGGCTAGCTGCACAAGCCATGCTTTGTGAGAGGGCGCGTTGTCTTGACGCAAAGGAAGATTTTGAGTGCGCGTTATCCCTCGTTTCCTGGTTACAAACTTTCTTAGTTTGGTGAGAAGATCTGCATAGTACTGTCCATTAACTGTGTTGCCACGAGGCAGATAATCTTTCAAAAGGACACCTTTGCCGTCCCAAAAAACAGTCAGCATCACTTTTCCTGCAGATTTCTGCACTCTCGGCTTGACAGGTGTTGGGGAGCCCGGGGTTTTCCATTGCATGCTGGCAATTTTGGATTCGGGGTCATAATGGTGTACCCAAGACTCATCTACTGTCACGATGGTCTTCAAAAAAAATTTTTGACTGACACTTTTTTAGCAACTGTTGACAGCAATTTACCCTCGTTTGCTTCTGTTCACGTGTCAACAGTCGCGGAACCCAACGTGCACACACTTTTCTCATGTTCAGTCTGTTGTGTAAAATTCTATAAACTGTTCTTTCATTTAGTTTTACTCTACTAGCTATCTCCAACATTGTCATTTTTCGATCCTGGTCAATGATTTTCTTCACTCTTGTTGCATTTTCATCGTTGCACTCTGAGGCTGGTCTACCAGATCTTGGCAGATCAGCAACATTTGAGCGGCCGCACTTAAACTGTTGACACCAGTTTTTTACACCAGTATATGAAGGACAAGACTCGCGAAACACTGGTTCCATCTCCCTGTTTATTTCTGTAGGTGTTTTTCCCTGAAACATGAGAAATTTTATCACGGCTGTGGCCTCCTTCTTTTCCATTGTTTTGTCAAATCTTTGGAGCAGCAGATCCGGTCAATAGGGTACATTGCGCCGTGCACCGTAGCGGGTAAACCCATTGAAGAAACAAACGCGTACTTCACACATTCAGTGCAAATATGATGAATTTTAAATGTGCCAAGTTTCATCTTCTTCCTGTGACTCCTTCATGGTCAGGCCTAAGACGTATGTCAATCCCCTTGTAACTTTTATGAATACAACTGGATACGTTACAAAACAGATTGTCTTGTCTTAATTACATTTGACACATACGACCACTCGTACTTACGACAGTTATCATATTACTTTTACAATATTATTATTCTGCTGTAATTGTTATTTATTTATTAATTATTTGTTATAGAAAAGTATCTTCCGTTAGAGTACTTTCATGTTGTAATTTGTACATTGTATTGTATCACTATAACATACGAGTAGCATTAGTTTTAAAGATGCAACGAAACAGACCTGCTTTTGTCAGTGATTAGGTATGTTAAATGTTAATATTTCATTTTGGTTCATATAGTATATACTGATGTTTGACTTACAACCGTGTCGAGTTATGACGGGGTCGTCAGAACAGAACCCCGTCGAGGACCGTCTCAATCTGAAAATTGTTTAGGGCAAGAGTCGGCAGCCATTCGTTTCCGATGCACCAGTAGCTCCTAGTGGATAATTTGGTAGATCTGTAGGAGATTGTGTGGACCAAGAAAGAAACAAAGACTTTATAAGCTAGGTAAATTTCGGACTAGACCTCTCTTGCCGGCATTTAAAATCGTGGTTCCCCGGAATCAAAGCTACATTTTCTGTATTCCCAGTCAAATCTATCGAGGTGGCTACAACTTTTTCCGTATCAAATCTATCGAGGTGGCTAGATCAATATTTTCTTGAACTACACGAGACAGGAATACAATCTTTTCTTTGTAAGGTTTACCACTCCCCTGTCCCTCCTACGCCTGGCTTAAGAGCTTACAATTCACACACACACCCACACACACACACACACACACACACACACACACACACACACACACACACACACACACACATATATATACAGGGTGTTTATAAAGTCGCTGTGCAGTGAAATATACGCCCGGGCGAGACTACGTCACCACAAACACCCTGTTTTCAATGGCTAACACCATTTCCTTTCAGCAATGAAACCGTGAATATAACAACGGTCAGATGGCCGTCTGTTTAATCTTTCAAGGCTGAAGGCAAAAACAAAAATCAGAAGGGTCACTATAAGAGACTTGTTGTTCGCTGACGATGCTGCAGTCGTCACTCAAAGCCAACAGGAGCTTCAGAGCTTGATGAATCGCTTCACTAAAGCATGCAAGGAGTTTGGCCTCACAATAAGTCTAAAGAAAACGAATGTGCTGAGTCAGGATGTGGGTGCTGCACCAGTTATCACTATCGATAACTATGAATTGGCAGTGGTGCACCACTTCACATACCTAGGGTCTACCATCAATGACAAACTCTCACTGGATACAGAAATCGAAAGCCGCATTGGCAAAGCTGCAGCTACCTTTGCCCGCCTCACATCGCGTGTTTGGGGAAACTCTAAACTCACAATGAAGACCAAAGCTGCGGTATATAATGCCTGCGTCACCAGCACACTCCTATATGGCAGCGAGACCTGGACGACCTATGCTAAGCAAGAAAGAAGGCTCAATACCTTCCATTTGCGGTGTCTACGCCGCATCCACGGCATCTCGTGGAAAGATAAAGTGACAAATGTCGAGGCGTTGTCACGTGCTGGCCTTCAAAGTAGCATCCCAAAAGATATCTTCTACGGACAATTAGCAGATGGCAAGAGAACAGTTGGGCGACCACAGCTGAGGTTCAAAGATGTGTGCAAGAGAGATATGAGGGCACTGGACATGGATCCAGCAACATGGGAGCATGAAGCTGCCGATCGCAATATGTGGCGATGCTATTTACGGCACCACCTCAGATTGGGCGAAGAGAGGCTCACACAAGAAGCAGAGGTGAGGAGAAAAAGTCAAAAGGAGCACCAGGAAAATAAGCAGCTGAGGGCTGCCACCTCAGGGGCGCATTCCCATAGTCAGTTATGACTGAAGGGGCTATTATTATTATTATTATTATTATTATTATTATTATATATATATATATATATATATATATATATATATATTCTTCTCTTCTTCTTCCGTCCTTAGACACCGACCGTCAAAGCAGTCAGTGGCCATTACGCCTAGTGGCGTCTTAGGGCAACAGCAGATAGGTTTTCTTTGCGATTGTTTCCCATCACGCCTAGTGGCGTCTTTAGGGCAATAGCAAATCAACCCATTTGCTGTTGTTTCCGTAATCGAAGTGACTGCCAAACTGGTGTCAACAGTTTAAGTTCGGCCGCTCAAATGTTGCTGATCTGCCAAGATCTGGTAGACCAGCCTCAGAGTGCAACGATGAAAATGCAACAAGAGTGAAGAAAATCATTGACCAGGATCGAAAAATGACAATGTTGGAGATAGCTAGTAGAGTAAAACTAAATGAAAGAACAGTTTATAGAATTTTACACAACAGACTGAACATGAGAAAAGTGTGTGCACGTTGGGTTCCGCGACTGTTGACACGTGAACAGAAGCAAACGAGGGTAAATTGCTGTCAACAGTTGCTCAAAAAGTGTCAGTCAAAAAATTTTTTTGAAGACCATCGTGGAGAATAAGAACCACCATTCATGCACAGATTGACAGAGTTTCTACCCGTAACCAGAATACAGCAAAAATGGTTGTGATGATTTCCACTTTATTTATCGTTTGCTTTACTCCAATTACCGTCTTAATGTTAGCAGTTGCATTGGTATCCGAGCTGTCATTGCATGGAAAATATTTAAATATGGGAATGATATTTGCCGGACTTGGCTATGTAATGGAGGGTATAAACTCTTCTATCAATATCTTTATTTACTATCACATGAGCAGTAAATACAAAGATCATTTCCGCAAGCTTTTCTTCCGCGTGAGAATAAAAGTGTAACCAAGGCAATAACAAACATAAATAATAGAAGCACTAAAATGTGTTTGAAAGGGTTGATTCTTTGAGTAGTGATCTCAAAAGATGGACCATTTTATATGCATGTCTTAGTGACATGGCCAGGAATCTGAGATTATAAGTACCGTACTTGATGCACAGAATGGTGTTTCAACATTTTTGAGATGCAGTGATACCAAGATTGAGACTGAACCATTACAATTCAAATGTGACGTTTTAAAATCAGAAGTTGAATGGTAAGTATTCTCTCATAAAATGGTTTACGACCGATTTAACTTATGTATTATTGCAATAGGACTATTTCTGCGCTCACAAAATCTGCTTCAGCAACATACATTATCGGCAAGATACACTACAGAATAGACAACGTTCAAAATATTCCCAAGTATATTACCACCAAACCCATCTATCACCATCACCCTATGTGGAGTGTTGCTTGTCGTTTTGATGTTAAATGTTAGTATTATATAACAGGATAGTTCCTGTTGCCAAGATAACTTCTAGGGTAGTAAATCTCTTACGACACCGCAACCAGCCCCACACCACTCAGAATGATTTGAGTCACAATGGCCGAAATGGACGATATACAATTTATTGAGTACAGCACGCAGCTCCACAAATAGATAGTTCAAGCCAACATGTAATGGCAGATAATATGCAGTAGATGAAATACCGTAGGTAGTCAGTCCATGTCAGGAAGGCTGTCCTTTTTCTCAATATGCTTCATTCACTCAATACTCGACACTGAGCAATTATACTTCTTGTCCATATAGATACTAGATAACTAGAGGACTAGATACATCTCACCAAAGATCTTGATGTATTTAGTGATAACAGAACTCCATTTTTAACCCTTTAACAATCAGGAGCTCAAACACAGACGTCCACTCGCCATGACACACACTCGTATCTCCTGGCCTTCTCCCCCTCTAATTTAACGTGAGCCAGCCAAGCATATCGGCTTAACGTCACTCACCTGACTTTATCAGAGACCCGTATAAAATAAACAAACAAAGAGCCGTGCTGAGCTAAACCTATAATAGGCACAATTGTTATGAATTTTAATCATAACATGGAGATACAATGCAGCTAAAAAATGACATACACATTTCATTACCTGGCACAACGGAAAAAAGAGTGAGAACTCGTGACCTAGGAGATCTGAAAAGTCAAAGTGCTGCACCAGTCGACGTGTTAACGAAAGCAGAAGAATGTATGTGGCCTGAGGCTCCAGACGACATGATTTGCAAATGTTAAAAACATCAATTACTGACATTTTGTCAAAACATCACACCGATAGTTGTAGCAAAATGTGGCTTTGAGTTATTCTAGTTTAACTATTCTTATCCGCCAGTATCCAGCTGGTTCAGAAACATCTATTGTTTGTTTCCAAAAACATGACTTAACGGAACGGACTACGGACTACGACTTATGGAACTTGGAACACAAGAAGTATAAATGGGAAGGAAGAGGAGCTGGTGGAAGAGATGAGGAAAGCAAAACTAGAAATCCTGGCTATAACGGAAACAAAGAAAAAAGGACAAGGAGTCAGAAAGAAACCACAGGCAGATTGAAAAGGAAGAGTTATTAAGAGTACTTGGTATTCTGAACCATCTCTAAGAGCTCCATGTACTGATACGTGCATTCAATTTACAAGCGGAGTACCATCGGAGGCAACTAAACACAGCTGCTTCTTTATTTAGAAAGCTGGAAAGTTCTTCTTGTATGCTAATGGGTGAGATAAAATAACGAAAAAATAATTAGTCCTTGTCAATGTAACTGTGTAAGACACAATCAATGAATATACTGTTACGATAAAGCAAGTTTACATGATAGGAAACTATATAGAGAGCGATGCAACAGGAGGTAACCTGATCATCAAACATGATCCCCCCGTGGATCAAGTGTTTACATTCTAGGGGTGGTGGTGGACCCACTTGGGTCATAACTCCCAAGTGTCATCCTCCTGCTGTCATGTCCAGATAATTTAATCCACTCCACCTTGGTCGCAGCTGTCAACTTCAATCCTGTTTTTTCTGTCAGTTGCAGGCAATTGTGAAAGTAACTCTTCTGTTAAAATTAAATTGCTGTCCTGAATTCCATAACCCGTTGCGGTCGTTGCACAGTTAGCACGATGCCTTGTCCGCAGTTTCACTGTGTCTCTTAAATGCCCTTAATCTTGACTGCCCTTTTAAACCAAACATTTTCAGTAGATCATACATTGAGGCAGCCACTAGACCTCTTGCACCTACCTCAACAGCCATGACCCTTCCAGTGAACCCGTCGTGTCTCAAGTCCGTGACCAGATCATTATACTTGGCCACTTTTAACTAGTGTTGCTCGTCCAATCTGGATTCAAACGGCACGGTCAGCTCAATCAGAATAATCTGGTGCGATGATGAGGAATGTAGCACTTTATCTACCTGGCCGTCTTCGAGATCTTCTGCTACTTTCTGGATATATCCCTCGCCCAGGTAGATTTACTGCCATCTCCCAGTCATTTGTACAGTCAAGAATAAGTGGTAAACTGCTACTTGGTTTACTTCGTTTGGGATGTGCTGACTTTCCTAATCTCAGAAAGTATTATTAGCGGTACTCGGTAAGACTTTACTGTTCGCCTTCACCCTTGCCAGGTCTGTTGTAGCAGCCAGCTCATATAGTACTCTGTTAGGGCCCCATTTGTATTGCCCTTGCCATAATAAAATCTTGCAAGCTGAGAGTACATGTTCAAGTGTCAAATTTTAACAGAGTAAACAGACTCCAAAACCAAGCAGCACGTATTATAACAGGGGCCCTAAAGTCTACACAAATCAACCATATGGAAAACATCACAGGGCTACAGTCAATGGAGGATAGACGTGACAGCAGAGTCTTAAAACAAGCTGAAAAATTTAAGAGGCTCGAAGGACACCCCATGTACCAAAGAATGAATAGGCTAGGAAGAGGCATGCTCAAGCGAACTAACTTTGTTGCCCAAGCAAAAGAAAAAATTAACAATAATACCATACTAGCAAGCTCAGTTGCAAAGACAATCCCAACAAGCTCAACTATCCCACTGTGGAAAATAAGATGCTTTCCTAAGTTAAAATCTGATATTCCAGGCATTGAAGTTAAGGGAACACAGACAGAAACACAAAGAAAGTGTATAGCAACCAAGTATATTGATCAAACATTTCCAGCAAAGCTTTGGACACATGCATATACTGATGGTTCGGCAACAAATGCAGTTGAAAATGGGGGTGCCGGCATCCTCATAAAATTAAAGAATAGAATTCACTCTATGGCAATTGCCACTGGAAAATACTGCAATAACTTCTGTGCTGAAGCAGAAGCCCTGAAACAGGTAGCTGAAACTCTTATTGAATGCAAAGCACAGGCAGAAAAACAGATAGTAATCTTTTCAGATGCCCTCTCAATAATATCAGCGCTGAAGAGCCACCAAACTAAAGGATTGAAAGATCTGATAATCTCCCTTGAAAGACTGGCCGAATGCTTCAAGAAGTGCACTATCCAGTGGATACCAGCCCATTGCAACATACCAGGAAATGAGGAGGCAGATAGACTTGCTAAGGAAGGAGGTGCCTCACAACAAAATGATATAGAGACAACTTACGCAACGGCAAAGACCACTATAAAGGCTACATTCAAGTATCAAATGGGAAAGAGAGCACCCGGGACATTTGAAAAATGATGCATATCATCAACTATCCAGAAAAGAACAGGTCATCATTTTTCGGCTACGCACTGGTCACAACAGATTGAGATACCATCTGTACCACAAATACAAAATTGGTGCAATAGATCTCTGCACCTGCGGTACCAGCCCTATGACAGTCGAACACCTGCTGCAATACTGCCCAACCTACAGTAAACGAAAAACTGTTTGGAGATGTTGGGAGCCTTGGGTTGACTACTGCCTTTATTAGGGTCATAAATGTGGAAGTCTGAAGGCGAACGAGGAAGAAGAAGAAGAATACATATATGCGCATATTTACAATTAAAAATGAAGATAGTAACAGTTGATGTTTGTTATAAATGGCTTTTCCCATCTTTTATATCATGGAATCTTGGTTTCTAAGGAATGTTGCTGTACTTTCTTTTTTTCTTTTGTATTCTAGTATTGTTTAAATTTATTGATCATTGCTATTGTATTGAGTAAAAATTGGTAGACGTAATGAGCCTTTATCTGTCAGAAAATAGTCTTGCACGACAAGACCGTATCAACAGGTGGACACGTGGAAGGACAACTCTTAACGTGTTTAATCAGCCATCTTGAAAAGAGAAGAACAAGAACAGAAAGATTATATTCAAGGGCAAGTAACCCCTATTGTCCGCATCCTCAGAAGAGACCACGACACCATCACCAGAACTGCTATGCAATGGACTCCAGAAGGAAAGAGAAAGCAAGGCCGGCCAAAAGCCACCTGGTAGAGAACCGTGGTTGCAGAGATGATAAGCATGGACCAGAAGCTTGGGCACCACACGAAGGAAGACAGCCGACCGAACAAAGTGAAGACAGTTTATTGCTGTCCTACAAGACGCCACCAGGCGTAATAGTCACTGATTGCTTTGTCAGTCGTGGGCAGAGGACAAAAGAAGAAGTAACGCTTGTTATAGTAACAATGGCAACGTATATATAAACAAAACCAACACCCTCTTCCCTTCTTCTTTATTAATGAAACAAGTAATTTAACCAAGAGGGTTTCTTGTGATCTCTCTGAGGTCTTACGTCTAGACGGCAGAAACGATTATTTATGTTATTTTCTAGGGCTAGAAGTAACTGTATTAGAAGTATTAGCTTCTGGAGAATTAGAACTATTTATTTTTCAAGTATTCTTCAAATCTGACAAAACGTGCTTTCTGTTTATGCAGAACTGGAGAAGAGAAGTCAATGTTTATGTCCACGATCAGTTGAAAATAGTAGATCATTAGAGGGTTCAGTGTTTCTAGAATAGATCTCGGAGCTTCTGGGTAGTGGACCCTTGGTTTAGGGTAATAATTTTCGTTACTTACGCATTCCAAAAAGACCTGTGATTAGATAACAGATGACTTATAAAGATATCTAAAGAGATCGTAATAAGATCGTAGGTAAAATCAAATACACAAAGTAACTAAATAACAACCATTTTCAATTCAAAATATTCTCTTTACACTCGGTTGCATAGTGTGAGACTATGCTCAAGTTCACAGCACATACAAACCTTTAGTGGCGTAATAATACACAAGCACCTCTCTATAGTAATCATGGCAGTGATACAACTGCTAACTCGGGTGAAAGTAAGATGTGGCATTCCTGTTGTTAAGTATATTACTTCTATAGGTTCGAAGGGCAAATCTGCTGCCATGACGGCAGGTGATAAGCAGATACATAACCAAACCATCGTTGTAAGACTGCATAGATCAGAGACTGATAAACCTGAATAGACAGAATAATAGTTTGCACAAGTCAATGTTGTTTACAAGATGATTTGGTTTTGTGCTTATGTTTACACTGTAGAAGAATGAGAATTAAATAAAAATGTTGTCAACATTTTAAACAGTACAATATCATTTTTCTTGTTGTTTTCTCCTGTGAAAGCTTGGCAACAAAAATACTTGTCACTGATTACTAATTAGGGGTTTTCGCTATTGTTATTTTTGATCAGAATCGACATCACTGCACTCCGGCAAACCTATAGGTGCTCGGTCTCCCTCAGCAAATGTCGAAGAGTATTTGATTTTCTTCGTACACTCTACGTCGTCTACTTGAATGTTTTCAAAGAAAGCAGTAATCAGCTTGAGGCTATTTGCATCTCGGTTGTCACGGATTACCTCCCTGCTTTGCAGTAGTGGTCCAACAGTGGCCAAAACTCAAGAGTATCTAATATAGGTCTTCAAAGGTGTCTACCTTCACACAAGATTGCTCTTGGCAGAGTGGTAGATAGATGGATAATGATGCTTCTATCTCAAGGGTATTTCACAAGATATTCAGAAAAGCGAGAACAATGCTGCATTGGCTGAGCACTCTATGATCTGCCGACAACTTTTGTGCAGAATTTAGCAATTTTTAATTTTAGCTCGTCATACCCCCACCCTGATTTACTCAGTGGAATTCTTATTATTATGGTGTATCTCTGTTTAGAATGTTTTTAGTAAAGTGACTGAGACAAACAAACATGCAGTACATCTAAAATGATTAAATCCAAGTTAAATATGTATATTTACAAATTACAAAATTTAATAACCACTTCGGTTTTAACAGTTTAAACAATTGAATAATTTAAAAGAAAATGTTCATCCTTGGAGGATGGTAGAATGTTTAGTTAAGAAGTCGCGTGGCAGCTTATAAAACTACTTAGCTGTCAGTGACGGTTCTGTTCCTTCTAAGGGTTTGGTTCCACGTAGACTGCTCCCAGAAAGTGTCAGGAAGTGTCTACAAAGCTGGTCCATCGTCTTGAAGCTCAGGCCACTTTTCCCTTATTGTTTCAGAGATAGTACCCTCAAATGGTACCACCACCAACTATGGTAAAAGAATAGAAACGCTCTCCTGAGTATTGCAATTTCCGAAACATAGTTATCTGCCCCCTTTCTCTTATTCCACTATCCCGTCTACCTCAAAATTTAACCTCGATGAGAATTAAACATAATCCCTCGAGAGAAAACTTTGTATACATTTAAATTGAATAGCCTGACCTTTATTTTACATTTAAATGAACAGGGTAATCGTACAGATAGAATATGTTTAGATTTACATCTCCACTGACTTAAAAGTGTTCACAAAATAAATTGAATATGTTTCCATTTATATCTACACTTGTTGAAAAGTTTGAAACTTTTTATTATTTTTAAAGTGAAAATGTTTACGTTTACATTACACTGGTTTGAAAAGGTAAATATTTTACTTAGAATGTACATCAATTATTTCATGTTTCCCTCCCTGCTCCATATGGAACTTGGGACTACCTATGCTTTTAGTTCTCTTTAAGAAACTAGCGATAAAGCAGTCACCAACCCTTGCAATGGTGGTTCATGAAATCATCATTCTATATGATGAGGTTGCCAGCCTCAAATGACTTAGACATCCATAGCGATTTTCACACATTAATATTCACATGGTAATATATACATATTAGTTCACATGTTAGTAATGAAAAATGTAGAATGTAAAATGACAACTTACGCCAATCCTGGCTCACATACTTTTTGCTCAGGTGAAAAAAGTTAAGGCACTTGATTAGGCCTCTTACACGTGTTCTCGGGGGTCGTTACGTTTATATGATAATTCCCTCTATGACTCCGTGTGTTCAGTATCCTCAGTTCTGGTTTACTTGTTAAATTGATAGTTTTCCTGGGCTGTTTTACAAGTACTTTAAATACACCAATAAAAGGTGTCCGGTTTGATAAGATGGAAGTCTGATTCTAACTTCTGCCAGTCTGGTATCTTCTTGGCAAGCGTGAATCTCACATTGAAGTTAGACTTGAACAAACGCCCAGTTATATTTCCTGTCCTACCCCCGCATCTGTTTGTTATGAATCTAATCAGTGCTCCAATCATTTCAAACATTCTTGTTCGGTGGGGCAATTTCAAAATATTTCGACATGGAATAATTTTGCGCATGATGCAAAGGGCACGTCTCCCATGGCAATCAAACATCCGATGCCTTATGTACAAACTCACAAACACATCGGTAAACTTTCTAAGCAATGTGTGTACGATGTAACATCTTATTACTTTACAAGTCGGACAAGGAAACGATTAGGTCATCCTTTTCTGTCCAACATGAGTCACCCAGACAAGTAATCTTGTGGCAGAGATTTATGATTAATAAATTTCTATATCTTTTCTTTATTCTACACTTGTCTTTTACCTTTCTTTCGCTCTGTTACCTTTTTTTCGCATACGCTCGATTGGTATTACCTTTCTTTTGCATACGTTCGATTGGTACTTTTTCCTCCCATATTCAAACCTTTCTCATTTTTTCTATTCAGCAAGCATTTAATTGCTGTTCGCTATCTTTCTTTGATGTGAGTTTGCCAGCACACCTGATTAGCATACGTGAGCTGTAATTTTAACACCAGCGCCAGAGATCAGACCGAGACCAGATTTGAATAAATTTGAGTAGATAGCGTGAAACCGTAGTGAGAAATCTTTATTACCTTTTCCCTGAATCCGTTCGTGATAAGTAATTAACACGACGAATCGGGAGATCTAAGATACTGCCCGCTTGAAATACGAGCAGAAAGACGAAGGTAACTCACACTGATTAGCGCATTGGCGATGTCTGGTTTTAGTGTGAGATAGATCTTTGATTTTGCAGACTGAACGTAGAAATCTCCCGTAGGTGAGAGAGCTGGTTTTGGAGGGATAATTAACTATCTTCTTTCATCTTTTAATATATTTACCCCAGAATTTTAAACTCAAATTCATTCAGTACTGCCACAGCTTTAGAGAGACAGCTAGCGCGAGTTCTAGAGAACATTGTAATAGTAGAGTCTTAGTTTCTCGTGGAGAAAATCTTAGAAGTTTGTGTAAAGGTATAATTTATATATGACCAGTATTATCGAGTGATTTAATTGTTAAGTCAGTCATTTGATAATTGTCTAAATTACTGTGTTACAGTGGATAGCAGAATAAATTATAATTTCTAGCTAAAAACTCATTCAGCTATAAATAAATTTAATTAAACTGCTAGTAACCAGTCAGAGAATAATTTAACCATCTAAGTAATGCACTGATACATCATGAGTGTTGACGAAATATGTATTTATTTCTAATTCATGATGATTAATTTCTTTTAACGACTAGAATTTATTTCTCGGGAGTTTTAAACGATAAGACAAGCTCTAAGTTTGCGGTTTATAATTTAAGTTAAATGACCGAAGTAAACATATTCTATTTTACGCGTAGGATTGTGTATACTATTAGGGTTGAGTATTTATGTTTTTTTTTTCTCTTCCTTTTATACAGTATATTGGTCAAGCCCAAAATCTACAAGCGGTTTTTCGGTATATATGAGAATAACCTTGAAGAAACATTGTGTACTTAATACGAGAGTTCACAAGTCAAAACCTGTCTGGCATTGTGTTTGCATCCAGAAGGAGACATAGTACCCATCTCACGAACTTTAAGACTAAATGCAGTAACTGGGCCTATCGAGCCAGATTATAATTCTTCCCTAAATCGCATGTACATTCAGCCCGTGTGGCGAGAAAAATTACAAACAGTAACAGTTCCGACGATTGAATAATTGTGGTGTGATCAATAATTTTATATTGAGAGAAGTTACCAACCTGCCATTTCCTAAGCCCTGGACACCACGAGATTTTGACATTGTGAGCCCATTTAAAATTTCTTACCTGAACTGAGTCAAGTTACTTACTTACTTAGTCGTTCCCCTTCTACCGTGAGGTGTAGAGGTTTGGAAGAGAGAGCGCCAGACCATTCTATCAGCTGTCTTCTTCCTGGCCTGGTTCCATTCTAGTCCTCGGTCCTTCAAAGATTGTCTAATGTTGTCCTCCCAGCGGACTCTGGGTCGTCCTGGAGGTCTGGATCCCTGGCTCTTTGTTTCCCATGCTTGTCGTGGTAGCCGATCTTCTCCCATTCTGCAGACATGGCCAAACCATCTTAGTTGGGACTGTTCTATTTGGGTCTGCAGCGGATGGGATTTTAGGCCTTGACGGATCGTCTGGTTGCGGACCATGTCTCTTCTTGTTACTTCAACCACTTTCCTCAGATACCTCATTTCTGAGGTTTGGATCTGGCTTTTGTGGGTTGTAGTCATTGCCCACGACTCGCATCCATATGTCAAGACTGGGACATAGGTGGAGCGGTATACAGCCATCTTCGTTTTCTTACCAACCTCTTTCTTGCTGAGGAATCCACGATTTATGGCCTGAAAAAGTCTCCCAGCCGCTGCTTTTCGAGTGGCCAACTCTTCTTTGATGCCTCCCTTTCGGTCTATAATAGCTCCGAGATATTTAAAGTGGTCGACCTGCTCCAGGACCTGTTCTCCCAACTTAATCTGATGTTTTCTTTCTTCTCGTGATATCACCATGGATTTTGTTTTAGAGCTGCTTATGACCATCCCTCTCTTCTCCAGCTCTTCCTTCCAGACTTGCAGGTTGGATTGGAGATGTGCCTCTGATTTAGCAATCAGGGCAACATCATCAGCAAATGCCAGCTCCGAAATATAGACCTGTCTCATCTTCCAGTACCCCACTGAATACTTTCTTGTTCTCTCCTTACATGCCTTGATGACATCGTCCATAAGGAGTATGAAGAGGTAAGGTGATAGGATATCACCTTGTCTTACACCAGTGGTGGTCCTGAACTCTTCTGACATATGGTTTGCTGTCCTCACATAATTTCTGCAAGACTTGTAGAAGCTCTGTATAGCATGAATCAGAGGTGCTGGAATATTCTTCCTTGCCAAACAGTCCCAAAGTTTGCTCCAGGGGACCCTGTCAAACGCCTTTTCCAGATCTATGAAACAAAGATGGATCTCACTCTTATACTCAAGGGCCTTTTCACTCAGCTGTCTGAGTGTGAAGATTAGGTCTTGAGTACTTCGGTTTGCTCGGAATCCGCACTGGACCTCATCCAATTGTGGCTCAGCTAGGCGTCGGAGTCTCTGCTCTAGGATTCTAGAGTAGATTTTACCAGGGACACTGAGAAGGGATATGCCTCTATGGTTTCCACATTGTCGATTGTCACCCTTTTTGAAAATTGGTGTTATGATGGCAATCTCCCAATCCTTTGGTATGGTCTTGTTGCACCATGCTGCCTGTAGGACCTTTAAGAGTAATAGGTCGCCTGATGCTCCCATGTACTTAACCATTTCTGGTGTTATACCATCATGCCCTGCTGCTTTGCCCATCTTGATTTTCTCTAGTGCTGCCCTCAGTTCTTCCATCTTTATGTCATCTTCACCATCATTGGTTTCCTCTTCTGTGTCAGTGGTTATCATTTCTGATGCTTCATCATGCTCACCATCCAGGAGTTCTGAGAAATATTCTTTCCATCTTTCCATTACTTCCTTCGGGGCAGTAAGCAATTTGCCTTGCTTGTCCTTTATAAATTTGAGAGGGCATTGTTTTTCTTTCCTCATGTTCTTTAGGGTCTTATAGAACAATTTCTGGTTTTCTTGTGCATCTTTTTCTAGCTTTTCTCCAAATTCTTCCCAGGACTTCTGTTTTGTTGCTAGCACTTTGTTCTTTGCTTCTGTTCTGAGTGTCACATATTCTCTATATTTTTCCATTTGTCCTGTTGTGTTTTTAGCTCCTAAGTATTGTTTCCATGCCATTTTCTTCTCTCTTATTTTCTCTTTGACTTCCTCTGTCCACCAAGGTGTCCTCTTTCTCTGGTTCCCAAGTCGGACTTCACCGCATGCTTCTGCAGCAGCTGTCTTTATGATATCCTTGAATTTATTCCAGAGGGTTTCCAAGTCATCAGGTCGTTCTTCTGTGTTACTCACTGCTGTAGCAATAAGCCCCTGATATCTGGTCTTAATTTCTGGCTCTCTCAGCTTGTAGGTCCTAATGCTCATTTCTCCTGCTCGTTTACTTGGTTTCTTGCGTGATGTTGGGCAGTTCCTAGGCTGAGCAACTCTTTCAGTTGTTCGTTTGATTGTTAGCAGGTAGTGATCACTTCCAATCTCTGGCCCCCCTCCAGACTCTTGCATCTCGGACATATCTGAATGAGCTTCTCCGAACAATGGCATAGTCGATCACTGACTTCTCATTCTTGGTTGGTTCACATCTAGTGTATGCATGTATGCGCTTATGGGGGAACTTTGTGTTTGTAATGATCAGATTCTGCTCACTGCAGAATCTAAGGAGTCGCTTTCCATTGTCATTGACAGTATCTTCTCCATATCTTCCGATAACTCCACCCCATCTAGCATGGTCATTTCCAACTCTGGCATTAAAATCTCCGAGCATAATAACTTCATCTAGGCAGTCATCCACTGTCCTTTGAAGCAGCTCGAAGAATTCCTCCTTGACCTCTGCTCTCTCATCCTCATTTGGCCCATACACTATGACCAGGTTGACTATGGTTTCTCCTTCTTTTAGTTTTACAACCATAATGCGCTCCGAGACAAAGTTCCATCCCTTGATACTATCTTTTTGATTTTGGGCCACAATGCAACCCACGCCCCCTTTAGCCCTTTCAGATATGGGTACACCACTGTAGAGCAACGTGTTGCCATCGAGATCCATGACTCCTTGTCCTTTTTTCTTCGTTTCCGTTATAGCCAGGATTTCTAGTTTTGCTTTCCTCATCTCTTCCACCAGCTCGTCTTCCTTCCCATTTATACTTCTTGTGTTCCAAGTTCCATAAGTCGTAGTCCATAGTCCGTTCCAGTTCGTCGCCTTTAGAATCAGTCCGGTTTTCTCTCTTGTAGTTCGCGTAATCATGATTTAAAGCAAACAGGTGATTGACCTGTTGTGCCTTTGCATAATGGAGGGGCTGCCTCCTTACGGCCTCCATGCAGGCCGCCCTCCTCCTTTTTCATCCGGGCTTGGGACCGGCATTGGCGGAGTTGAGTCAAGTGACATAAACATTAATCCTAAAATATAGTTGTAAAGTGAACGCTCCCCGGAACATTGGATGAAACCTGTGTCTGCAGAGCTGGGGTTCTCTTTATCAGAACGAACACGGATTCATGGTGTGTGTGTGTGTCCTAAAGTTTGCGCCTGAAGGTGCAAGACATCAAGTTTATAGGTAAGAAAGCAAGTCAGTGGCCACTGGTGAATGAACAGAGAGAAAGCAGGACTGAGTGATTCCCTTATGGTATAATTTATGCACCCACTTTGTGTGTTCTTTTTTTGCACGTTTGTTGCTAATGATTTTGTCCTCTTAGAATAGATTAACATAACAACTCTGTTCTTAACTGTATAGGGAAATCCTAGACCATAGCGTATAAATCTGTGACTCTTTGGGGCTCTAATCTTTCTTCTAACGGGATCGTGGGCTCAACAGAGGGGTAACGGATTACACCTATGGGTCTATTCTTTTAATAATTCTTTAACCTATGTGTATTTATATGTGATTGATATTCAAATTTATAATTTGTGGTGAAATTCTTATGATAAATAAAATTTACATAAACCTATTCAAGTGTGTCGGTCAGCTCGTCCCAAAATATCTACATTCCATTGTTATAGTTTTCACGTCTGTGCGTCTAACTGTCGTCTCTTATGTGTGAATGTAAGTAAGTGGTTAACATATTGTACATCTATATACTGAGTAATCTGTCTGACAAATATTTTTCTGTTGTAGAGATAGGCTGAGCGAGAGGATCTCCTCGAGTCTCAGAGACAGACTTATCTAGTTTCCACCATCTCACTCGTGTAAAGCTATTTCTATTATTATCTCCCACAGAGCTATCACCTGTTTTATTTCTATTCAGAAGGGACCTATCTGTGTCTTAATTCCCCTATCACTAATTTAAGACAAATGTAGGCTTGTCCCAGGGATTTGTGAACTTCGAATAGGAAGACGAGACGACAAATATCAGCTCGTCTGCAGGATTAATTTTCTTTATTCTGTAATAGAGTAAGAGTGTGATGTCTCGTGAGTTTTAGTATCTTGAAAAAATATTATCCCATAGACTAACGATCTGTTGATGGGCTTGCTGACCACACAAATAGTAAATTGTTTTTTCCACAGCATTATTGAGTATTATACATTTTGATTTACAGGATGATTTTGTCGGAATAAATGTTATGTATTGATTTTGTAATACTAAACCGCTGGTAGAATTTGTGATTGTGTAACAATCACAGGGTTTTGAAGCAGAAGAAGTTTTAAACTAAGTTAAGGAGTGCGTTCGGACTATTTTTTTCGTCCAGTTACTTGCCTTCCTTACCCGATCTGACTTCAGGGGTGAACTTTTAGTGGATTTAAAAATTAAGGGAATTTTGTTTTCACCTTAAATTTTTGCAATAATTTGTTTGTTTCCACTCTAGCAACTTATTTTTGTTAGTGATTAATCTTAACTACCATTTATTTGGCATAGTTACTTGCATTTAGAGCCTTTAGAGACATTAATAGCAGCGATAGTTAGATTACTAATATTTAGGAGGACGTATCCCAGTTAATATCATATATTTCTTGTTTGATGTTCTCGTAAGTGGTGGAGAACTAGTGTATCCTTTTTCTTACTTCCTTCTCGATTAACAATCAGTCGGTATTTACAATGGCACAGCGGGCAAAGCTTAGGCAGATGCTCAGAGAGGAAGCAAGGGAAGAGTGATTGGAAGGAGAGGAACGGACGAACTTGACAGATATGATGCGGAGAAGAAGGAAGCAGAAGCTAGGGAGAAGGAAAAAGCAGCTGAAGCTTTAGAGCAGAAGAAAATTGATGCATAAATAGAAGCTCGCTGGGCGCAGCAGGAGGAAAGAGATAAGGAACGACAGCATGAGGAAAGAGTGAAGGAGAGACAGCATGTGGAAAGAGAAAAATCAGCAACGACGACAGCATGAGAAGGAGAGGGAGGAGAGACAGCATGAGTTGGCGCTTAAAGCTCTATAGGTTCAAACTCTTGGGGCTGCCTCTACCTCCAGCATTGGAGAGTCTTCTCCTCATTCTTCTTTAAATGATCCTTCTAACACTCAATCTCCTCAACTCACCGCTATGTCTTTCACTCTAGAATCTTTCCCTTGTACTAATGAGAAGATTGACACGTGGCTAGAAAAATTTGAGAAAATGGCAATTCTGTACGGTTTAGAGAGGTCGTGTTCGTGTATGAAACTTTCACAGGCTTTAAAAAGTACTGCTTACGATGTGTATGCAAAACTGGGAAGCAGCCAACAAGACAATTACGACGTGTTGAAGAAAGCTTTGCTTGAACGGTTTGAAATGAACGGTCGCAAATTTTTGCAACTGTTCCGGAACAGCAGGAAGGAGAATTCTGAAACTTTTCAGCAGTTCTCTTCTCGTCTGAAGGGATACTTGACAAAGTGTCTCGAGCTTTCACAGCTCGCCTCTACCTATGAAGGACTTGAGGAATTTGTTTTAACTGAGTAAATAAAAAACACGTTGTCAAGTGACACCCGCAGATTTTTAGCTGAGCAAGGTACAAAGAAGCTGGATAACATTTTGGATAAGTCTGAGCGATATCACAATGCGCTGGCCAAACTGCCGGCCACAAAACGTAAACCGAGCCTTTTCGAAAGAATAATCTAGACCAATCTTCTCACGCTTCTCACCAAAATAACCACAGAGAAACTGGACCCTAAAACCCTCCTCCTGAAAAGTCTAAGTTCTACAAAAACAAGTACCCAGCCAATAACAAACAGACTGATCAACCCACCCGTCCTACATGGCAGCGCGGTCAGAAAGAACAAGGTGACAAAGTGAAACCCCCTGAGCACGGAACATATGATCAGAGCGAGCACACCGAGCCTAAACGCATCGGATGCTTGTTAACAGTCTCGCAAGTTAGAATTAATGTCAGTGATTCTCAATTTGTGGGGGATAGACCCTCAACGCGAGGTACTGTTATTTTGAACGGTTCTTCAACTTTTTGTTTATTTGACATGGGGCTTTCTTATGATTGCATTGTCGCCAGGCACCTGGTCAAACCCGGTCAAGAGACAGGAGAAACCGTCCAACTTTGTGGAGTTTCTAAGAGTGATGCACCTACAGCGCTTCCCATTGCAATTGTTGAGATCCACTCTGATTCTGTCAGAGGTGTGATCAAAGTGGCTGTTATGGATGACCCGATCTACCCTGTCATACTTGGCGGTAGATATGTGTTTATTGGGAAACCGGTAGAGTCAATTGTGGCAGCAGTAACTACAAGAGGGCAAACCAAGAAGGAACGGGAGCCTGCGCCAAATTTGTTGCCTATGGAATTTAAAGAGGCGCAACAAAAGGACCCTACCTTGACACCCTGCTTTAGGAAACTGCCGATAGCTAAGGACCCTAGACAACATGGAGACATGTGTTCTAAAGATGGCGTACTTTATCGCAGAACGGGCAAGCCTGAACAAGGTTACAATCAGCTCCTAGTACCGAAACAGTGCAGAAGCTAAATCTTAGAAATGGGGCACTCTCTTCCCTTTAGCGGACATACGGGACAGAACGCAACAAATTAGCGTATATCTACTCATTATTGGTGGCCAGGAATAAATACTGATATTATCAGGTATGTGAAATCCTGTGATCAGTGCCAACGTGTACCACCCAAGCAACGGACACCACCAGTTTTCATGGGTGAAATGCCAGTAATGGGGACACCATTTGAACGGGTAGTGATCGACATTTTAGGACCCTTAAAAAGGACTGAAAGAAGGAACAGGTTCGTCCTGACCTTAGTCAACACATGCACTTTATGGGCAGAAGCTATACCGCTTACATCTGCGGATGCCAAGCATGTCGCAGAAGCCCTAGTGCAGATTTTTACTCGGTTGGGATTCCCTCAACAAGTGTTGACGGATAACGGATCTCCATACAGAAACCTGTTAATGGATGAGATCGTTAAGATCTTGAGGAACGAATACATCTACATAAAGCCTTATAATCCGGCCGGAAGTGGGTTAGTAGAACGTGTCAACAGAAACCCCAACATGATGTTAAGTAAACTGGGACAAGTGAAACCTGAAGATTGGGATCTTTGTATTCCTGCAGATTTATTTGACTACAGAGAAACCCCACATACGTCCACAGGATTTCCCCCAGCGACTCTTTTATTCGGCAGACCTATTAAGGGGCCGCTTGAAGCCTTACTTCAGTCGCTGACAGACAAAGGCTGATGAGACAGTTGTCTTAGCCAGCAAATATGGGACGGATTTAAAGGAAAGGTTAAAACTAGGATGGGACTTTGCAACGACTAACTTTAAGCGAGCACGCGCAAAGTACACAAACCGATACAGGAAAGCCGCGAAAGAAAGAGAATTGCAAGCAAGAGAGACAGTTTTGTTGTTACTCCCCACAGGGAACAACAAACTACGTATCGGATGGCAAGGGTGTAGCGCACAGATTCTTTTGTGTGGTAGTCTGTGACGCACAGATTACTGTTGGTAGGCATACACATGTAAAGTATAACTATTTGTCTGATGAAAGGTATTTATTTGAGAATCAATAATTCTTAGGAAGGGAAATAACCCTGATTGGTCGATGTTGTATTCGGTTATATGGGATATCTTTTCTTGTGTCGCAATCTGGCGTATGAATACTAGATTTACGTCATTTTTGCGTCTGGTATGGCCAGAAACAGATTGGTCTTGCTTAGAATGTTTATGGCCCGAATTTATATTTATTCCTTGACTATTTAAGGTGATTCGGTCTTATACCTTTGTATCTTTGTATTTCTATGTCGGCCTATTTTTGAGCTGAACTCTAGGGTCAAAGGCATTTTCTGCGCATGCGTCGATGTGGGGTGTCGACAAGAAAGGTTGCTGTCAGGTCGTCGCTACTGGGCTGTTCGATTAGAAAGTCTGAAGATTGGTCTCTGTGATTTATTCTAGGAAGGAGATTGTTTCTCTGTATGGTTGTAGTATCAGAGATTTTCCTAATGTTCATTATTAACGCCAAGGAATGGCGTGCGTTATTCGCTAGTGTGTTTTTCTAAAGAAAGGTAAAGTAAAACCTTTTTGCTGAACTTTTTGTTAAGCCTAGGTGGGCAGATGTATTATCGCACATCTAGAATTATTGACTACAGATGAAGATGACGTGTTATCTAGCAGCACGAGATCATTTGATGTAACCAGCCTTATTGATAGCAGAAATGTATAGAAGCCCAATGAGGACATTTACGTATGAATAACGAATTAATTCTGCTTCATAATTTTTCATCCTGGGTGAGCGAAGCTCACGGAACAGAGCCATTTTGAATCCCGCCATTGTAAGCGGATCATCGTCGGAGAACAGAGAAAGTCCTATTATCTGATGATGGTACAGAGATCTATATATGATGAAAACCCACTACTGTGGTTTAACATTGTTGCCATAAACATTTGATGAATTTACGGCTTGAGAGACTTAGCCAGAAGAAGGTTCTGACAGTGAACCATTGTTGATGATTATGTATCCACCTTAAATGACGCGATTAGTCAGTTGAAGAATGAGACGATAGACAACCAGAATATTGAGTGCTTGCTGTCGTGAAACATTCTACATCCACATATCTAAATTAAAAATTAAATGTAAAGCCTAACGAATTAATTCAATAAAAGGAAAGAAGAATGGAAAAAGACCAGTGCTTTTCCCAATAGCGTTAGAACGCCATAGTGACTGAACCCGAAATCCCCCTTTTTCTAATTCGTCTGCAAAATTGTAACGCTTTCTCGTTTGATAGTAAAGCCTACAGCAGCATACACGCGTTTCTAAAAATAAAACTGGTACTGTGTTTCTTAGAAAACCTTGAGATACGCACACTGCTTAATGACCTAGATAAAATACTAGCATTAATGTCATTATATACACTGCGTAATGAAAAGACAGACGGACTTAGAGAGAGAGAGAGAGAGAGAGAGAGAGAGAGAGAGAGAGAGAGAGAGAGAGAGAGAGAGAGGACTGAACGGAGGAACGCATGCAATACTACCACAGTCTCGCGATAAAAGTGAACGCAAATCACACGCGAAAGGTATAAAGCACTAACTTTTTCAAATAAACAGTGACAAAAAAACACTACCAATACACGGTTAGGTTTTAAAAAACATGGTTAATGCTTATTAGGAAACATGACACAATACTGTTTTACGTCTGAAATCCTGACATTAGCCTGACAGTACAGAAGACACCCCATCGTATCGAAGTGAACGGGTGGTAGAAGAAAATACATATTTTGAACGGAGCCACTTAGCTCCATTAAATTTATATATTTGGGTTCCTTAGAACTTGCTGACAAAGAATATGTTAAGTGTTACGTGATTGTTTAGTAATTAACAAATTATAGCCAAAATAAAATAGTGAGGTTGCCTGACAGCACCAGACCATATTTGCTCAGTGGCATGTTTTAAAACCACTCTTTTACGGGAAATAGGCCAACAAGTTAAATCCGATTTGATTGGCTAGAAGAATATGTAAGCCTAAACATGATTAGTCGAATGCAAATACTATTTTTGGTAGTTACGGAAAACGGTAGGAAGGGTACTTTTTTTCAAATACTTTTGTAAACATGGTCTTATTGGCTAGACCATTTAATATAGTCAATTAGGAGCGTCTGTTCAGTACCAAATTTTGAAAATAAACTTACTGAGAAGCAAGTGCGTTGAGATCCAGCTCATATTTTTCTAATGAAAGCCTGGGACAGAGGCAGATCGGAATAGTGCCATAATTCATCGCCAGTCAACGTGTTTGTTTAATATTTCATGAATTGTGGTAAGCTTGACATATTTGATATCTTTTAGATGAAAAATTGAATGTGAATTGATAAATTATGTCTGTCTGTGTGTAGTTCAGTAGCAACCATGAGGAAAAGCCTAGATATTGCTCCACCAGGAACAAAACTTGTCGGAGAGGAGTATAACTGCATAGGCCTATATGGGATTGCCAAATAGTACTATGACACCTATCTTATTGAATATAAGGAAATAATGCTGAAATTGCAGAGGCGTTGTAACCATTAGGGAGAGGAATACTGGATAATGTGTTACATGAGAAGCTAACAGTTGGCCTACCGCGCTGAACTCGTTGTTTGTTATGTATTGTGCTTCAGTGTAGAAATAGATTATAAATTAGTTCTAAAGTAGGAGGTACAACCTTCTTGTTTCAGGGACCGTGGTACTAACGTATTGAAGCAGCACATGGTCTGAGTTTTGCTGAATCCAGAGGCTGGTAGCATACTCCTTGGTCCAGATATCAACCAGTGTTGTTTCTCAAGAAAACGGTAAAGCAAGCGAGCAGTGGAGACTGTTTCCTGCCGCCCACACAGAAGTTAAGAGTTCGTGGCCAGAGCAGCTCAATCTTGTGTATACCCCCTCTAAAAGTGACTTTACCTTAAATCTAGAGGGACATTTATTTGTTTCAAATAAAAAGAAACTGTGAACCTTTCCAATATTAGTTCCACCAGAAACAGACATTTGAAGTCATGATGACAAACAACAACTTAGCTTGAAAAGCCAGTATTACCTCATAGTACTACAGCACAACGTACACACATGTGGCACTAATAAAATATGTCAATACAAAGATCCTATCTATAAATTGTGTACATACAACTTGTGATTACATTTGATTGTGATTCCTTGTTCACTTTGTAGTTGAATCAGCATATCTATTATTGAAGGAATTAATACATATATTTTTAAATAGTTACAGTTGACTTATTAAGATAGTCTTATAGAGTGTTCTATGTATGTGAGTGTCACAGTGTTGTAAAGTATTGTGGATTTAATTAAATTGTTTATCTGTCCGTTGGTTGTTGTGAACATACACTTCATCATTATCATAACCCTAGACATTCAACGTAGTCATCACAATAGCCCAGAATAAGTCTGGCTGAGATCTAAATGTGGTAGCAAAGTAAGGTTATCTGTAAAACACCACACCTATTAGATACAGATACCTTCACAGCTGATCTCAGTCAGTACACTAAGTCCCCTATAAATATTTATAACATCCCACTTTACCACACTTGCCTACTATCGTTCCATTGTATTTATATGCTACATGAATGTACATCTGAGGCTGTCACCCATTTTTCAAGTATACAATGATTTTTTGCCTACCTGTTCAAGTGACTGTATCTGTGATGTCAGAGAACGTCCATTATTAAATGTATGAAACGTCAGCAGTAGTCTACCCTTTATTGACTTCAAACTATGATTGCGTGAGTGACCTGTCACCTTAACAGAACTATACACCCATTCGCGTCAATTACATCTACATTCTCACTCCATGTAAACACTGTCCCTTGTCAGCGTTTCAACACTTGACGGACAAGGTGACCTACTTGACGGACAAGGTGACCTATATACTTCACACTGTGTCGGAACAAGTTGACCGTTCTACTGTGTGCCCAGCTCTAACAGTGGCATACAAGCAACACCACAATTCATTCATCTATGTGTCCAATGTAACCCCATGAACACACTACATTTATCAAAGGGCCGTTTACCGATCTTAAAAAGATTTCTAAGGCTAACTACCAAATCTCAATTAAAGGAAAGGAGAAGGTCTACCATGTAAATCTGTTAAAGAAATACGTGGAAAGACCAGTGCCAACCTCTGAACATCTCCTAGCGTTCGCCAAAACTTACGAAGATGACGATAGTGGCAGGGAAACTCCACTGCACACACACGAAATCTTTCAACGATGTCAAAAGCGGCGACATTCTTTCAAGTGCACACGGAAGACATTCCAGAGAAAGAAAACTTTGGGAGCAGACATGAGTAGGAATTGGACAGAGACGGAGGGGGGAGAGGAGAGTGTAAATAACAGTCACCCTGAAGCTACTGATATAGGAAATTTATTTCATAAAGTAGACATGGAGTGGTTCCATATCTTAAAGGGGGGACGTCTGTGGCAGAGATTTATGATTAATAAATTTCTATATCTTTTCTTTATTTTACACTTGTCTTTTACCTCTCTTTCGCTCTGTTACCTTTTTTCGCATACGCTCGATTGGTATTACCTTTCTTTCGCATACGTTCGATTGGTACTTTTTCCTCCCATATTCAAACCTTTCTCATTTTTTTCTATTTAGCAAGCATTTAATTGCTGTTCGCTATCTTTCTTAGATGTGAGTTTGCCAGCAGACCTGATTAGCATACGTGAGCTGTAATTTTAACCCCAACGCCAGAGATCAGACCGAGACCAGATTTGAATAAATTTGAGTAGATAGCGTGAAACCGTAGTGAGAAATCTTTATTACCTTTTCCCTGAATCCGTTCGTGATAAGTAATTAACACGACGAATCGGGAAATCTAAGACACTGCCCGCTTGAAATACGAGCAGAAAGACGAAGGTAACTCACACTGATTAGCGCATTGCCGATGTCTGGTTTTAGTGTGAGATAGATCTTTGATTTTGCAGACTGAACGTAGAAATCTCCCGTAGGTGAGAGAGCTGGTTTTGTAGGGATAATTAACTATATTCTTTCATCTTTTAATATATATATTTTAAGCTCAAATTCATTCAGTACTGCCACAGCTTTAGAGAGACAGCTAGCGCGAGTTCTAGAGAACACTGTAATAGTAGAGTCTTAGTTTCTCGTGGAGAAAATCTTAGAAGTTTGTGTGAAGGTAAAATATATATATGACCAGTATTATCGAGTGATTTAATTGTTAAGTCAGTCATTTGATAATTCTCTAAATTACTGTGTTACAGTGGATTGCAGAATAAATTATAATTTCTAGCTAAAAACTCATTCAGCTATAAATAAATTTAATTAAACTGCTAGTAACCAGTCAGAGAATAATTTAACCATCTAAGTAATGCACTGATACATCATGAGTGTTGACGAAATATGTATTTATTTCTAATTCATGTTGATTGATTTCTTTTAATGACTAGAATTTATTTCACGGGAGTTTTAAACGATAAGACAAGCTCTAAGTTTGCGATTTATAATTTAAGTTAAATGACCGAAGTGAACATATTCTATTTTACGCGTAGGATTGTGTATACTATTAGGGTTGACTATTTATGTTTTTCTCTTCCTTTTATACAGTATATTGGTCAAGCCCAAAATCTACAAGCGGTTTTTCAGTATATATGAAAATAACCTAGAAGAAACATGTTGTACTTAATACGAGAGTTCACAAGTCAAAACCTGTCTGGCATTGTGTTTGCATCCAGAAGGAGACATAGTACACATCTCACGAACTTTAAGACTAAATGCAGTAACTGGGCCTATCGAGCCAGATTATAATTCTTCCCTAAATCTCATGTACATTCAGCCCGTGTGGCGAGAAAAATTACAAACAGTAACAGTTCCGACGTTTGAACAATTGTGGTGTGATCAATAATTTTATATTGAGAGAAGTTGCCAACCTGCCATTTCCTAAGCCCTGGAAACCTCGAGATTCTGACATTGTGAGCCCATTTAAAATTAGTTACCTGAACTGAGTCAAGTGACATAAACATTAATCCTAAAATATAGTTGTAAAGTGAACGCTCCCCAGAACATTGGATGAAACCTGTATCTGCAGAACTGGGGTTCTCTTCATCAAAACGAACACGGATTCAAGGTATGTGTGTGTCCTAAAGTTTGTGCCTGAAGGTGCAAGACATCAAGTTTATAGGCAGAAAGCAAGTCAGTGGCCACTGGTGAATGAACAGAGAGAAAGCAGGACTGAGTGATTCCCTTATGGTATAATTTATGCACCCACTTTGTGTGTTCTTTTTTTGCAAGTTTGTTGCTAATGATGTTTTTCTCTTAGAATAGATTAACATACCAACTCTATGTAGGGAAATCATAGACCATAGCGTATAAATCTGTGACTTTTTGGGGCTATAACTTTTCTTCTAACGGGATCGTGGGCTCAACAGAGGGGGAAAGGATTACACCTGTGGGTCTATTCTTTTAGTAATTCTTTATCCTATGTGTATTTATGTGTGATTGATATTCAAATTGATGATTTGTGGTGAAATTCTTATGATAAATAAAATTTACATAAACTTATTCAAGTGTGTCGGTCAGCTCGTCCCAAAATATCTATACTACTCGTCAAAAGTCAAGGGCCACTTAGAAAAACCTTGGTTGAAACTTATAAAACAAATCTGATATAAACGTAATTGGTATCAGTCAAAACCGCATTTATTGAATACCAAATTGACATGTCACGTAAAGAAATGGAAACACACATTCAAACGCAATGAAGCTGTGAAGTGTGTCACCCATCTTTTCAAAAGTCACACAATAGATATTGGACAAATAGACATTTCAAAATCGGGTATGACTACCATTTGCAGCAAGGCATTCAAGACAGCATAGACGCATCGAGTCCACAAGGGTCCGAAGAGTATCCTGAGGAGCAGCTTGCCATTCCTGAAGCAGAAATGCAGTCAGCTGTGCAACATCCATTGGCAGGGGGTGATTTGTTGACAATCTTTGACCAAGGACATCCCAGAGGTGCTCAATCGGAGAAAGGTCAGGTGAATGAGATGGCCACGCCATCCTGATGATCCCATGTTGCTGAATAAACTCATTCACTACACGAGCTCGATGGGGTCGAGCGTTATCATCTTGGAGGATGGCATTACCACCTATGGCCTCCAGAGCAGGCTGAGCAATTGGTCTCAAGATTTCGTTCTGGTATCTTGGGCCGGTCAAGTTGCCTTGGATGATGTAGAGTAGGATCCTGCCGTGTCTGTAGAAGCCTCCCCAGACAATGACAGAACCCCTTCCATAACGATCCACCTCTCGAATTGTGTCATCAGTAAATCGCTCTCCTGGTCGTCTCTAAACTCGAATCCTGACATCATTGAATGACACAGTGAAGCGAGATTCATCAGTGAAGAGAACTCGACTCCATTGTTGCCTTGTCCATCGGATGTGCTCGCGACACCAAGCAACACGGGTTCTGCGATGAGCAGGAGTAAGAGGAATTCTGACTGCAGGACGTCAAGCAGCCAGTCCAACTTCATGTAAACGTCTGCAAATGGTGCTTTGACTGACATTAACGTTTACAGTTTGTCTCAGCTGACATCTTAGAGTGGAACAAGTCACTGTTCGATGGCGCAGGGCTGACAACAAGAGGTACTGGTCATCATGTCTATTGGTGCATCTAAGGCGATCTGGCCTGTGGCGATTCTTTACACTTCCTGTGGTCTGAAATCTCTCCAAAATTCTTTGGATAGTAGAGTGTGACACTGCAAGCCGTCTAGCAACCTCACGGACAGATAAACCACTTTCAACCCACGCTATAGCCCTCATTCTTTGTAAGGTGTCAAGACTTTTTCTCGGTGGCATGGTTTTTGCAAGTGATGAAACTACCCTAAGTCTGCTGAATGTAAAACAAATTAAGAGTAAACCCTGTTCACGAAAAGTCGTCATTACACGTGGAATGTCAATCAGCACGATTACTTCACCTGTTTGGTTGTACGGAAGTTTGAAAAAACCGATTAAAAATGTGAATTTATGGTCAGCCAACCAAATTGCACGTGATCACCATGGTTGTCGGTGAGTTGTTTTTATGCTTATCGTGCATAGAGGACTGTCAGAGGAAGATATTGCACCCATTTTTACTAAAAACTTCCATCATTTAATCATTCTACGCGCTTATATAAAAGTGTATTGAAAATAATAGGGTGGCCCTTGACTTTTGACGAGTAGTATATATTCCATTGTTATAGTTTTCACGTCTGTGCGTCTTACTGTCGTCACTTATGTGTGTGTGTATGTGAGTGGTTGACATATAGTACATCTATATACTGAGTAATCTGTCTGACAAACATTTTTCTGTTGTAGAGATAGGCTGAGCGAGAGAATCTCCTCGGGTCTCAGAGACAGACTTATCTAGTTTCCACCATCTCACTCGTGTAAAGCTGTTTCTATTATTATCTCCCACAGAGCTATCACCTGTTCTATTTCTATTCAGAAGGGACCAATCTGTGTTTTAATTCCCCTATCGCTAATCTACGACAAATATCTAATCTGTCGCGCTCCCTGGCCTTATTAGCGAGTATGCAAATACGCTGGCGATTGTAGGTCTAATCTGTAGTCTGATGTCGGCTGCACCCGAAATTAGCCAACATGGTTGTCGATAATATATTTCAGCAGCGCCTTGCAAAGTAGGGAGAAATGGGTAACAAACAGACACGACTCATCCCTGAGAGAAGAGAAAGAATGTAGATACAAAATATCTGCTATGTAGCAGAGAAAGAACAAACGTGCGACCATTGAAAAGCACGCTATAAAGTCAGTACAACAAGTGTAACTGATACTTCCGCAGTTAAATAGAGATCGAAAAGAGGTCGCCGCTTCTGTCAAATCCGTAGAGCTTTTCCACAATTGGTACTGGTAACGACAATATGTGCTTTATCTATTCCACATATGATGTGCATCTTGGATGCAGATATTCAACAGTCATTTCATCAGTGAAACATTTACATTCATTGATAGTTTCTTTGTTTATCTTGCTGAATACATGGTATCCCAATATGTTGTGGCCCGTACGGCTTATCATTTGCTCTCTTCTGCTGAGCTTGTAGTATGCATCCTTTTGTGTGTGACCTTGATGCTCTGCATATCATTTGTTTTTGTATCTAATTCTGATAAAACTCTTTGCCTCCTTAGATGGTAGCTTTCCACCTTCCTTTGCCAATTTGTCAGACTCGTCATTGCCGATGATGTTACAATAAGATGAGATCCATTAGATCACAATTCTTTGAATCGTTGACAAAATTCGTGGAACACTTCTCTTAGGTTATCAAGGCCTGCATTATTTTGGCTTTTCAACGTTGCAGTTACTGACAGTGCATCTGTGAAAAAAGCAACTTGTCTCTATGTGCTTTCCTCTGTCATCATAACCTCTGCTGCAGTTTTCAAGGCCTCTGCTCTAAAGTTACTTTGATTTTGTCCTGTTGTCACTGACATCATTGTTTGTGCACCAGTGCTTAAGCTCAGAAAAACACCTCCACCTCCATTTTTTGTTGCATTTGTATGAAAGGTATGAATGCTAATTGTTCTCGTTGCTCGTGGCTGTATACACGTTAAATCTATCCTCTCATACGTCCATCTTTGTTATTTTTTCCATTGAAGCTACATTCCAGTAATCTCAGCCTTGTTGATTCATCGATTTCAGCGTCGTTATCTGATGGGCTATCATTAATTGTCTTTGGTATTTATTCCTTATCCATATCCGATAGCTCTCGTATCCTGCATGGCAAAGATGTGTCTGTTGTCTTGGTTGTTCACATACCGCTCTCTTCTATTTCGATTTCGTAGATGACGTTTCTTTTTCTTACATTATCTTCCGATCGATCATGACTGTCTTCAAATGTGCATTTTGGTATTTTCTCTAGCGCTCCTGAAGATATTTTGCAAAATTAGTGTTTGGTTTCATTGTTCGGATTGTTTGTTGGAACTTAACACTTGTTCGCTCTCAAATACTATCTGTCTAATAAATTTGGTTAGTCGTTCCAGCCTTGTCTCGTCACCAAACAACGTATCACTTTACTTAGTTGGATAAACGTATACTGCCACTCTGCTTCTTTCATGGAGCCAACAGTCTTGGAGGACATCCTTCATTATCTGTCCTCCCCACATGGACACATTTCTGCATGTACGGTTGTTAATTTGTTGAACAAATGGCATTTGAGTCTAGTCACGGATTGCCTCCCCTGCTTTGCAGTAGTGGTCCAACAGTAACCAAAACTCAAGAGCATCTAATATTGGCGTCCAATGTGTCTACCTGCACGCAAGATTACTCTTGACAGTACTCCTTAATCTGCTCCACGATAATCGTTTCTTGTAATCCCTCGTACGATTCGCCGAAGGCACTTAGTGATCCCCACTTCTCCAAGTACATTGCCAGACGTGTAGCAAACTGCTTATAAGATTCACATTTTTGCCTCTTGGCCTTTCGGAACTTGCACTGAAAAGTTGCGCATTCAGCGCAAAACGTTGCAACAGAGCTTTCTTCATCAAATCATAATTGTTGTTATCCTCCGGTGCCATTTTGAGGAAGACGTCGTACGCAGGTCCTCGCATACTCTGAGATAGCTTAATGTTATATATCTCTCTCAATCTAATCCATAGGTGGCAGCTAAAGACTCACAACATAGCTAGATAAATGTCTATTTCCTCAAAAGTCTCTGAGTACACATCTAATTGAAAAGAGTCAGCGCACGGAATAACCGCATGAGATATATTACTCCCCTCACTATTTTGAGAGCTCTCCGACCCATCAGTGCTAGAACTAGATTCGATTCTTCTACTTTTGATCTCTAACTCCTTCAGTCTAATGGCTCTGTCGGCCTGTTCCTTCCTTTCTTCTCTTTCGGCCTCCTGTTCTTGGAATGCCCTTTACTTTTCAGCCTTCTGCTCCTCAGAAGCTCTTTGCTTTCCTTTCTCTTCCTGTTCGTGTTCCCGTTGCTTCTCCTTCTCTTCCCTTTCTAATCTTCTTTCGTCTCGGGCCATGGCTTTATCGGCTTCTTTCCTGTCTTTATCGTCTCTCATCCGTTCCGTATCTTCTCTCTCAGAAGCCGCTACAAAATCAGATCATTCTTTGCCAGATAAGTCCATCTCTTTAGCAACATTTAAATAAAAAGTATAGAGATTTTAGGTTCGGCCTTGTTGTGCAGGGAGATCGTTTAAAGGCGACACGAAAATTACAATTGTCACTTGTCTAAAATAAAATTAGCCGCTCTAGCTGACTAAAATTATAAACTGCACAACACAAACAACAAACAGAAATAAAGCTTCAGCAATATGGACAATTCTTTTCCACTTGCAATTAATTTTAGAGGAAGTTTTATTTTATTTTATTAATTATTACTATACCCTTAAAATATTTCACCTTATTTATTGCAAGACATATGAGCAGATCGATCTAGACTAATAACTAACAATGCTCTTTCAGTAAATCTAAAATTTATGTCAGTATTCTAGGGAAATAAATAGACCGGTACTTTAATAAAAACGAGGTTCTCAATTGTGATTTATCACAAATGTGTGTCCGTGTTCAGTCCCAAGACGAGACCACAATAGTGATTTATCCCAAATGTGTGTCCAGGTTCAATAATCCCTGCTCGATTCGCCCAATTGTCACGGATTGCCTGCCCTACTTTGCAGTAGTGGTCCAACAGTGACCAAATAATATTGGCGTCCAAGGTATCTACCTGCGCACAAGATTACTCCTGGCAGAGATGTAGATAGATGGTTAATAATACTTCTACTGAAGGGAGCGTTCACAAGGTATTCCCAGAAGTCACGAACAATGTTGCATTGTGCTGAACAATTGTTAACGCATTATATCTGGTCCGTCGCCTTTTGTAAAGGATTTAAGCAATGGTTTAGACCGTTCAAGCCCCCAGTCGGTGTAATCCAAAGAAATCCTCTTATAAGGTATAGCTCTGCTTAGTGTAAATATATGTCTAAGTATTTATATGTAGATTAACTATTCTAGCTCATACGTTTGCTTTCATACATATAAATGAATCAACTATTATTGTTTAGTTTTAAAACAACGTGTACCAATTTAATAGTGAAATAGTCTTTAACAGGTTAAAATAAATATGGACAAATTAGTGGAATTTTGATAGTTATAAATTTCTCATCATTGAGACGTAGGTGGAAATTAAACTTTATACTTAAAGTTTAACTGGAATTGTCCCTTTTTTGCTGGTGCCTTTTAGTTAGCACTTAGCTTGTATTGGTGAATACTGCAGCTGTGGTTTATCAATTCTGTGATGATGAAAGCCTTCTCCATAATCTCTTCCGCTGTCGGCGGTTATGGCGGATGCTTTTCTTTCACCCTAGCTGCGTTGGTACCACTAATCGTCTGAGGGCTTGTAACAACGAACTTTATATAAATAGAAGAAACAAATGACTGCTGAGTACATTTGTTCGCTGCAAACTAACAGGCCATTGTCATGCGCTCCACCCACCAATGTTAACCTCTCAGAAGAATGAAATTCCCAAGCACACCGTGTAACTCATGGAATATGATGAAAATTCACCCATATCCTTCTTGGTGTTAACTAGGAAATTGCGTCTGGAGTGCATGAACAATGATTTGCCTGAATTACAATTAAAATAGGTATACAATTCTCGCAAGATAATATGTTACACCTTAGGCCCATGTGATGAAATCATCACTTATCACTGCTCCAGTCGGAGTCTGGGGTCGCTCTGCTGTCGGGTTTCCCGCCCGAAGAGTCAGAAACAATCACCAGCTCTTGCTGTAGTGGTTCATGAATATACTATTTTCATATGCTGAGGCTGCCAGCCTCATATATAACAATTAGCAAGAAAATATGTTAAATTCACGTTTGTAATAGAAATGTTTACACTTACCCCAAATATGGGTATACACAATCTCTTGCGCAGATTAGAATGGACACACATCACTTAGGTTAGATGCTGTTCGAATCCCTTTGGTATGGGAAATTAGAGTTAATTCCTCAGACTACAGGTGTCTCTGCGAAATCATTTGCTGGGAAAACTTGAGTTAAACTCCCCATACGACTGGGTCTGGGAAATTAGAGTTAACTCCTCTGACGACGAGTGTCTCTGCGAAATCA
Organism: Oreohelix idahoensis; assembly: GCA_024509875.1. Lineage (NCBI taxonomy): Eukaryota > Metazoa > Mollusca > Gastropoda > Stylommatophora > Oreohelicidae > Oreohelix > Oreohelix idahoensis. Next base: position 212,114 of record JAMPIV010018257.1, on the reverse strand, counting down.
CTACCTGGGAAAAACGTGAGTAAAAGTCCTCTTATGACTGGTGAATCTGATTCCTGAGTTTGCAGTCTTGTTATATTAAAGTCCTGGCCCCTTAAGTTTTCAGTCTTGTATTTAAATATGCGAGTTTACTCTTCAGTTTTCAGAGTTGCCCAAATACGTTGCACTGTCACTTATAAGGGATGTAATATCGTTGCATAAGACTTTCGGTCGCACCTCTGTATATCACAATATTGTGACCATGTTTTCCTGGCGTAATGTCTTCCACCCAGATGTCTACTCCGACAGATTATCTAATTATCGCCTTTATCTGCGTGCCTCCGCCAGACAGATGTCTGGTCAGACAGTGTTGTTTTCTTTCATCGTACGCACCATACAAGCTTGTGTTAACACGATCAGCAGCTTTTGACTGGGGTGAAATGTTGGACCGACACGTTTCCCCAGGTGGTCATACGGATTCAAAGAGATAAGCGGGTGACCGGTCTGATGACTGGGTATTGTTACAATAATACCACAGTTCACCTGGCGGAACGTAAATACGTCTGAGGAGTGGCAAGCAATAAGATACGAATTACTCTCGTAGCAAATACTGCAATAGGGGAGTGGCGTGTTAGAGACTTCACCATGTTATGCCCAGCATAAATAAAAAAATGAATGAAAGGGCAAAATGAAATGCCAAATAACAAGCGAATAATGAACATATATGAAGAAAAGAAGTTTATGGCCGGAGGGCTGAAGGTTTGAGAGATCATACAAAAGGACAGGGCTAGACATTTCGTCACAAGTCTGCAGTTCTCAATACGACAAATGACACTGGATCCATCTTAGTAAGGAATTCTATGGTTCTATTGTATAAGACAATGGGATGTTCTCTGTGCTAAGCTTTTTAATTATTTATTTTATCTCTACATATTTTAAATTTATAGCTGGTTTCCATGAGTGCTTCTGTCAGGCTATCTAATTCGTATTTTTTTAAATTGTTCCTGGGGATTTTTATGATTCACATGTGTAGCGGAAGGTTTTATATAGCTGAGATGATAGTGCTAGAGTAGAAATAGTATTTTTTCCTGAATGTGTGAGGTCCCAGTGACAGAGAAGTACACTGTTATCACTCGATAGTCACGGCTGTGAAAGTATCTGGATTTAAAATATTCAAAGAACTTCTCTGTCTTCTTCTTTGATCCTTAGCCGCCGACCGTCAAAGCAGTCAGTGGCCATCACGCCTAGTGGCGTCTTGTAGGGCAACAACAAATTGATTCCACTTTGCTCGGTCGGTGGCCATCCTTCGTACAGTGCATCAACTCTGGTTCATTCTTTGCATCTCAGCCTCCACAGTCCTCCGCCAGGTTGTTTTTGGTCGGCCTCTCTTTCGTTTTCCTTCAGAGTTCTAAAGCATAGCTGTTCTTGTGATGGCATAGAGGTCTCTTCTGAGGACATGACCAACCCAGTTCCAGCGTCTGCCAGCTATGATGGTGTGCATGTCCTCTTGCTTGCTACGAGTAAGCAGATCTTAATTAGTGATGGTATTCGGCCAAAAGATTCGGTGAATTTTTCTTAAGCATGTTGTGTGAAAAGAGGACAATTTCGACATTTCCTTCTCTGTAACTCTCCAGCATTCCGCACCATAGAGAAGCACAGAAAGCACACAGCTCTGATATAATCTTAATTTTGTGCTTGTGCTGTATTGGGAGGACTTCCAGATGTTGTTTAGGCTAAAGAAGGCTGTTCTTGCCTTATTCATTCTGATGTTGATGTCTTTGCCTGCCCCGCCGTCTGGTGTTACTATGCTTCCTAGGTATGTGAAGGTATCTATCTGTACCAATTGCTTATTCCTTACTGATATGGGCTCAGGGTTGCTCACATTGAGCGTCATGACCTCAGACTTCTTTAAATTGATGTTCAAGCCCACCTGCTGGCTAAACTTATTAAGTCTATCCGTTTTTTCCTGGATGTGTTGATGTGAATGTGCTAGCAGTGCAATGTCATCTGCATATTCCAGATCTTCCAATGTAGAAAATGTTGTCCATCTTATTCCTCTTGGACTGCCCTCTGTTGTCTGGCGCATCACCCAGTCTATGACTGTTAAAAACAGAGTGGTTGATAAGGGGCATCCCTGTCGTACTCCTGTCTTCACCTCAAAGGTTAGGTTGCTCTGCCCAACACTGCACGTAAAGTTTGCATAGAGGCTTTTTATGATTGACACTATGCAGCTTGGAATTCCATAAGCCCTCAGTATTTTCCATAAATTGTCCCTATGTATGCTGTCAAAAGCCTTTTCAAAATCAACGAAATTAATGTAAAGCTGTCTTTGCCATTCTGAGCACTGCTCTATAATGTTCCTGAGAGTGAATATATGATCTACACATCTCCTGTTCTTTCTCAATCTTGCTTGTTCTTTCCTCAGTTTGTGATCTACTGCCTTTGAAATTCTCTGTATAATTATCCTGCCTAGTATTTTGCTGGGAACTGAGAGAAGAGTGATTCCTCTCCAATTATTGCAGTCTGCAAGATCTCCTTTCTTTGGCAATTTGACAATTATTCCTTTGTTCCACTCTGATGGTGTTGTCCCCGTTTTCCAGACTTGTGCAAATAGTGGTTCTAATAGTTCTGCTGCTAGCTCAGGGTCTGTCTTAAATAGCTCTGCATTTAAGTTATCATGGCCCGGAGCTTTGCCGTTCTTTAACCCTTTGATTGCTGTGATGATTTCTTCTTTTCGTGGAATGTCTGTATTCACATCTAGATCGTTTTCAGCTGCAGGAACATTCAATTGTGTCTCTGGTGGTTGCTTGTTCAGAGTTTCTCTGAAGTGCTCTTCCAATCTTGTTTCTTGTCCCTCTGCTGTCGTGATGAGATTACCTTGCTTATCTCTTACTAATGTAATATTGTTTGCACATCGTTTTCCGCTGAGGAATTTAGTTATTTTGTATACTGTGCTTTGTTCATTTCTCATCGCTGCCTCCTCTGCCTGTCTTGCAAGATCGTCTAGGAAATTCCTTTTGTCGGCTCGGGTTTGGCGTTTAACTTCCTTGTCCAGCTGACTGTACTGTTCGCTATATAGTTGCTTTAACCTGGGGGACTTCGCTTCTGTTTTCTTTCTTTTCATTTCCTTTCTCATCGTTATGGTGTTTAAAGTTTCTGGTGTTATCCAGTCTTGCTTCTTCCTTTCCTGGAATCCCAAGCATAATTTGCTGCTTTCTTTGTATATTGTTGAAATGGTGTTGAAATTCTGGTCTATATCATCAGTCAATGTCTTTTCCTGACTTTTGGCAAATTGATATCGTTTCTTTATGTCGGCCGTAAAAGCTTTTCTGGTAAGGGAGTCCTTCAATTTGCTGATGTCAAACCTTTTCTGTGTAGTTACAGTTGGTGCAGCCCTTCTTAGTTTCACTTTCAGTTTTGCAACCACTAAATGGTGATCACTTCCCACATCTGCACATCTTCTTACCTTCACATCTTTTAATGCATGTCTCCATCTACCGTTAACCATGATGTGGTCTATCTGGTTTCTGTCCCGACCATTTGGTGATTCCCATGTTAATTTGTGAATTTCTTTATGTGGGAAGAGTGTTCCTCCAATGACCAGGTTATTAATGCTACAGAAACTTATTAGTTTATCCCCATTTTCGTTTGCTGTTCCGCTGCCGCATTTCCCCATTGTTCTTTCATTATATGTATTGTGTGTACCAACTTTCACATTGAGGTCTCCCATTACTATAACAAGATCATATCTAGGTGTGTCTTCCATTCTTTTCTGCAGTTGTTGATAGAATTCATCCTTGACCTCCTCATCGCTATCGTTCGTTGGTGCGTAGCATTGTATTATTGTAGTGTTGGTGAATCTCCCTCTCAATCTTAATCTTATCAGTCTGTTGTTGAAGGGTTTCCATTCCAGTAATGTCCTTTCTATTCCTTTCTGTAGAATAATGGCTACGCCTTCATTGTGTTGTCCATCCTCTCTTCCAGAGTAAAGTACTGTTTCTCCTGTTGCTGTTTTAACTTTTCCTGCCCTTGTCCATCTGCTCTCGCTTATCCCTAGAATGTGTAACCTGTAGTTTCTCATTTCTGCCGTGACCTGTCTTAGTTTACCTGTCTCGTACATTGTCCTGACATCCCAAAAACCTATTCTTGTATCCTGTTTTGCGGTCAGGACATCCGTTTTCATGTCAGTGGCTTCCTTTCGGCTTTCACCACTGACAGTCATACGAGCCACAGACTCCGAATGTCCATCCCGCAGCAAAGTTTGTTCATTTATTATTGTTTCCGTAACTTCATTGTTTCTTTTACACAGACAGGGGTATCAGCCCTGTGCTAAAACCCCCAACCTAGAGGACTAGTGTACCAGCTTTTGTCTGACCCCTACCCAAACAGACCAGTGAAGCTTGGTTGAACCTACCAGGAGTAAAACTCCCACTGGCATAGCTCTGGGGATTATCAGGGTACGCAAGCTGCCATACCGCTACAAGGTATAGGTACCATTGATGGCAGATTCAAAGAACAGTGTCGTGAAAAATTCTAATCCACATATATAAATTAGAAAATAAATGTAAAGCCTAACGAAGTAGTTCAATAGAAAGAAAGAAGAATGATGAAAGACCAGTGCCGTCACAATAGCGTACGCCTGTGTTGTAGAACGCCATAATGGCTTGACAAGAAAACCCCCTTTTTCTGCTTCGTCTGCATAAACTACACGCGTTTCGAAAAATAAAACTGGTACTGTATTTCTTAGACGACCTTGATAGGCACCCTGCTTAATGACCTAGATATAATACTACATTAATGAAATTATACACACAAAGTTGACCTAAAAAGACAGACGTGCTAAGCAGAGACGAGAAAGGATAGACGGAGCGACGCAATAATACTACGTCGTCTCGCGATTAAAAAGTGAACGCCAATCACACGCGAAAGGCATGAAGGCCTGATTTTTTCAAATAACCAGTGTTGCAAAAACAAAAGATTTAACAAAAGGTCCCGACTCAATCTTAGCTCTGATCAGGAAACCTGTCATTCTACTGTTTTACATCTAAGCTCCTGACTTTAGACTGACAATACAGTGAAAAATATGTGGACAGTGGTAGTTTAAAAATAAACAATTAACATCGAAAAAAGACAGCATTTTTAAATAAGCCATTTAGCCCCATGATAATCATATATTCGGGTTCCTGGAGACTTATGGCCAAAGAATATGTACTTGGTTGTCTAAATAGTCCATTAGACAATTAAATATTAGTAATAAAACCTATAAAGAACGTGGATACTGTCAGGTTTGGTCATCTCTGTTAGAGGTGGAACTCCATGATTTTTGTCGAAACATTGTAGTGAAATAAAGGTTAATATCTTACGAAGCAGGGGATTGGTTGAACTTTGTAGTTAGACGAAGAACCATTGGTTGACCTCTGCATAGCTAGTAGATGCCTAGGAACGGATGAAAAATGAATGCAGAGATTTGAATAACTGTGTATTAGTTTGAAAAGCTTCAAACTGATTGGTCAATGCTGTCGATATTGGCAGAAAAAATCGTGTAGAAGACGCCATATCATTATACATTCTGGAGATGAGATCAGGACTGTGTTTTTATAATATAACTATACCAGCCTGGACGTTACAGCAGATTGAAACTCTGCCAAGTCATCTTTAGTATGTTTTCCTTACAAATTGTGGTAAGCTAGACATGTTTAATATATATTTTATATGAAAATTGAATAGGAAATGATAAATTGTGTCTGTATGTGTGTGGTTCAGTAGCAAACAGAAGGCACAGCCTAGATATTGCTCCACCATGTAAAAGCTTGTCAGAGAGGAGTATAAATGCATAGGCATAGATGGGATTGCCATAGGTACATGACACCTATCCTATTGTATGGAAGGAATAAACGCTGGAATTGCAGAGGCGTTGTAACCATTAGGGAGAGGAATACTGGTGTATATTATCACATGAGAAGCTAGCAGTTGGCCTACAGCACTGAACTCTGTGTTTGTAATGTTCTGTACTTTAGTGTGGAAATATAATATATATATTAGTTCTGAAGAAGGAGGTACAACCTTCTTATTTCAGGGACCGTGGTACTGAAGGATTAGAGCAGCACCTGGTCTGAGTTTTGCTGGATCCAGAGGGCTGGCAGCAGACTCCCTGTCCAAGATATCGACCAGTGGTGTAGTTCAAGAGAACTGAGAAGCAAAGGAGCAGAGGAGACAGTTTTCCTGCCGTCGACATTGAAGTTAAGATTTCGTCAGCCAGAGCAGCTCACCCTTATATAACCCACCTTAAAATTGACTATAATAATAAATCAAGAGGGACAGTTATTGTGTTACAAATAAAAGGAACTGTGATCCATTCAAGATTATTTCCACCATTAACAAACACATGAAGTCGTGATGACAAACAACAAAATAGCTTCAAAAGCCAGTATTACCTCTTAATACTAGAGTATAACACTACACACATATTGTAATAATATTATATGTCAGGACAAAGATCCTTTGTATAAATTGTGTACATAAACATTGTGTTTACATTTGATTGTGATTCCTGATTCACTCTGTAGTTGGATCAGGATATCTATTCTTGAAAGAAACTAATACATAATTTAAATATTAACACTTGACTTACTTAAGCTAGTCTTCTAGAGTGTTATATGTATGTGCTTGTCATAGTGTTGAAAGTGTTGTGAATCTTAACTAAAAGTGTTTATCTGTCTGTTGTTGTTGTGAACTACACTTCATCACTATCATAACCATATACATTCAACGTAGTCATCACAATAGCCCAGAATAAGTCTGATTGAGGTCTAAATGTGGTAGCAAAGTAAGGTCATCTGTAACACACCACACATATTAGATACAGATACCTTCACAGCTGATCTCAGTCAGTACCCTAAGTCCCCTATAATTATTTATATAATCCCAACTTACCACAAACAGTCAGACCTTACTGCGCCACCTTCGCTATGTGACCACCTGTGATATTAATAAAAATTCAACCAAACTCAGTATCAACTATATTGAATGAATAAAGCTGGTGAATACAACGTATATCCTCTTTATTTTTATCTATCTAATTGTGGTGATTGTGTGTGACTGTTGATACAAAATTTATATTTATACACAAAAACCAAATTGGCGAAATCAATTACAGTTTTTACAAGTTAAACTAAAATGTCATTTCTTTAGACTCTTTAAATTTGTTGGGTAATAGACTTCTTCACTGTCTTATTCACTTTATAACTTTCACTAGCTTATCTCGCAAATTGTCATCATAAAACTCTGCTTGACAGTTGTTGAGGCTGCTTCATGGTGCGATTTTTATCAGGGCAACTTATTATTAGTGCCAGGGTTTTGTCACACCATGTTGTACCTCAACTGAACGCAAGAAATATATGAAAGCGGTCGCTGTGAGATGAGTATCTAGGTATGATGCAGAGAGTTGGATGTGACGTCATACCGTCAAGATGTGTGTTAAAAATGGCTTGTGTATCAGCCATTATGTTGGAGTATGTATTCATGAAATATTTCTGGAAAAATGGTAAGCTATGTGCTTTAAACGAGAGGCATGAGAATATGCCAGGAGTATAGTTGAAGTCAGTACGGGACGGTGATTCCCAATACAAAGAAGTGTGTTGAAAATATAATTGAACAGTGTTATAACGGGAGGACTCATTCCCCGAAGTTTATGGAGTGGAAATTATGATGTATAAATATTAAACATACCGGGACGCTCAAATCCCCCGATGTTGTTGGAAAAGGATTTAAAGAATATTTGATATGCCGGGAGGCTAAATACCCCGATGCTAAATTGAATCTTGGAATGATATAAAAGTATCGACTAGGGAAAAGTTGAGTGACATTGTATACAAGCGAACCAAGATAGTGGTAGACTGAAAGTTAGAGGGAGTATTCATGCCATATTCGTGATTGTGACGTTTTGTGAATTCGTACTTACTGTGTATTAAACTGTTTGCCAAATCGTCTAAGTCGAGAGGTTCGTTCAATCATTCAAGGTTCAGTTGACCAGTTGATAGCCTTATTCAGGAATTGAAAATTGACAGAAGGAGGTATCTAATAAGATTGACTTCCAGAATATTTGACAATGCAAACCAAATTTAAAAAATAAAAGAACTTCCACAGCTTTATTAAAACGAATGGATCCTAGACAACAAACGAGAGAATTCGGGCAATTTCTCTATCCCTTAACAGGAGAGAAATAAACTGGGGGCGGTCGGCCGGTTTTCCTTCTTCTTTCAAAAATAGAAATCAACTGAGGCTGGACTACTACACTTAACTTCTACGCAGGACTTTTAACATTTGAAGAACTATACGAATATAAGATGTCGATGAAAACTGTACATTCACTGAATTTCACAATTGAAGATGACATGTAACGGTTGCTCCATGTAGATGCATCAAAGATCGTTGACCTGACCTTGAGGACTGTCAAGATTCAACGCTTCGACATCATATTGATTCGGTTCGAACTTTACAACTCTACATTCAAGATTTTAAATACTAGCAGCACGCAATTTTCGAAGTTGAACGATAAATGACAATCTGGCAAATTTTACTCAATGACGTCATCAAAGCCGGAAAACTTGCGAACGGACGTTCGCAGAAATGGGAATCAAGAGATAGTTTCGTCAATTTATGGAGTCCTGAAGTTGAGGTGTGGCACAAACACACTGATTCCGTATCTGGAGAGGTTCTGAGATACAAGAAAGATAAGTAGAGTTGTAAATTGTCTAATGCGTGACGGTATTTGACCATTTCGAACACGTTTGCCAGTCAACATCCAGTCCTATACATGTTTTAATCATCTTTATGTCTATTTGTATAAAGTAAATGCTCGCTATTTGTAAATTTTCTTCGGAAATTTTGCAAATGACGATATCCTATTAGGTTATTGTTTGTTGGTTGTCCAGTCAAAGAAAATAGCAGTGGAATTTTAGTCTTTGACTGCATAACAGACATCAATATTTGTTTAGATTGTTCCGTCAAGTCTACGTTATATATTTTCATTCATTAATTTACGTAATTGGGTCATTGTCTGCACAGCAGTTTTTTCTATCACTCTTGTCTCATTGTGAAATTTGACGATTTGCTGTTTCTGTTCGTGATTTTCTGTCTTGTTTATTTTACAAGTAATTATTCAAATTTGTAGTTGCTTGTCAACATGTCTTTGTTTATTTTATTTCCTTTATATTTGTCGAGTAATGTGCTGTAATTCGACATGTTACTTATTATCATAATCATCGACTTGTACCATTCTTTTTCATTGTGCTCGTCTCTCATTTTTGGTATGTTCATTTCTTCATAAGGTATAAATTCAGTCAACAACATAATTTATTGTAATTAATTAATTGATATTAAGGGGAGATTTGACACTTGTTGATTCGAATCAGAACACAAGATGTCGTCATTGTCAGAGTTTGTTGACATAGGTTTGCGTTTAGGCAAATTTGCAGCTGAGCTAGAGGCTTAAGCTGAGAAAAACTATCATGACTATTTGGAACGTATGGAACGGAAGGAGCAACGAGATTTAAAGAAGCAGGAGCTTGATCAAGTAAGGGAATTGGAAGAGAAAAGACTTGCTCAAGCAAAAGAATTAAAGGAATTGGAAGAGAAGAAATTAGTTCACGAAAGAGAACTTGAAGAGAAGAAATTAGTTCACGAAAGAGAACTTGAAGAGAAGAAATTTGTTCAACTAGAAGCAGCTAGAAGAGAACAAGAAGCAGCTAGAGAGTTGGAAAGGGTAAAAATGGTTCAAAAAGAAAGAGAACAAGAAGCATCCAGAGAGCTAGAACGGCAGAAAATGGAACTCCGTAGAATGGAACTACTTCAGCTGGATCAAGCCCATAGAAATGCTATAGAATTGCAGTCATTGAAATTACAGGCTGATAAGAAAAGGAGATTGAGATTGCAAAGATTAATGCACAGCATACTGGTACTAATCCACAAGGTTCTCAGGGTAATAATTTTAATTATCCAAAAATTAAATTGCCAAATTTTGATGATAAACGGGACTGCATGGACTCGTTTATTATGAGATTTAAAATGAGGGCTATGGATTTGAAGATCCAAAAAGATAGGTGACATATTATCTTTTCAGACTACGTAACAGGGGAAGCAATGCGTTGTTTTATGTCAATTGATGAAACAAGTCGATCTGATTTCGATATTGTTGCCAATACTTTGATGGCAAAATTTCAGCTCACTGAGGAGGGTTTTCGATCCAGATTTCATTCTGCAGTTCCGTCCAAGAATGCAGATTTTGGAGAGTTCATCTGTTCTATTAAATTGTATTTGGGTCGATGGATAGATTTATCGGGTATCAATAAATCTTTTGATGAATTTTTTGACCTAATGCTCAGGGATAAAGTTTTATCTACCTGTGGCGCAGATTTTGTTAGTTTTTTGCAGGAGAGAAAGCCAAAATCTATCAATGAATGTCAAGAATTGGGAAGAAACTACATGTCTGCACATCCAAACAAGGAAATTCGTAAGGTTTCCTTTGATAATGCATTACCTGTATGTGTTTCGTACCACGACGGAGGAGTAGGTGACCACCGTTCTCGCCCAAGGAATACAGAGGGCAGATATAGGAGTGATTATCGATCTTCCTTTCGAGGACGGTACAATTTTCCTCGTCGTCAGTCACCATCTCACTTCGGTGGGTATAGATATTCTAATTACTCTAACCGAGGTCGTGGACAACACTACGGTAATAGCAGTGATGATATACATCACAGATTTGATAGAAGAAATTCAGATGAACGCTTCAATGGAAATGGTAGGTGTTATTTTGATGGGGTAAACAATAAGCACGGCAAACAATGCAATCACAAACCTGATCACAAAAATGATTGTAAACTGGCAAAAGGGAAAGCAGACCATGCTAACGTCTGTACCCAACTTTGTGATCATGATAGCAATGTTGAACAGGCTAATGCATGCATTGTACGCTCAAGCAAAGATAACAATTGCACTGAGTGTAATACGCTTTATGAGCCAGGTGCTAAAACTAGACTTTTGTGTGGCAATATTTTACCAGCGATGTCTGTCTGCGATTTTATTGGTCGCCTTACATTACACAAAGGGTTTATAGATCACAAACCAGCCACCATTCTTCGGGACACAGGATGCACGATTGTCGGGATACGGAAATCGTTGCTGGATAAATCATCATTTACAGGAAAGTCACTGAAATGTGTTAATTTTGGTGGTAACATTGAATGGTTTCCCATGGCAAAGGCGGAGATCGACACACCATTTTATTCAGGGACTGTACTTGTGTGTAGCTTGGAGAACCCTGTAAGTGACGTGATACTTGGTAACATTCCAGGTGTAAAAGACTGTTCACCGGAGGAAATTGCCGAGTGGGTCAACAAGCACCCATTGATTCCGAATGCGGTCACTACAAGAGCTCAGCATGAAGCAAGCATTTTGACCGATGCATCTCCATCTGTCATGGAGGAGACGCCACTGAGAAATGCTCAAAACACTTCTCCGATTATTTTTACACAAAAACAAAATGAGGATGAATCTTTAAAGAAATTATTCACTTTGGCTGAAACAAAACAAATTAAGATTACTAAAAGCTCATCATATTGGTTTGAGTTTCGCAACAAGGTTTTGATCAGATGTTTTAAAAAGGGAGATGATCAGGTAAAGAAACAGATTGTGGTACCAAAAAGTTTTAGACCTTTAGTTTTAAATACAGGTAATGATGTACCTATGGCAGGACACTTAGGTCGTAATCGGACTTTGTTTCGAATTACTACAAATTTTTATTGGCCTGGCATCAACACAGATGTAAAAAGATATTGTAGATCTTGTCATACTTGTCAAAAAGTCGCACGCAAGGGTAAGAACCAAACTGCACCCTTGCAAGTCACAGATGTGACTGTGCGCGCATTTAAGAAACTAGCTACAGACATCATCGGTCCATTGTCTGTAATGTCAGATCGAGGTTTTCAATATATTTTAACGTGCATTGATTTGTGCACTAGATGGCCTGAGGCCATACCGTTAAAAAACATTAATACCATATCAGTTGCGGAGGCTTTGAACTTGATTTTTACAAGGATAGGTTTTCCTGAGGAAATACTGTCGGATAGAGGGACACAGTTTAAGTCGGAACTTATGAGCGCGATAGAAAGCTTGTATTGCATAAAACATTCATTCACAAGTCCATATAGACCAAGTTCAAATAAGGTTTGTGAAAGATTTAACGGCTCTCTTAAGTTAATGCTTGGGAAGGTTACTGATGCACACCCTCGGGATTGGGATAAGATTGTCCCATCGGTTCTCTTTGCTTACAGAGAGATCCCTCAGGAGAGTACTGGATTCTCTCCCTTTGAACTCGTGTATGGCGCGAATCCGAGAAGCCCGTTATATCTACTGAAGGATTTAATCCTTGGTACTTCTCAGGATGACGCAACTCGCAGTAGTTACGAGTTCGTTGTTGATTTACGATAAAGGTTAGTGGATGCATGTCAGATCGCATCACAGAGTATTCAAACGGCAACTCAAAAATCGAGGTTGCTACATAACCAATCTCGTACCCTAAGATCATTTATCCCAGGGGATGAAGTCTTACTGCTCTTACCTATTAAGGAGAATAAGTTGTTAATTTCATGGCAGGGGCCATACAAAGTAGTGAAAAAGATCACAGATGTTGATTACTCAATTGATATTAAAGGGAAAATTAAAACGTATCATCTAAATATGTTGAAATTATACACGCCAAGACCAGCTGAATTAATGGATGTCTTGGATGAGGTTCATAGATCCTCATGCGCTGTTGTTCAGTCTGAAGATACTACATCTGATATTCCATTGGAATTTACTTTACCTTCTATGTCTGCTCATGAGACGTGGCAGGATGTTTCTATTTCTTCATCACTTTCGCATTCTGAACAAACTCAGATCCGTGATGTTTTACGTTCTTTCTCTGACGTATTTTCAGAACATCCAGGTCATACTGACTTAATATCTCACGAGATTGTGATCACTGATTCTACTCCGATTAAAATCAGACCATATCCTATTCCTATTCACTACAGAGATAAGGTGGATAAATAAATCTCAGATATGCTTAAAATGGGTATTATTTCACACTCTTCGTCTTCGTATTCTTCTCCTATGGTATTGGTGAAGAAACCAGATGGATCTTTACGCATCTGTATTGAGTTTCGGAAACTAAATCAAGTTACAGTCACAGATGCTGAGCCAATTCCAATTTTGGAAGATCTTCTTCCACAGCTGGCTAACGCTACATTCTTTACTAAACTAGATTTTGCAAAAGGATACTGGCAAATTCCTTTGTCCGAAAATTCTAGACATTTAACAGCATTTTCAAAACCAAGAGGTTTATTTGAATGGAATTATATGTGTTTCGGGTTGGTGAATGCACCTGCGACTTTTGTTCGCATGATGCGCCGTTTGGTTGGCGATAGACCCGATATCATCACATATATAGATGACATTTGTTTATTCCATAACACATGGGAAGAACATATTGTAGATTTCATTTCTTTGCTAGAACAGCTTAGAAAGCATCATTTGACAGTTAGACCTTCGAAAGTTCAGATAGGTTTTCAGGAAATATCTTTCCTGGGGCATACAATCGGTAATCATCGACTTTATCCTTCGGATAGTCTGGTGAATAAAATCCTGAACATTCAGATACCGAAAAATAAGAAAGAGGTCCGTAGTCTGTTAGGGCTCATTAACTATTATCATAAATTTATTCCGGACTTTTCGTCTATCTCTGGTCCTCTTTCAGATTTGACCCGCAAAGGTGCTCCTCTTAAATTATTGTGGTCAAAGACTTGTCAGTTAGCATTGGATAAGATTAAAATACTATTTGCGAATCATCCTATTTTGATTCTGCCAGATATCCATGAACCCTTCTATATTCGCACAGACGCTTCTCAGATGGGAATCGGTGGCAGTTTGATGCAACTTGTCAACGACGTACTCAATTATTGCTTCTTTGTGAGCCGGAAGTTGTCTGCAGCAGAGAAGAAATATTCGGCGGTAGAAAGAGAGCTCCTTGCTCTCGTCTGGACTATATCAAAACTTTCTCGCTACTTGCTCGGACGAAAATTTTACGTTGAGGTAGATCATCATCCTTTGACCTCAATGAAACCAAAAGCATTTAAGAACTCAAGAATCTACAGATGGTTTTTGCTACTGCAACAGTTTTCTTTTGAAATCAAGCATATTTGCGGTGAGGACAATTGGTTAGCTGACTTGCTGTCGCGATTTGCAACTCACCAGGTCTGATATATTTCACATGGAACTTTGCATCCAGGTTTATGGTTCCAGTTGGTTTGGACATCATATTATGTCTTCTGGACTTGCTATTTCGTCCGGATATATGGACTCAAATTTTATTGCAATTTTCGTTATTTAATAATTGCTCTTCATAGTTTTATGTATATATGTCAAATTCCTGATACTTCTCATTGGATTGCTTGTCTGTAAGGTGTATCCGTACGTAAGATTGCTTAAGGTTATACCCTGCAAGATTTTGCGCGTTTCCTGAAGTAAACGCTCGGGAGCGTGAGGGGTAATGTTGAGGCTGCTTCATGGTGCGATTTTTATCAGGGCAACTTATTATTAGTGCCAGGGTTTTGTCACACCATGTTGTACCTCAACTGAACGCAAGAAATATATGAAAGCGGTCGCTGTGAGATGAGTATCTAGGTATGATGCAGAGAGTTGGATATGACGTCATACCGTCAAGATGTGTGTTAAAAATGGCTTGTGTATCAGCCATTATGTTGGAGTATGTATTCATGAAATATTTCTGGAAAAATGGTAAGCTATGTGCTTTAAACGAGAGGCATGTAAAATATAATTGAACAGTGTTATAAAGGACTCATTCCCCGAAGTTTATGTGACATTGTATACAACCGGGACGAACCCCCGAAGATAGTGGTAAATACCCCGATGACTGAAAGTTAGAGGGAGTATTCATGCCATACTCGTGATTGTGACGTTTTGTGAATTCGTACTTACTGTGTATTAAACTGTTTGCCAAATCGTCTAAATCGAGAGGTTCGTTCAATCATTCAAGGTTCAGTTGACCAGTTGATAGCCTTATTCAGGAATTGAAAATTGACAGAAGGAGGTATCTAATAAGATTGACTTCCAGAATATTTGACAATGCAAACCAAATTTAAAAAATAAAAGAACTTCCACAGCTTTATTAAAACGAATGGATCCTAGACAACAAACGAGAGAATTCGGGCAATTTCTCTATCCCTTAACAACAGTTATCACTTCTTGGGTGCACGATTGTCACAAATATCACTCATCTGTTATGATAATCAGTGTTTATATGAAATGTACAGCTTCAGTAGGTCGTGCTTCTACCAATTCAGACACTGCTGGGGCGACTAGCATTGATCATCGAGCAATTCTTGATCATTGACCTCTGACTTTGGTTTGACAAGTATGAACCCTCGCAGAATCTAATTAAGATCAGTAAAGACTGGCTTTTGTGGAGTAACAGAACTGCCTTGTTGCAAATAACAAGATATTGGCCTTTACACGTTTCTCTCTCTCCAGCCGTTGTCTTTCTGTCTTGCTTCGCTGTACAAGTGAATTTGGAATTTTTTTTTTTTAAATGTTCTCGTAAAACTTTTGTCTCGTTTTGGCGAGGCGCGTCCCGCTCAACCTTGTCGGTTATATTAGGGCGCATGTCCAAAGATAAAAGGCCCTTAGGTCTGGGTTTATATATTTGGTGCTTCCGGACGTACAGGAAACAAAGCTCGCAACTCCAGCAAACTTCCCAAAATAGTTGTAACTCCGAGGGGTTTGTGCTAGATGAGTTTCAAACCTTGGTCTCGTGCATTGCACATTTCCCAGTTCAAGCCTTTGGAGTTATATATTTCCATTCTCCTTGAGTTGACCTTTATATCCATATGTTGTCTTCCTATATCGGCCGTGTTAACGATTTTATCTTGAATTATAAATAGGAAAAATACAGGATTTCTCAATGCATGGACACTTATTCTTGCAAAATTCTTCACAACTACTAACTCCCTTCTGATTTCCTTGTACCTACGCATAAATGAAGATATTTCTGTCAAAAGGAGACCATTCTCATCCTTGTCTGTCATTCCGTTCTCCTTCCCGATCTCTAATTCTGACCATGTTTCGGACGATTTATTCTTCCTTATACAATCGCCGAGGTCGTTCTATCTGTTCGTGGAAAACCCCTTTTCTGATTGGCTGCCCTAGATAGACAAGAAAATACCCCTGCATTCCTTTGTTCGGCTAGTACACTTCTGTCTTACTTTCCGGTCTTCATACATTTAAATAGGCAATTGCGTAACATGCGACAACATGGAGTCTGTGAGGTACACTATACTGCCTTTAGCAGAATTCTTGTTTTCCCACTATGGAGATTAAAATCGTTTTCGTACCTTTGTCTCAGGTTTACTGAGATATGAATTTCCTGTCCATTGGTTAATTTAGTGTAGACACTTCCTCCTCCACGTTTTTACCTCTTGTGTTGCTGAACTATCTTTTATATGCTGATCCATTCTGTGGTGTCCAGCGTAGTTCCCTGGAGTCTCTGAAGAGACCAAACCAAAAAAAAAAAAAACATAGAACTACTGACCCTGAAGCATGCCGTACAAGACACATAGTATGAGGTTGTGCATGGAACTGGCAACCATATCGTATAAAACACACTGCCACAGAAAGAACAGCTGTAAGACGATATGAATGCTTGGTACAGGCTAGCAATAAGACGATATGAATGCTTGGTACAGGCTAACTGTAAGACGATATGAATGCTTGGTACAGGCTAACTGTAAGACGATATGAATGCTTGGTACAGGCTAACTGTAAGACGATATGAATGCTTGGTACAGGCTAACTGTAAGACGATATGAATGCTTGGTAGAGGCTAGGTGTAAGACGATATGAATGCTTGGTAGAGGCTAGGTGTAAGACGATATGAATGCTTGGTACAGGCTAACTGTAAGACGATATGAATGCTTGGTAGAGGCTCGGTGTAAGACGATATGAATGCTTGGTACAGGCTAACTGTAAGACGATATGAATGCTTGGTAGAGGCTAGGTGTAAGACGATATGAATGCTTGGTACAGGCTATCTGTAAGACGATATGAATGCTTGGTAGAGGCTCGGTGTAAGACGATATGAATGCTTGGTACAGGCTATCTGTAAGACGATATGAATGCTTGGTACAGGCTAGGTGTAAGACGATATGAATGCTTGGTACAGGCTAGGTGTAAGACGATATGAATGCTTGGTACAGGCTAACTGTAAGACGATATGAATGCTTGGTACAGGCTAACTGTAAGACGATATGACAGGCTGTAAGGATACAGGCTACAAAATGCTGTAAGACGATATGAATGCTTGGTACAGGCTAACTGTAAGACGATATGAATGCTTGGTACAGGCTAACTGTAAGACGATATGAATGCTAGGTACAGGCTAACTGTAAGACGATATGAATGCTTGGTACAGGCTAACTGTAAGACGATATGAATGCTTGGTACAGGCTAACTGTAAGACGATATGAATGCTTGGTAGAGGCTAACTGTAAGACGATATGAATTTTTGGTATACGGGGACCAGTTGCAGCGGTGGTTCTATGTTTCGTAAGTATTGGTTTGGTGTGGCTTTAAGGACCATCTTCTTTATACACGGATCACATTTGGAACATCTCAGCACAGTGCACGAATGCCGTAGTACCGGCGAGGATCCTGATGTGTGTACAGGAATCACGCATTCTCAAAATATTTTTGCAATGGTTAGGTTTCTCAGTTTTTTTAAATTTGCTAGGGCAGTGGCAGTATGACCTACTCTTTACGATTTTCAACTTCCAAGGGATTTTTAATGTGCGCAGGTCGCACACGAGGCCTTCTTATTTTGCCCTTATCCGAGAAGGCTAGGCATCCGTTCCCATTACCCAGGGGACCAGGGGGAGTATACCATCATTAGAAACGCCACTCGTTCTGAAACAAATTTCCATCAACTATATTCCCTGTGAACCAGGTACCTTTAGAATTAGAGGCGGACAATATACCTGTGAGCCACTCCTACGATCCATAAGAAGCGCAAAGAAAAATGATGTTGATAATGAATAATGATTCTGTGGCTGGGTACGTCTTTGTGATGTATTTAATATCTACACTTCCTCAGTGCATCAATGTGACAGCTTTTACTATATTATTTATTCTGGGATGTTGTCAATCAGCTCTTGAAACCTTGTTTTCAACTATGGTGGGACTTGTGTAGCTTATCGCCAGGGGCTGTATCTCCGTGTGTATCAGGTCTGGCACCATTGGGGCAAGTTCCATAGACTTTTGTTTAAAACATCTTCACTTGAATCTACCTCGACACTCCACTTCCAGTCAGTCATTCGCTGGTAGAAATTGTGAGCCTTGTAAATGTGTTGCCTCCTACAGTATTCTGTAATCTCTTCTGTCAATCGTAGATTGCATTGGTTTCATTCATTCGCGTTGATTTCAGTCTTGCTCCAGTAATTATTATCTCAACTTTAGAATTCTGGCTTTTCTATCGAAATTAGGTTGTGAGGCAGTTGCCCATGTTGCCAGTATTCCACCGGTCGGACATTTCCTGTAAATAATAGTTTCAATATTTGGTCCTTTACTACCCATGCAGTTGCTACTAGCTTTTTTAATTAGGGCTATTCTATGTCCTACCCTTCCAAGATGGAGGTGAAATTCGTTTCTCACCTTAGACGCCGAAAGAAAAACATCAGGAATGTGTATATTTCGATGGATAGTACCATGTTATGTTAAATTATAGAATAAAAGATACACCAGAGTATCTAGTGATGTAGATATTTTCCTATAACTGACGTCGAAACCCTCGAATCGGTCGGTTGGATCGGAGGGTTGATCAATGAGTTAACAATTCACTATCGTAAAACAGGCTATTGTTACCGAAACAGACTGCTGGAGTTGACGAAATTTCAGGGGAAATGATTAAAGCAGTTAATGACAACAACCTCTTGAGAATTTTAGATATTATAAATGAAGTATGGAGAGAAGAACAACCACCACAACAATGGAAAGACAGTATTATTGTAAAGTTACCGAAGAAAGGTGATCTATCAGACTGTAATAACTGGCGTGGTATATCTCTATTATCAGTACCTGGAAAATTATTATGTTGCATGATGTTAGAAAGACTTAAATTGCATGCTGACGAAAAGATCAGAGAAGAACAAGCGGGTTTCAGGCCGAAACGATCATGTATTGATCAAATATTCACACTAAGAACACTTATAGAAGAATCAGTGGAAAGGCAATCGCCACTTATTATCACCTTCGTCGATTTTCAAAAAGCCTTTGATAGTCTACACCGCCAATCATTGTGGAAGATACTTACAATCTATGGTTTTCCAACAAAATATGTGAATATAATCAAAGCGCTATATGACAATGCAAGATGTTGTGTTAGAACAAATAAAGGGAATACAGAATGGTTTACAGTAGAAACAGGGGTGAAACAAGGCTGTATTATGTCACCACTACTTTTTGGAATAGCTATTGATTGGGTTATGAGAAACTATACCTACAATGAACAATTGGGTATAAAATGGACAAATGGAAAATTCCTGGGGGACCTGGATTTCACAGATGATGTAGCATTCTTAAGTTCAACACCAAGACAATCCCAAGAAGCAATAAATAATTTGTGTCATCTCTCGGTTAAAATAGGTCTCCAAATAAATGCCTCTAAAACTAAAGCTATGAACTTTTCTAACGAGACCTTTGATATCATCTTGAACGGGGAAAAAACTACAGAAAGTTGAAAGTTTCAATTATTTAGGCAGTAAAATGACTCAGGATGGTGACACAACAAGAGAAATCCATACTAGAATTGCTTTGGCAGCTAGCGCCTTCAATAGATTATCTAACATTTGGAAATTACGATCATTGAATATACATACCAAGCTTCGTCTGTTTAATTCAAATGTTATCTCAGTTTTAACATACGGCTGTGAGAGTTGGAAAATAACAAAATCATTGGAGAACAAGCTAATACATTCGAGAACAAATGTCTTAGAAAACTCATGAACATCAGTTGGAAAGAATTCAAGACTAATCGACAAATAAGAGAAGACTCTAGGCAGCAATATGTCTCCGACTATATAAGGAAAAGACGATGGTCATATATCGGTCATGTCCTACGAATGCAAAACAACAGAATACCACTACAGGCGCTCACTTGGGTTCCTGAGGGTAAGAGGAAAAAAGGAAGACCAAAATAAACACTCAGAAGAACAATAATAAGAGAAGGAAGAACGTTGGGCCTAAATAATGTGCAAGAGCTAAGAGGAGTGGCGTCACAACGAACAACCTGGATAGCACTGGTTTCTGCCTTATGCGCCGTGTTTGGTGCTTAAAGAATTTATTATTATTATTTATTCTATGTCTCGCTTTTTTTATAATTTTGATTTTTACAAGTTAGTCTGCTGTCCATTGTGATTCTATGTGGGATTCGTTTCTTCTGGCAACTCATGCCCAATTTCAGTGTGACTTTTTGCTCCTTGTTTGAGGGTGTAACAATTTTATTTGTCGTTTTATTTTTTATTTATGTTTAAGAGCCATTATAGCATTCATTTGTTTTTTGTAAGGCGTCTTGCAAACTACCGTTTGCTGTTTTTATGGTTTCGGTGGTTACCCATAATGCCAGGTCATCAGCATACATCGAACTCTGCGCCCTCTTTAGTAATTCGTCCATTATGTCTTTTATGTAGATAAGGAACAGTGTAGGAGATTTCACTGCTTGTTCTAGTTTCGTTCTGTGGCTTACGTCTCCTTGTAATAGCACTTCAGCATGTGTCTTTTTCAAGGACGTTAATTACCCATTTGTGCATACGCCCACAGACTCCATACTTGAGTAGATTTTGCTTTATGCTAGCTCTCCACAGTACGATTTACTTAGTCTGTGAACCACGATGCCTATAGGCAAGCCAAGTCTAATTACTTATTTGTATTGAAGTGAACGGGTCGGTCAGCAACATATGGCTTACTAAACTGTTTAATTTTACTCGCGAGTAACACCCATATGTGGCCAAATACGTTTAATAAGAAAAGACACATTAGTATCTTTAATATTTCGTATGCTGTTGTTAACACCGAGCATATTTTCCAAGGAACTCGATGTATGTAACATTAAACTATCAACGCGTGCATAAATGTAATCACATAGAAAGCCTTTAATTAATATTGTCATATTACCTAACAGACTGATGTTGACTGAATCCTTGAAACCTTGGCTGACGAAGCAGATGATATTGATAATGTTTGTAACGATGCCAAAGATGTTAATTATCTGAAGGAGTAAAGTATAGACAACCCATGAATATATTATTGTTGTTTGATCATCTACCATGAAGATGTCTCTGGACGAGTCTCCTGTATCTGATACGTTTACTGTTTCTACCATCCTGTTTGCCCAGAAAGCCTCTGTGTCATAGTTTCATTTTAAAAAATTCGCCGGCAATCTTAAGTTAATAAATGCAAGTTTGTTCCCTGACTGTGTACCATAAATTCTAACTTAACAAACGTGTCACTATATTCAATGTGAAATCTACTGCGTGGATGATAATGTCGAACAAAGAGAATTATATACACGAATAAAATAGCTCTACCGCTGTTTTTAAATTATTGTCGTGATTGTAACAAACTGAAACTGTCCAATAAATTATCTTTAAAAAAATATGTCTCCTCCCTGATATAATTATCATAAGCTTAATAATGATCAACGAATCTATGAACCAGCCTTTGTTGTGACTAACATATATCCAATAAAGTTTTGAATTTAGAATATTCTTGTAGACAGCGTTTAAATTCAAGAAGTTTAATTACAGTAGATAAACTGATAGTTAACTATTAAGTACTAAGACGTTCTCTTTCTAACTTTGTACTACTAGACAAATCTCTGTTAGACGGTGTAATTTTTGATGCTGATTACCGCACATTTCTAAACAACTGTAAAATGTTAGTGTCCACCCAGAACATTAGTCATACTATGAAATTGTTAAACTGTAAAAGTACACGTAAGATGTTATTTCTTTGACAAGCTATACTTAGTACTTTACTGCCTAAATAAGAGCGGTGTTATTCTTGTTATATTTATTTTTTTTTAAAATGGAACATTTCTTAGTCTCAGAATGATGTAATAAGTAAGTCTACCAAGCATCTGTTTTCCAAGCATAATAATTGTTTTCAAATAAATGAATGAAGTAATTACAACCACAGAATTTTATTCCTTCAGTTGAAACAGTCACGTTTATGCTTTCGGTCATTTCGTTTTTTAATGATAAAAAAATGCCAGCTGAAATAATAGACGTAATAATATGAAACTACATATACATTCAAAAGTAAATGAATATACTTGGCAGTACGAATTAACGGCTACGTGAGGAACTCTTGAGCAAATTTGACGGAATTACCTGAGAAACAACTAAGTAAATGTCTCAGCAATATTCCTCAGACATCAAGATAGCTGGAACAGAATTTACGATGTTATCGCGAAAAGCTGTTGATAAAGAAATAAGAAAGAGAGCCATAAAACTTATAATAGATGAAATTGCGGTGATAGTGACATTCTAAGGGATCTAAACAGAAATATTAATCTACTTAGTGTACCTGTTGCGAATATTTCCCAAACCTTTTTTTTTCAGAGTCATTACAGTTCAATATCGAAAAATTACTAAAATCTCTAGCTCAGCTAACGCGACAGTGATGCAGAGTCAGGTAATGAAATATCCTGTTTAGATTTAAATTTTGTTTTCATATATGAATGCATCGTCCAATTAAAATATGCAATTATTGCACACACAAGTACAATAATTTTAGTCTTAGTTATGTTTTCTTGAATACATTTAGGTTAATTTTCTGCATTAGATATAAATGTGATGTTATCCCTTAAAAACATTCACTGACAGTCGGTATCAGAAATAAATATTCAAACTCGTGTTCATGTCTGGACCTGGAAACTAAAGTTGTCCATGAGGAAAGAAAAATTGGTTGAGGTAGATAAGCGCTAACGTTTGTTAAATGTCTGACCCTGCGAATTGTTGATTGTGATGACAAAAGTTATGAATAAGTAAACTGTCTCCGCTTCGAATTAAACAGCAAGTTTAGTTTCACTTGGTGCTAAATCAATTCTCAGCATGAAAAAACTTTCTTCGTGGTTCGTCATCATCACTGTAGAATGTTGTTGTTTGACTGGCCACTACTGTAAAGTCCACTGTAGTGTACTAAGTTGATGATACCAGGCATGCTCCAGTCTACCCAGCTGTAAATGGGTAACTCACTCTAGTCCTGAGTTAGGGAAGGCAAAGACAGCAAGGCAGTGTCTGCTATGGGATTACTGTCAAGTAATCGTTCCTCAGGTGGTACTGGTGGTCATCAATGTAAAGGGTAGAGTATTCTTCCTGCTCGTTACACATGAGAAAGGCAAGTACAACAAAGGTCAACTCAACCGACGCAGGATTGTATATGTATGGAGTGAGAGTGGAAAACACGCGAATGGTGTACTGTTCGATGTAGTTGACACTTGATACTATTTCACTCACACTCTTAGGCAAGTCAAAGATGTTAGGAACCGCTGTTGACGTTTTTATGCTTTTAATATTGACGCACACACTTGGACAGCACGAAATACAGTCATGAGTATGTTGACATAGCAAATCATTAGGTAGCAGAATAGTAGTACAGTTCATGCAGCATTCAATATAATAAAGTCATTCAGTTTCTGGCGTATTATTGCCGTATCCCCATAACTGACTGAACGCATCAGTGGGCATGTGTGTGTAAACATACAAAGGGGTTCACAGGAGGAACCTTTTCCTTGGCTAAGTTCTCCAGCTGTATATGTCAAATATTCAAATAACAAAGTTAAACCACAGTAGGCGTTTTAATCTTAATGAGATCTCCGTGCCACTGCCTGAATAGTAAGATTCATGATCCGTTCTTTGGACAGTGATCCATAATGATGACAGGAATACAAAATGGCCTCCTTCCCTGAGTTTTCGCTCACTCGCCCAGCAGAAGGATAATTATTAGCCACAGTTAATTCATAACTTGAATATATAGGATTTCCTATAGTTTCCATACTATCCCTTAGTCCGAAGGTTGCTTCATAAAGACATAAGCGCTGATGGAACCTGTCATCTTCATCAATCTATATTAAAGCGACCAACGATGCTCGAAAATACGATGTTTCATCTAGGTCTAACCATAAGGAGATCATCAAAGGAAAAACGGGTCTGGCTTTACCTGGAGTCCGAATTCAAACATAATGAAATACATGAGAAGAGTCTCTGACATCACACACTTGCAGAGACATTCATTCCTTATGGAAAATTCATCCATAACTCACATTAAACCTTTAACAGGACCAGCCCTAATAAACACACCCGGCCATTACGACCGTCTATCTCGGAACTCTCTACAACTCTCTAGGACAACGGATACCTCCGCCAGAGTTCGCTATAGTCCGACCTTAGCATACGAAGATATACATTATAAAACTGAATCTTCTTGTACTAGACAAGTAATACATATAAATTCAGGCCATTAACATATTGAACAAGATCAATCTATTTTCTGGCCCTAACAAACGAGAACTGACATGACGTCAATATTCATACGCCGAATCAAACGTATAAATCAATCACGGATTATCTCGCTTTCCCCAAGGGAAGCATTTTCGTACACAAATAAATTATTAAATAGACATATCGTATTTTTGTAATCCATGCATTCCCGGCCAAAAAAAACTGGGCTCCTTTGTTTGTTTATTTTATACGGAGTCACTTGTTAATACAGGAAGTGACGTCATGCCGATATGGTTTATTTGGCAGGGAGAGAAACTTTTTGTGGTTGGATGTGGGATTATAAAATGCCTATTTTGTGTAGCTAGACTCAGTTTAGAATTTACACGGCAGTTAACCCCCAGCCAGTAAAAGAATTTTGTCCTATGTAAGAGTCACAATGTATTATATTAGCATTATAACATTGCATTTTTGGGTTTTTTCTATTTTTAGGAAGTAATTTTTTTTTCCTTTTGCGTATCGACCCCAACGGGGTGTATACAACTGAATTGTGTAATGTATGTAGTGTTTGAATTTTGTATGTCACTTAACAATGTAAGATGAATCATATACCCACTGACTGGAACAACATGTTTTGGACATCCATTATGTTTAGTCGGAAGAAGACTTTGATTGGATTTTTCTGTCAGAGCAGATGCTCGGCTGTACATGTAGGTACAAGATATATTAGCCTATGCGACTGCAAGCTGATAATTGATAGAGTGGAATAAACAGGGGTACAATGCACGTGGATAAAAACAGCATGGAGATTTACCTAGAAATAATATAATACCCAAGAGGGACATAACCCTTTATTATAACCTTGTTATGATGTTATTTGTTTCTTGCTTGATGTAAAGGTTGTTTGTTTTGATCTCAGTTTCTGGGTACCCCACTGCTACCGCAGGATTCCAGTCGGGCGAAGAACGTAACATTCTCCTCGATCTCACGGTTCCTGAAAGCAATTAGCACCACGATTTGTCATTTATACCTGAAGTATAACCTATTTTCTTCGCCTATCGCTCTAGAAGGAATTGAGCTCGCGCAGTGTACAACCAGCAACAGCAAATCTAAAATCGGATTGTGAAGTAGCGGTTTACTACTCGGTTTTTTAATACAAGTCAGTGCTGTAGTGGCATCCAATACCTCATCTTACTCATAGTCGCCAGCTGAATTGAAATTATTTTACAGCGTCTTTACACTGAGGCGCAGTCCCCAACCTCCAGATCTCAACTCAGACACAACTGGGTCTACTCACCGAGTTTCATCTACGAGGCAAGCCTGTTATATTTTTCCGCGCTAGATAAAAGCGCAAGAAACGGGCGGTCTTCCTCAGTTGACCCCTTGATTTGTTGGGGCTACTGGTCAGTACGGACTTTGCGTGTAGGAGAAGGCAGAAAATGGACAGTTAATTTTACAGCCTAGCTGGGTTGTGTGTGTGTGAGTGTGTGTGTGTGTGTGTGTGTGTGTGTGTGTGTGTGAACATGGCACATGGATAGCTTCCCAAGTGGGGAAGTCGGCTCATGGATAGCGTCTCTAGTGGATTTAACATAAACGACACTGACTGTGGTATTTGGTAATTCTCACACGCGGCTGAAGAATTAACTCTCTGTTTGTTTATTTTGTCGGTGTTCTACAGGAGGGTTTGATGGTTTTATTCATTGATGCATGAATTGATATATTTGTTAACTTTGTAATTTTGATCCATTATTTTGCTGAGATTTGTATGCTTCTTCTTCTTTACAAGCAGAACATAACTTTAATAAATTTTAACCTTTTGGGTACAGCGCTGTTTACTACCTTCAACCATACATAATAAAGCTCTTACTATATTCCCTACGTGTCTGTGAGAAAGAAGAGAGAGCGGGTGAGTCTTAAGACTGTATAAGTGAGTTGTGCGCTTGGAAAAAGAGATAGTTTTAATATATTCTCTTCCGGGTTTTCATACGTTCACCCTATTGCACACTTATTCTGTTTTTTTCTCTATAATTCTGTCAGTTCCCTCTCATTGTCGATTTCACTAAAATTGTCTGACTCGACAAATAATTCTAAAACTAAACCCAACCACGACAATGTATCAACACCATATTCATTATTAAGATTGCAAGAAAACAGGATGCACGATCGATTATATTGTATTATTCGCTTAACTTTCTATCTAAAACGAGAGCAATTGGTGCAGTTTGGTAAAAACCAAGAATGTGTAGATTTACAACGTGCATCGACTGTGGATACTCACTTGGCTGTTTGGTTTAAGCTAAGTGCTGAAATCACAAGAAGCATGAACATGTCGTTACATTAAAATTCCTTACCCCTTCACTTTCTAAGATAGCTCAGAAAATGAAAATATTTACAGATTGGAGCAGGTATGATCATTCCAGTAATATACTCGCTATCTGCTAAAGATGGTGGGCGTTTGTAATTTGTGTCTACTGCTTTAATGAATATAAGAAGCTTAACGCTTCCTCAACCCGTGAACAATTAAAGGCGTTGTTTGTTCAGTATTTCGAGAGTACAATTCTAATTCTGTGATGATTGTTAGAAGATGGTATTCAATGAGTAAGTATTTTTATACAACATGATTGTATATTTAATTAATTAACTTAAGAAAAAGTCCGCATTGGATCTTTCAATTGAATTTATAAAAAGTTCTTCTCTGTGATGTTACACTAGTCTTTCGCTATTATTAGAATCACTGAATTGTCATCATTGACATTTTGATTGCTCACTTAAACCACTGGAATTGGTCATAATCATACTCAACTTCTGAGTAAGCACTGTTCTAGGTAGGATTGACACAACACACTCATTCTGATAATTCACACTTTAGCCCACCCAAGACTGAGGGGGACTAAGGTTCTGGAACATGTACAACAACTGGGCTCCTGTAAGGATCCAAGCAGCTGGATTGACTGACCACTCGACTTCAGGTTTGAAGACTCATATAAAAACCCTCTAGAATCAATGTAAGCTCAATGTAAGCATGTATTTCGCGAAGCAATTCTGCACGGCATACAGATAGTAAAGTATTAGCCATGGGCAGCTGTCTTCTTCAGTCTCTCACTTTGGCTTGTTTAATGTTAGTGTAGAATTATGAATGGAGCGCTCTGTCTTTTTATACGTTGAGAGCGGATGCATAAGGGAACACCTACGATTGGTTCGTTTTGGTCTTTAAAGATTTTTAAAGACTTCATTCTTAGAAGTGAAACTGAATATTTTCATACGCACTTCTTCTCTTCACAACTTCTCTCTTCTATCCATCACTTTCTCTTATAGGTACCTCTTTTTATTTCCCCGATTGGGAGCTTCCTTTCCATACTATTTTTATTGAAATTAGGTAGGGAACGTATTTGTTATAAAATATTAAAATGTATCGTCTTGATAGTATTTGATGTGATGACTAATTCATACTTTAATTTCCTTCTTAGCTACTCACTTCTTCCAATAGTCCTTCGGAATTCACATTCCTGGATACATCCTCTGAGAAAACAAATCATTCCTAACACTTTTCAACAACGCATATGCTTGTAGCAAATACAATTCCTTCCATTAGTTAAAACTTTCGATATCGCCATATTGCTTGACCCTTACAGACTCGTCCCCTTGCGAACGAGAGAGGTGCTGGCGTTTGATTGGCTACTATCTTTAGCTTTCCAAGGAAAATCCCGCACGTTGTAAACACACTATAGTCCGTTCGGAAATTCGTGTCCACAGAAAGCGTCAATTTTCTCCAAAACTCTTTGTTGTATGGACATGAATTTTTGCATGCAGTCTTAGATTTTCCATGCAGTTAAGATGTCGCGAAATTTGCAAAACGGCGATTTTCTTTGATCTTCTTGGAACATTTGCCTAAATCTGCCCGTAACATTAATTCTTACAGTAAATTACAACATTTGTGCGACAAGACGGTTCAAAGGCGTGTCCCAAATGTGTGATTGTTTGTTCACGTGATTTTGATATACAAGGAATGATGTTCTGATAATGAACCATGATAGCAGTAAATCATCGGGAAGCTATGACCAATCGTAACTGTTTATGTGTTATTATAGATTGGCATATGAAATTAGTTTATCACAAACGAAGGAATGCGATCGACGTGCCTCATTCCGAATCGGACGACTTCAATAAGTCCACAACAGTTATTGGTTGGATAAACTGCAAGCCATCTCGCTGCCAGTAATCTTCTTCCTGTAGCACGTGTTCTTCACATTTAGCCCAGTACTCTGTGTCTATTCGTGAAAGGGCCTCATGAGTCATGTCTTTAACATCGCACATTTTAAAAGTGGTGTTCTGGGCGGCTACTTGCCCTTTAACTCTAGCCCAAACCAGCTCTTTTGCGTTAAGGTGAGAATGGTAAGGTGGGAGTCGAAGAGAAACATGACCCTACTCTTGGATAATTTTATCAATCAGATACACTTTTGTCTTATTCCTCTGTCTCACAAGCTGCAACAAATCTGGTTTTAAATAGCTGTTGTTGGCGAAGATATTTTCATTCACAAGCCACTTCCTGATTTCGTCTTTCGTGCTTGCCGAAGTGGGAGCTTTATCCTCCTGCGCTAGAACATTATGGTAGGACGCATTATCCATCACCAGGCAAGACGGCCTATCTAGAGTCGGGAGGAGTGTATTCACTATCCAATCTCGAAAAATTTGCCCATTCATTTCACTGTGGTAATCCCTACCATCTACAGACTTTGATTGAAAAATAAGCTCTGCATCACGGACAAGCCCATTCTGTCTGCTGCCAGCATGTGCTAATATAATGCGTTGACCTTTGCTGCTGGGAATTTTCCTTCTATGGTCTCCGTCAACAGATTGCCATTCTTTCTCGTTCGTATGATGAGCATTAACCCAAGATTCGTCCAAATACACTATATCATAGCCGTCTTGCCTTCTCTCACGAATCTGCCTAAGGTATTTGCTTCGAGCTGCAACCAGATGTGGTTTTTCACATAAAAAATTCCTTCCGCCAGACGTTTTTCTAAAGGTGAAGCCGACACTTCTGACAAGTTGCCAAAGAGTTGTTTTTGAGACGTTAATATCGCATTATGCTTGCAGCCGACTTTTCAGCATGCGGAGAGTAACAAGTTGATTGGCATTAAACATCTTCAAAATCAAACGTCTAATGACATCCTTGTCAAAATCATCAATTTTTTTCTTCCTTCCTTGCTTAACCACAGCCTCTGTACAATCACCGTCTTGTTGTATCCAACATCGAAAAGATCTTCTATCCACACCCAGAGCCTTTCGTGTTCTCCTACCTGGTTCTTGGATGTCGTGGTATAAACAACCCATCTTAGCCCCTCTGCGAAAATGCCTGTACAATATAACAGTTACCTTCTGCAAAGTGATAAATTTGCATTTCAGATTCATTGCGCTTTTCATAATTATGCAGTTTAGTTTATTAATATATTATACGCTGGTGTCGTTTTGTTTCGTTGCAGCCAACTCATTGCAATTAGCATACGCGGCTGAAATAATTATTCGCGACTGTGTACAATAGGTGCGCACACGTGCGGACATGTAGTCACTACACTAATTCAAACAAAAAAAATATTGAATAGCACATTTCATCGGTTTTGCTGTAACAAAAATTAAGTGTGCAATTTTTGAACGGATCTTGTAACTTTCCTGTAGAACTAATAAAAATTAACCCAGACACCGGTAAGAGTTTTTTTATATAACTTAAAGAAGAAAATTCGAACATGACATGAGTTTTGTAAGGGCAAAAATATATTAATAACTGCATTGATATCAGTAGGGCACGTAGCAAATTTCAATAACATCCGTCAAGGGGTTGCACAGTTACAACATTCAATGTGTGGGCACGAATTTCTGAACGGACTATAGTAGTTCTGTGTTCGTCTTTTTCATTCATTAACGAAGCACGTTTTACAATTTTACTACAGAGCTTTTGAGAAGCTCCATAACAAACAGATGCGGGGGTCGAACAGTGAATATAACCTGCAAGGTTTCAGTGTTAAGACACTGTGAAGATCGCTTGCCAAGACGACACTACCAGACCTTGCCAGAGTGAAGCCTAGAACTCAGAAGTTCATTTTATCAGACCTGACCTTTTTATTGGGCTTATTTATCAGGACTTACAAAACAGCCCCGGAAATCTTCCATTTTAAATAAGAAATCCCGGAATATCTGAGGAAACTGAACACACGGAGTCAGAGAGGGAATTAAAGTTAAAATTAACGACCCCAAGTACACGTGTAAAAAGGCATCGTCTAGTGCCTAAACATCATTCATCTGAGCAAAAAGTCTGTGAGACAGGATTGGCATAAGTTGTCATTTTACATTCTATATTTTCATTACTAACATGTGAAATAATATGTATATATTATCATGTGAATATTAATATGTGAAAATTGCTAGTGGATGTCCCAGTCACTTGAGACTGGCAGTCTCAGCACATAGGATGATTATTTCATGAACCACCACTGTACGGGCTGGCGATTGCTTTATTGCTAATTTTTTAAACAGAACTAAAAGCAAAAGGTAACTCCAAGTTCCTGTGGAGCAGGGAAAGAAAGATGAAAGAAATGATGTACATTTGAATTATAATACTTACAGTTTTAAACCAGTGTAAATGTCGATGTTAACATATTCACTTAAAAATTAATGGAAGTTTCAAACTTTACAATCAGTGTAAACATAAATGAAATCATTTTCAATTTATATTGTGAACACTTTTTAACCAGTGGTAATGTAAATGTAAACATATTATATCTGTACTATTAACCTTTTCATTTAAATCTAAAATAACTATTAAGGCTATTCAATTTAAATGTAAAGAAAGTTTTCTCTCGAGGGATTAAAGTTAATTCTCACTGAGGGTAGATTCTGAGTAAATGGGATGGTTGAATAGGAGAAAGGGGACACATAAGTAAGTGTCGGGAAACGCAATACTCAGGACAGCGTTTCGTTTTATTCTTTTACCATTGTTGTTGTTGTTGGTGGTAACAGTTGAAGGGTACTATCTCTGGAACAAGAAGGGAACAGTGGCCTGAACTTTAAGACGAGGGACCAACTTTGTAGCCTTTCCCTGACACTCCTGGGAACGAGCTGCACCCGATATCCTTGACCAGCGACGAGCGTTATCTGAGATCAGTCCATCAAGAACGAACCCAGCGGGAGCAGAAACAACCACTGGTAGCTAAGTGCAATATATAAGCTGCCACGTGAATTTCTGTTAAACTATTCATTTATTTTCAAACTGTTAAACTCAAGTGATTATAACATTTTGCTATTTGTAATTTTACAAATTTAACTTCGATTTAATCATTTTAAATGAACTGCATGTTCGTCTCAGTCAATTGACTAAACGCACTCTAAACAGAGCTATACCAGAATAATAAGGATTCTACTGTGATGGGGCATAAAAGACACCCCACAGGCCCCTCAAGCTCATGTCATATTTATGTGTTTAACGCCCATATATTTTTGATGTGCGCCATCCAACGAGTACGCCAGCCCACGTGACTGCGCGAGGGCCACAATAAAACCCCAGCTCACGTGACTGCGCGAGCCCTCATCGACTGGGTAAGTTAACGAATGTCAAGACTGAAATAGTCAACTCCGTGATGTAAAATCCATTCAGTTTATTTACATGGTACGATTGACGGGACGAGACATAGATCCTTGACGCATCACAGTTAACAATGGTTATCGTGACAGTTAATATATTTTCAAAGACATTCTTTCTGGTCATTCCGTAGTAAACTTATTTCATTAACTTATGGCATAGCATGTTGTCTTCAATTCAGCAAGTACATGATAATGAAGTAGTTAACTTCCAAGGACGGTGATCGTTGACCTTGGCTAAGGATATGGAATACCCATTATGCTACGTGGCATCTAAGATTCCAACATTGATAATGTCCTTATACAAATTAGGGTTCATAAATCAAACGATAGCAGAACGTCTGAACAGTTATTTACTGTAGACCTCCTTGACATGAAAAGTTATACAAGCATAAATCTTTGAGTCACCTCTGTAATCAGCCGGATTCCTACGACGGCTATTCAAATACAATAATATATATCGACAATCCACGTTAATTTTGAATGATCCCTTTTGTATTAAGTTTAGATCTAATTCCAATGATATAAGTCCAGACGTGAATCCATTTCCGAAAAGGTCGATAGCCTTTCGCGACTAGATACTCACGCGCTGGGAGGAGAAAATAATCTTATAAAATATAATAACATCTTCGCTCTTTTAGCGAATCGACTTACGTGGATGACTACCGGCTACGACTGCTCAACCGCAGGGCCGGGTCTAAACATAAATACTTTACTCAAAACACGGGTTTCGAACTCCCAAAGCTTCCTAAGTAGAACTTGGGATTCTGGCTTTTCAAGCCCACACATGACGTCAACTCACTGTCTAGATACACGTGCGGACGGGATAACCCCTACTCGCCTTAGTGCACAATCGTGCGCTACAAAAATCAAACTCACCAACAATACTTACTATCATGTACGTTGGTGCGTAAAGTTTTACTACAGAGGTAGGACCACATATTAATACATATGAGACTACCATATCTGTAAAAGACTGTTGCGGCCTACGAAAAGGACGCTACAGTGAGATTCGCTGTGGAGGCAAGATGTGAGACACCCAGAGTAAGCAGAAGTTTGCACAGGTTATGAGAACACGCTTGATTTTAAGGTAGATTAAATTATTTCCTAGTGAAATTACCATTATTTCCCTTTAGTTTAGAATTAAATTCAGCGTGAGTCTGTTCTAATGTTTGAGAAAATAGATATCTGTGTTTCCTAATGAGATTTCTTTTAGGACATTATTATTATTTTTAAGGTTATAGATGAGTGAAAATAATGTGTGGATAGATTTTACTAGTATTAAGTCCAGATCACGGCTGCGAGAATATGGTAGGTAGAATTTCATTCATGAAACCGGGCAGGAAAGCGTTCTATGTCTGAAATTGAGTTAGTACATATTAACTTTGTGCCAATGGCAGCCGGTAGCACACGTGTTAAATGTGCATAAAGATGGCGCCAGTGAGTCTCCATTAACACTCTTAATTAACGTGCGCAATAAGCCTAATGATATTAAGCTATTTATTATTTGAGAGCGCAGTGGGCTTATTATAGTATTCGTTAGTGTCATGGAGCAGTCTATCTTTTCTCTTCCAAAATCTTCTACATTACTTTACTCAGTCCATCCTGTCACTGTTTCACAGTCTTCCCTATGACCCCCTTCTTTTTTTTTTCTCCGAGAACGTTAGTTCAGATAGTGCTTGCATTAAATTTCGTTAAGCAGGCAATTTAGAATCGCCAGGTAGAGTTTTTGCGAAGAAGGGAAAGTGTGTTTTTTTCTTGGTGACATCAATTAACCTGTGCCTCACAGACGACCATCTATTTCCGGTATAAAATGTATTTATCAGAGAAAATGTAACTTTACTTTAATCTCTTGATGAACACCGTGAAAGCAGCCGAAACTAAAGTTTAAGTACATAAGACTTTTAAGAATATACACACATCTATAAGAGACATTGTACACAACTGTGTGCAAAGTCAAGTACTTGCGTATGAATAGTGAATATTCAAGTTCGGACTGTGTGAAACTGAAGTGATTTTGTGCGGTGAGTTATCTCCCAAAATTATTTGTTTAATTATTGCTAAATGATACAAGTGTAATTTGCAGAAGAGGTAGCGGTTGATTATGATAAGAAATATATGTTATGCCATTGGATTTAGTTTTCTTCCATATCTATTATGTACATGTATAACATATGATTAATTTTCTTATATGATTTGCTTATAGTATTTTATTACTGTGCATTATTGCTTGACTTATTAGAAAACAACTCTGTTATAAGTATACATTATGAAAGCTGTTGTTCCTTGCTGAAAGATAATTAAGAATTAATTATTAACTAAAGATACACCAGACAACAAGACAGACTGTTGATTGTGCAAAATAGTAAGACATATTAAGTGTAGAGGAGAGATACTCGACTTGGAAGGATGAGGACAGAGCCTGTTAGACAATAGTCACTGAGACATCTTTTACATACAGTGTACTGGACAGTCAAAGTCTTCAGTGGTAAGTGTGCATATGCTCTGAGACCAAAAGTCTTCGGGGAGGAACTTAATGCATGTAATATCTCTTTAGACAAGAGATTAATGGTCCCCTTACTTTGTTCTCCAGTGCAGAGTGTCAGTAACATAGGACCTGGCTTCGACCTCCCTCAATTTTGCTGAGCCCAAAAATCAAGAAGGGACAGGGACTGAATCTTCACCCCTGAGTGTGAACCAGACATCCTTGAAGACACTAGTGCCACACAGGGCAGTCAGTCACCACCACGTGCTCTCATCAAGAAGTCACAGCAGAGTGTCCTCTCTGCCTAATCCTACAAGAACTTTACGATAAGCATAATAAAGAGAAAGAAGATCACCACACATACGCACCAAACGCTCAGACGTAGTCAGTGAAGAAATTAAGGCACCCCACTGTGACCTAAATTCCTTCTTTTTTCACATTTAAACGTGATTCTTTTCCATATTTCTTTTTCATCAGATGTAAATTAACCCTCTGTAAATGTGATTCCCTTAATAAATAGCATATTGTTTATTTACTTACTATACGTCTGAGTCAATTTGATACAATATCATAAGCCTGTCTAGAGCTCTCTCTTTTTGTGTGATTATTTCCCTTTCTTGTTTTACTGTTATTTTTATTGTCGAATTCTCAACCTCGTGTGGTGTATGTTAGTTGTGGAACAAAGTCATGTGGGAGAACAACTTGTCTGATATTCTTACACGGTATTTGATTACCCTTGATTCCAGATAGTTAACCTCTTGGTTTCATAACAAATAATATCACTATTACAGTACTGCAAGAAAATCAATCTATATTCTTACTGTTATAGAGAGCAGTTGACCTGTGTCGACCTTGCTCTCTCCATACGCGTGACAGTTAGCTTTGTTAGTAACGAGTTATTTTATTTTATTCTTTACTGCGAAGGTAATGTAGTAAGTGTATTTCACGATAATTGATTATAATTTTACTGTATATTTTTAGGGAGTTAGAACTGTTTATTATTTGGTATTGGATGAAAATTGGTTTATTATTAGAGGTGCTATTTTAGAAGTACACCATTAATATAATTTTCTCCATTCATGCCAAGATACTTTATTATAGTGGAACTCGAAGTAAGTTAACGAATATATTTATGGTGTTACTTTCAGATTAGTTTAATTGCATCTATGTGGACACAGTTTTGTGGTGGTGTTAGATGCCCTTGGAGAGGATGCATCTAGCTTTAGGTATTAAGATTTCTTGTGGGTGTAATGGCCCCCCTTTGTGCGTAAGGCACTTTGAGACATAAGCGTTTCTCTTGCTTGCTCCTTGCGGAGCATGGAGACACCAGTGTGGCTGGGTCCAACAGAAACCTGCATGAAGCATTTATATGCTAAGGCAGTGGTTTGTTTCTGTAACAATGGGTTTCATATGATGAGTTCCCAATCTCATCAGTCGGCATATACGACATGCTTCAGAGTGCAGAGACGAATACTGATATGGATCAGTTGCGAGGTGGTGGTTTATGCTCATTCATGAGAGTATTCGTTGTACATATCGTTGAATATTATTCTATGTCCATTTTATTATCATTTAATTATTGTTATGCATAGGGTAGTTTATAAAAGCACATGGGCCTACTTGGGAACAAATTATGTCTCGTCTCGCTCCTTATGGAGCATGAGGCCACCAATGTGGCTGGCTTCCTTATGAAGCATGGGGCCACCAATGTGGTTGGCCTCCGCATGGAGCAAAGGGCAACGAATGTGGCTGGCCTCCGCATGGAGACAGCATAAATAATTCAGATGCTCCTGCAGTAGTGGTTTCGAAAGTAATCTGTGTTGCATGGTGAGATTGCCAGCCTTATGCACAATACCACACTAGTCTCATTAAACGACATGCATGGAATGAGTGTGTGTGCATGATAGTTGAATGTTTCAGGTGGCGTGGAAGAAGGACAGTTTGCCAGGTGAGAGCATGGTGTTTCTGATTATTTAACTATTATGCTTTTAACAAGTCAGTGCTTTGCTTGCGTTTCAGATTAGCAATTAAGCACTGGCTGGGTGTTTTGTTTGTTCAGCGTTTGCTTTATTTGCTCTTTTGCTTTATTTGCTCTTTGTCACTGAATGGGTTGTATGAATAATTACAGCACCGGTATTTAAGGTCCTGCCTTAAAATCAAGAGTTTTATTGTTGTTCAGGTCGGTGCGAGTGTGCAAGAAAGTGATCACATATGACAACAGCATCATCATCTCTTGCCTCCCCTAAATCATAATACTAAGTAAATCAGAGATGGGGGCTTGGACGAGCTAAGATTAATCATTGTTGAATTCTTCCCAAAAGTTTCGGCAGATTCTAGAAATAGCGTGCTCAGCCAATCAAGCACTGTGGAATGGCTCGTGGAATGGCAGAGTTTCAAAACCGTTACGCCTCCTTCCTTAATCTAGGCCGCAAACTTAGGTTTTCAGCTAAATAACTTTCTGACGTTT
This sequence comes from Oreohelix idahoensis, assembly GCA_024509875.1. Lineage (NCBI taxonomy): Eukaryota > Metazoa > Mollusca > Gastropoda > Stylommatophora > Oreohelicidae > Oreohelix > Oreohelix idahoensis. The sequence goes on along the minus strand of JAMPIV010018257.1, from coordinate 174,949 downwards.
ATCTCAATATCTTGTAAAACTCCATTGAGATAGAAGCGTCATTACCATTCTAATTACAAATCTGCCAAGAGTAATCGTGTGCGAAGATATACAGCTTTGAAGCCCATATTAGATACTCATGAGTTTTGGCCACTGTTGGACCACTACTGCAAAGCAGGGGAGGCAATACTCTCACAATTTGGAGCCTCGCTCCATGATTGATTATCGGACCAGGCTAGTAATTCCATAGACGATTGACATAAATTTCAGATTTACTGAAAGAATATTGTCAAGAGTGTGTTGTAGTAAGATTGAGCATACATTGTATTCATAAATAACAGTAAAAATTACTGTATAAAGAATAATTGAATAATCAGAAAGAAACAAAAAAATTATGTAACTAAAGTTAAACTAAAAGAAATAAGAAATTCACTTGGTATGGCTAATCTAAGTGTTGTAACCTTGTGATTTTACTTTGTAAATTGACATTTTGCCAAGAATGGCAGAGTCCCACAACTTTCATGCCTCCTTCCTCAATCTAGGCCGCGAACTAGGTTTTTCAGCTTAATAACTTTCTGACGTTGTGCTTACTTCGGTGCGAGAACAGAAAAAAGACATAGAGGAAAAAGACAGAGATGGAGGTAAAGAAAGCCGCACTCCGCGAGGAGAAAGCGGCTGAAAGGGAAGAGGGAAGGATTGCCAGAGAGCACGAAAACGTCCAAGCTGAAGAGAGAGAAAAGCAAAGAGATTTTGAAGGGCAAAATTCTGAAAAGAAAAGGGGTCACGAAGCCGCAGAAAGAGAAGAAGAAAGGACGTTAGCTAAGGAAAAGGAACAGACCAATAAGGGCATTCGCGAAGGACAAGTAACATGCCGAAAGAGCCGAAAAGGACGCCGACAGAACCCACGCCATTAAATTGAAGGAATTGGAAATCGAAGGAAGAAGCGTAGTTCTAACAATGGAGGGTCCAGAAGCTCTCAAGGTGGCGATGGGGAAAATATTTCTCAGACAACAGTACCTAGCGCAATATCCTTCCAATTAGATGTTTACTTTGAGGCTTCAGATGAAATAGACATCTATCTTACTAGGTTTGAATCCTTAGCTGCTATATATGGCTTGGAGGAGTGGGAGAGATACATAATGAAGCTACCCCAGAGTCTGACTGGATCTGCTAATGATGTATTTGTCAAGATGCCCGTGGAAGATCAAAATAACGACGACATGTTGAAGAAGGCTCTGCTTCAGCATTTTATGCTTAACGCAGAGACTTTTCATAGTAAACTACGAGAGGCTAAAATGCAGAAAGACGAATCTTTTAGACAATTTGGTACCAGGCTAGAAACGTACCTGGAGAAATAGGGATCCCTCAGCATTTTCGATGAATCTTTTGAAGGGTTGAAGGACATGATTCTCGTGGAGCAGTTCAATGACTCGCTCACCCCTGACATGTGAAGGTTTCTGGCGGAGCACGGGCCAAAACTCTTGAGCAGGTGGTTATGTTTGCTGAAATGTACCACAGCGCCCAGTCGGAATCGAATCCGTCAAAAAGGAGTCACCACGATACTCATCCCAGGAAAAAGGATCAGCCAGATAATAACTCTAAAAGTACGGACGACACAACACACAAAACAGCCCACCAACAGCAACAACAATCACAGGATCACCACAGGCAGAAACAGAATAATTCAGCCCAGGGAACTGGAAGGCGTTGGTGTAAGGTGTGCAAAAATGACACATTTTTCATCAGATTGTAAGAGGCAGAAACCAGGCCCTTACGATGTTGCAAGTTTGATAACTAGGTCGATAGGGAATAATGACTTAACAACAAGTAAACAGAATCCCAGCCACCTCTATATTACTGAACTCTTACTGTGGGTAACCGATCAATAAGGTGCTTTTATGATTAAGGTTTAGAATACTCGGCTTTAGTTTCTGCATCTTTGGTGAAGGCCCACCAGTACACTGGTGAAACTGTTGACAACAGGGGCCCCGGAAGAATGTAAAGCTCATGCTTTTTTCGGTTGCGGAAATTGATGTGTCAACCCGATATTTCTTGAGAAAAATCAGTGCCGCAGTATTAGACGATTTAGTCTATCCTCTCATTTTAGGGAGAAAATATGTCTTCCTTGGAGATCTCTCACAGAATCCCAAGTAGTCACAAAAGAGACAGAACCCAGGTAACATCCCAACGGCCAATGAGCTCTCATCTCTAACCAGCCCCAACATATCGGAGTTGAAGTAGGCACAAAGGGCCAAAAAATAACCCTACAGTCTTGCTTTACAAGATTGTATGGAAACTACTCCCATACTCCTCAGGGAGTATATTATAGGGAGAAAGGTTTAGTTTACAGACGGATCGGGAACAAGAGACAGTTAGTTGTCCCACTCCCATATAGAACTCCTCTGATGTAGCAATTGCACAAAGCTTATTCGCAACCGCATCCAGGTACACCTAAGTTATTACGTCATGTTTCCTGGAAATACTGGTGGCCTGACATGCAACGGGATATTCGTCAGCAAGTACACGATTGCTCGGACTGCCATAGACTGGAAAACCAGAATGGTGAAATCCATAATTTATCTTCGAGGGGGAGGCAATACCGTCTGAAGCATTCAGTAGTTTCTTGGGCTTATTTAATAACCCACTGATTGATAACGTTGATAATTGTCACTGAGTTCTTCTCAGTTCAATCAACGGATAAAGGACTCCTTCTGCGAGTGGCAAATGATTGCTACTAATGACAGGCTAATGTACTACTAACCTTAAGATTCTTGTCCATAAGTGCAGGTGGTAGGACATTGGAGGCTATTTGATACCATCTGACTTTGTAAGAAACGTTACTTTCATGATTTTCTGGGTATTTCATATTATTTGTCCTGTTGACGTTTTTATAGTGAAATCCTTCACTACAAAGCTTTTCGTACAGAATGTAGGTATTAAGTAAAGAAATCCGATGATTTCTTTATTTCAATTGATTTGTCCTTGATTTTATGCTATTTCTTCACCAGTACGTTGTTTTTACTGCTTCCTCCGGTTATCCAGCTAGAAAACAAAATCTCTTATGTTCTCGTTACTAGTTCTATCTGCGTCATTCATCTATTATTTAGGTCTTCCTTACTACTGTCTTTCGGCATGTAGAGTTGAGAGTATATTTTCTTTTCGCCTGCCTAATTGACTTATATATATCATCATAATAATCCATATGCCACTTCCCATGTGACATTAGATGCCAGTTCAACTTTAACAAACGATTGCCCTGATTTACGATTTTAATCAACCAAGGAATCTTCTGGGAAAATTTCAGATGATAAAACGGAATATTACAGCTGATATTTCAACGTCAAATATCCAGTAGAGCATTACAAAGACATCGGATAAATTACTAAACAGTTATGGTTCCATTTTCATATCCCATGGATTTCCAGATTCAGAATCGGTTCTGAATTCCGATCCCAATTTTAAAGCAACTGCAGTAGCACACGAGGCAATAGGAAAGATAAGAAGTGTTAATGAAATGTAACGATCTTGTTTCCAAAACAAATAAATAAAAACACACAAAAATTTCCTGGAAGGACCAGGACGGTTTGGAAAGACGTATTTGCACAGTATACTCAATAGCTACTTAAAAGTAAACAACACAATTTCCCTTCCCTTTGTAACCACTGAAATTGCATGGGGCATTATTTTAAATGAGTACGAACAGCACCAAAAGGATTCAAATTACCAATTCCAATCATCAATGCTTCTATATCTAGCATGAAGATGAACTTCACGGGACTAAACAGTTAGTGAATGAGTGCTTGGTAATCATTTATGAAGCATCCATGTTATCATCAAATCAGGACCGGTGTCAGACTATTTTGAACCCTAGACGATACTGAGTAATTAATCTGGTTCCTCACACTTCTTATTCGCTTAACACACTGACACTCTACACTCTGCGCCCCTCTGAGGTATGCGCCCTAGGCGGCCCCCTAGTTGGCCTAATGATAGCACCGGCCCTGCATCAAATACTTTAAGATCCTTTGATCTCCTTTTAAAATAAGTCCTAATAGATTTTTGACCACATGGTAGTAAGGTTTTACTTCCGGGGTAGAAGTGTTTTGATAGACAACAAATGCAGTGTCAAGAGTATTAAATGCTGATCTTATCGAAGAATTCATTAAGAGCCCATGATGCCGGCAGTACATAGAAGTAATTAGCATAAATTAAACGTGCAATATGTAAGACAAGATGCTTCCAATGCTTGGATTTTTCTTCGAAAGCGTTCAAATGACGATGTTCATGAACAGTTTGATTACACTGTATAATGGAAAGAAACCAAAAACACTCTAAAAATGTACTTCTATCTGTTCATCTGGGAACGGAAACAGCACACTGTATTTAAAAACCCGTCAAGTTTGACGGGTTATTGCTAGTTTATCAGAAATCTTAATCTGTAAATATAACAGCGTAATGGGACCAGCTGGAACCTCATCTTAGAAAAGTAATAACTACATAAACCACCGCTGCAAGAGCATGTAAATGATTTGTGCAACCCTTCGTGCAAATTGGCAAGCTGTAGTGGTGTGTCCGTACTTCATTGGGAGCAAGAAGGGAATTGTTGATGATGACATGATCCTTGTAAAGGTGAAGTGTGATGATGACTGTTACGTGTCTTTTATATTGTTAATAATAATATTTAGGGAGAGGATGGTTCCTGTGGCCAAGTTCCCTTCTAGGGTAGTAAACGTATCAGACACCGAAACATGCCAACATCAATTCGAATTATTTGAACCACAATGGACGAAGTGGACGATATACATTTTTATTAATAGTTCAAGCTGCTCCAAATTTAATACACTTCAAGCTAATATACAAATGGCATATAATATGCAGTCGTCGATATAACTTTAGGCAGTCCGTTATGTCTGGAACGCTGTCCTTTTCATTCTCAACATCTTTAATATATATTCACACCCGACAGTGAGAAGCTATACTGCCTTGTCAATGCAGATAACTAGATACACCTCACATAAGATCTTGATGTATTAGTGATGGATAAACTCAGTGATAATACTAAAATACAGGAGCTTAAACACATGCGTCTACTCTCAATGACACACACTGGTAGAAGACCCTAGCAGACGATCTCCTCACCTCTGCATTTTTAGTTTCACGTCTGCCAAATAAACCATATCGGCACGACGTCACTTCCTGTATTAATAAGTGACTCCGTATAAAATAAACAAACAAGGAGCCCTGTTGAGCCAACCATTATACCGACACAATTGTTATGAATTTTAATCATAACATTACCCCGCAAAAATAAGGGAAACAAAGTTTTCATTATTCCCGTGGTGTGAGTATAACATCACCAGAGTGAAACAATGTAACATCAAATTTCACCGTAAGTAAGAACTACTGTAGTATAGCACCCATGTTTCTGCCATAGGGTACGCAATTTAACACTAAAAGTGTGGTCCATGGTTAATACCAAAGCCAATGTCTACTTCGGATAAATTCCTTTTTAACAGCAATGGGATATCGCCATAACTAATAGTACCCTACATATTAAAAAATGATGGTAGCAGTACATGAACTCACATACCTCACACCCTCCAATAACACCTATCAGTCAAGTCCAGTATCCATTGTCAATTAATTAACTTATTGATCAACAGCAACAATGCAAAGCATTAGAGAATAAACAAATTTGTAACAGCGTAAATAGATGAAATGAGGCAGACAATCATATTAGTAAAGTGAATGAATGCAACATCGTACGCTAAAAGATTAAAGTCATGTGTACCTTTTAAGTACTTGGCAGAAAAATTGTATTGTGGTGTCAATAAAAATTAATGTTATCTTGCACCTAACGAAGCTGTGTGTGCAATCAGGTAAGAATACGCTGATGTATGGTACAAATTGACAATAGTATTAAGAACCCTCAAAATGTTCACTCAATAACACTAGTCAACAACCAAAATGTACCAGAAATGAAAATAGCTGATCTTAACTAATTTTGGTGTGCTGAAAACGAAAATGACATTAAAAAATGTTGTTTGGCTCTAGTTTTCAAGATATATGCTACTAGTTTATTTAATTACGGTCAATTTATATATATATATGACGCAACTGTTGTGGGCGATTGCATAATTTTTTCTAATGACCAATAAAAATGTAAGTAGAAGTTGATGATGCAATCCTACCTATGATTACATCACCTTTGTGTATAAATATCTTATCTCTCATAAAATTTTGCCATTAGTTAGTGCATTTGTCCTTATCAAAAGTATCGTAGTTAGAAATGCCTAGGACATGTGTGAACAGTACTAATAATTTGTTATATATGTGGTGAGGTGACATTTGTATCACAAAAACTAAATATAACTAAAGTGATTAAGAAGGCGTACAGTTTGTATTTTGGCTGCAGAATAGGAGATCAAGATAAGAGCTGGGCGCCACACATATGCTGCAATACATGTGCAGCACATCTTAAACTGTGGTTGACTGGCAAAAGGCAAGCTTTGCCTTTTGCAGTCCCAATGATTTGGAAAGAGCCCACTGATCATCTCTCAACAACTGTTACTTTTGCATGGTCCCTCCAATTGGGAAAGGCATATCAAAGAAGAAAAAATGGACTCTGGAATATCCAAATATCCCCTCTGCAATACGTCCAGTACCACATGGTGATGACCTACCAGTTCCCAAAGTGCCAGAATCATTTTCAGCTGCTTCCACTGATGAAGAAGAGGACATTGGTGGTCCTGAACCATCAACCTCAAGCGACCCAGATTTTGAGCAAACCACACTTAATAACCCAAGGTGAACTGAATGATCTTGTAAGAGATCTGAATTTACCGAAGAAAAAGGCAGAGCTTTTGGGTTCCAGATTGCAACAGTGGAATCTCCTGGCAGAAGTTGTTACAATTTCCGTGTATAGGAACCGCCAGAAGCCGCTTATTACATTCTTTTTCAAAGAGGGTGACCTTTCTGCGTGCCACAACATTTCTGGTTTAATGGCAGCCCTCAAAATCAATTACATACCGGAAGAGTGGAGGCTTTTCATTGATTCATCCAAGACGAGTCTTAAAGCTGTTTTGTTGAATAATGGTAATGTAGTTAAAAAAGTCAATTCCAGTTGGTCACGCAGTTCATATGAAAGAAACTTATGAAAACATTAAGCAGCTTTTGAAGTGTATAAACTACGATCATCATCATTGGTCACTTTGCGGTGACTTAAAAGTGGTCGCTCTTTTGCTTGGACTACAGGGTGGATACACCAAGTACTGTTGCTTTCTCTGTGAGTGGGATAGCCGTGCACAAAGTGACCATTACATCAGAAGACATTGGCCAATCAGGCAGTCATTGCAGCCTGGCAGTAAGAACGTTGAGAACCCAGCACTTGTCACACCAGCAAGATTTTGTTACCACCCTTGCACATTAAGCTGGGTCTCATGAAAAACTTTGTCAAAGCAATGGAGAAAACAGATGAGGCTTTCAAATACCTCATCAGAAAATTTCCAAGACTGAGTGAAGCTAAAATAAGAGAGGGAGTATTTGTTGGTCCGCAAATTCGAAAACTTCTTCATGATGACGAGTTTCTTTGCGTGTTGCATGGCAAGGAAAAAGCAGCATGGCTAGCATTTAAGTCAGTGGTGGACAATTTTCTTGGAAACAACAGATCTGATAATTACAATGAAATTGTAGAAAATCTCCTTCTGAAGTATAAGAGTCTTGGCTGCAACATGTCTTTGAAAATTCATTTTCTGGATTCTCATCTGGATTTCTTTACGTCAAACTGTGGAGCGGTCAGTGATGAGCATGGTGAACGATTTCACCAGGACATTGCTGCTATGGAGACAAGGTATCAAGGCAATTGGAGCCCTTCAATGCTTGCTGATTACTGTTGGACTGTGACAAGAGACACCTCATCGATTGACTACAAGAAGCAAGCAAAGAGAGCTCGAACAGCGACTGAATAATGACGGAATGGGTTCAAAGGTGCCTTTTTAAAACATGATATGTGAACTTTAAATAATGTTTTTATTTTTTCTATCATTTTATGTTGAAATATCAATTAATTGAGTATGTAACCACAATTTTTATAATGCTAAAGTAGAAAGACTAGCTGTTCACCCCAGAGAATTAAACAAGCATACATTATTTGTATTACTGTAATGTAAATTCATCATTTTAAAAAAAAACCAGAGCCAATTGGTGAATTTCATTATGATATTTGAAATCAGCATGTCAAAATCAATAAGAAATGGTATATTTAATTTCTGGTACAAATAACTTTTGAAAATTTGTTGACTAGTGTAATTAGCGTGAGTGTATTAATGTCATGTGTCAAAGACCGAATATTATCCAACGAATTAAAACTAATTAACCGCTAATTAAAGCACTGTATTAAAAGTCCTTATGTCATAGTATTATACACAATAGTGTGGTGATAAACAACTAAAGTCCAGCGACAATATTTATAAACGATCACAAAGTCCATGTCCATGATTCTCTGCTATATTATCGTATGTTCAATTATCAGTTCATGTTAAGTACGAATGTTTAATGTCCAACCGGATAGGGCATAAAAAAGACACGATAGGATTTTTCTAGTAATGTCCCTTTGTCCATGAAAGCATCGTTGAGTTGTCCCTTAATCTACAGCCGCCGTTACTTCGATAGTAGAATACATCACGTTTTTGCATTTAACTCTTTTTACCCAATGGTCTGTTTAGCGATCCAGGACACGCTACACTGCTCTCCCAATTGCACCCTGGTAGACCCTTTACATTACTATCAGATTTCCTCATAATTCCATAAAACAAATGTTTGGTTTACAGCTTAAGAAATATCTTACTTACTTACTTAGTCGTTCCCCTTCTACCGTGAGGTGTAGAGGTTTGGAAGAGAGAGCGCCAGACTATCCTATCGGCTGTCTTCTTCCTGGCCTGGTTCCATTCTAGTCCTCGGTCCTTCAAAGATTGTCTAATGGTGTCCTCCCAGCGGACTCTGGGTCGTCCTCGGGTCTGGATCCTTGGCTCTTTGTTTCCCATGCTTGTCGTGGTATCCGATCTTCTCCCATTCTGCAGACATGGCCAAATCATCTTAATTGGGACTGTTCTACTTGGGTCTGCAGGGGTTAAGATTTAAGGCCTTGACGTATCGTCTGGTTGCGTACCATGTCTCTTCTTGTTACTTCAACCACCTTCCTCAGATACTTCATTTCTGAGGTTTGGATCTGGCTTTTATGGGTTGTAGTCATTGCCCATGACTCGCATCCGTATGTCAAGACTGGGACATAGGTGGAGCGGTATACAGCCATCTTCGTTTTCTTACCAACCTCTCTCTTGCTGAGGAATCCTCGATTTATGGCCTGAAAAAGTCTCCCAGCTGCTGCTTTTCGAGTGGCCAACTCTTCTTTGATGCCTCCCTTTCGGTCTATAATAGCTCCGAGGTATTTAAAGTGGTCGACCTGCTCCAGGACCTGTTCTCCCAGCTTAATCTGATGTTTTCTTTCTTCTCGTGATATCACCATGGATTTTGTTTAGAGCTGCTTATGACCATCCCTCTCTTCTCCAGCTCTTCCTTCCAGACTTGCAGGTTGGATTGGAGAGGTGCCTCTGATTTAGCAATCAGGGCAACATCATCAGCAAATGCCAGCTCCGAAATATAGACCTGTCTCATCTTCCAGTACCCCACTGAATACTTTCTTGTTCTCTCCTTACATGCCTTGATGACATCGTCCATAAGGAGTATGAAGAGGTAAGGTGATAGGATATCACCTTGTCTTACACCAGTGGTGGTCCTGAACTCTTCCGACTTATGGTTTGCTGTCCTCACATAATTTCTGCAAGACTTGTAGAAGCGCTGTATAGCATGAATCAGAGGTGCTGGAATATTCTTCCTTGCCAAACAGTCCCAAAGTTTGCTCCAGGGGACCCTGTCAAACGCGTTTTCCAGATCTATGAAACAAAGATGCATCTCACTCTTATACTCAAGGGCCTTTTCACTCAGCTGTCTGAGTGTGAAGATTAGGTCTTGAGTACTTCGGTTTGCTCGGAATCCGCACTGGACCTCATCCAATTGTGGCTCAGCTCGGCGTCGGAGTCTCTGCTCTAGGATTCTAGAGTAGATTTTACCAGGGACACTGAGAAGGGATATACCTCTATGGTTTCCACACTGTCGATTGTCACCCTTTTTGAAAATTGGTGTTATGATGGCAATCTCCCAATCCTTTCGTATGGTCTTGTTGTACCACACTGCCTGTAAAACCCTTAAGAGTAATAGGTCGCCTGATGCTCCAATGAACTTAACCATTTCTGGTGTTATACCATCATGCCCTGCTGCTTTGCCCATCTTGATTTTCTCCAGTGCTGCCTTCAGTTCTTCCATCTTTATGTCATCTTCACCATCATTGGTATAACGTTCTGGTTGGTGGGCAAAACCTAAAAATCTGTCCAGGATAGAAAGAGTAAAACATCCAAATGTCACATTATTCTTAGACCATCAATGAATGTGTGTCCTTCTGCACATAAACCGAGTATGACAACTGTTACCAATGTCCAAGACTTCCATGTAATGCGCTGAGTAAAATGAGGTACAACTCGACATTGGCGATAACAGCATTTATCATCCTCACTGCAATCCGATCCTGCTCCTCTGACACTGCCAGCCGAGAACAGCTTGAGAACCGTCTTATCCACCGCATGGAGTATCTAAAACCAGCCGCTCTCAACACTTTCCACACCTTTGTCTGAGGTCACCCTTTCCTCTCTTGCTCTATTTGGACTCTTTCCACTCTTATCCTATTTTTCTATTTTTATGCCATCCTCCATAATATGTATGGATATAGACGGTTTCTAATTTGTCTTGATTTTTTTATTTCATATTCATTTATCTGCTACTCATTCTGTCCTCTTCTATTTCCAGTCCCCACTTTTATTACGTTTGGGTAGTTTTTTGTTCAGTTTCGTTTTTTAGTTTTTAGTTTCTTAGTATGTATTTTGTACATCCGGGGGCAGAAGTCACTTCCTTTTCAGCCATGCTTCGCCTTCAGGGAAGTACCTGGGTTTTATTTTTAAATTTCTTTTAGTTCTTATGTCTCCTATCTAGCCTTCACTTTCTTTATTTTCCTGACGAAGGCCTTGTGGCCGTAACGTAGACTACTTTCTTTGTCTTTTGTCCTCGTAAGACGAATCACCTTTTTTCGATTTTTTTCATACCCATCCATTGTACTCCACGTCTTACCGCAGTTCCCCTCAACTTCCTCGAATTTTTGTATATATTTTTTTTTTACTGCACCGTGTCTCTGTTATCTCGTATCTCTATCTACCTAACCTGCTTATCCCCCTGATCCTATCCTATCTCTTCTTTTTTAGTATTGCATATTATTTTATATCCTATTTATTTATTCATTTTCGTATTTCCCTACTCTTCCTTCACACCTTATATTACCGCACTCTACCCTATTTATTTATTTATTGTTTCATTAGTCTCCATTTTTCATTTAGCGTTTTATAGCCTATGTTATTTATTATTTATTTTATTTTTTACGTTTTTTATTTTCTGGACGTGTTACTTTTCCCCACTATGCCCTCTCTTAAATATTTTATGAACTCTCTCCGTGTGTCGGTTACCACCAGCTTCAGCTCCCTACCTCCTGATATATCCCGTGCCGCTATTGACTTTGCGTTCGTTACTTTCAAGAAAACTAGATTCTTTTCTCATCTCCACTTTATTCACACCTGCCTCCACCACAAAATTCTTCCTAATGGATTCTCTTCCAATTTTCATCCATCTGCTGGTACACTCATTCCTAGGGAACAACGTCTCCTACAACGAATTGAGACCAGATGTGGCTTTCAACGTATGCGCGTAGTGGCCGCCAGTCACTCCCGCCTTTTATCAGACCTCAGTGCCCAACAGACCCAGCTTCTGCTTCACTTACGTTGTCTCACCTCCAACAACTTCCCTTTCTATTCTATGATACGCACCACTATCCACACACTGAACCGGCAGCTGCATGAATTCCTTTCCACATCCAAACACCATACACTATCCCGTCTCATCCCTAACCCGAAAGCTACCCCTCCATCCTCCACTCCATCATGCACTCAGGTAGTCTGCATCCCTCCAGATCTACCCCTCTCTGCGGGAGAGCGCTCTGTTCTTAGTAAGGGCCTAAAATTTGTTCCTCTTCGTCCGACCCTAGACCAATACAATCTCCTCCAGGATGTTCATCGGTTTCACCGTCGCATGAGGCTGAAGTTCCATTTTAGAAAGGAAGACAGCACTCCGCAGTCTCAGGCTGAATCCGACATCTTCGCACGCTTTTCTGACTCTACTAAGCCCCCCTTTACACCTAAACCTGGGGCCTCTCATACCCTGGACCTGTATATCAAGAACACCATCCATGACATTCAGCAGCTCCGCCCTCGTAGATTGCATTATTCCAATCTCACTTCGGCAGAGTCCTGCGCTCTCTCCCTTCTTCGCCGTAGAGACGACATTGTCATCAAACCGGCTGACAAGGGAGGAGCCATTGTCGTCTGGCAGAATGACTTATACCTAAGTGAAGGTAATAACCAGTTGACCAATGGCTCTTTTTACAGGCCCAGGACCAGCGATGCGACTGTCTCTAACAATGACATTGTACACAACACTATTAAACAGCTCATCACTAGTAATGCTCTTCCTCCCGAAGCTTCTCGTCTTAGGATTCATGACAGCTCTTTGGGCAAGCCTGTATTCTACATGCTCCCCAAAATTCATAAGATCGACAACCCTGGCAGACCTATTGTCTCAGCCTGTTCCTGTCCTACTGAACACATTTCGGACTTCCTCGATAGCATTTTCCAGCCTATCGTTGAGAATCTTCCCTCCTTTGTCAAAGACACCAATCATGCTCTTACAACTTTCTCCTCTATCCGACTCTCAGCAGACCGCTTCTATCGTCTTTTCTTGTTAGACGTCTGTTCTCTATTCCCCACTCTGATGGTCTCCGAGCTCTTCGGTTTTTTCTTGACCAACGCACTTGCCCTTCTATATCCACTGTCATTCTTCTCCGTCTTGCTGAACTGGTCCTTCAACTGAATTCCTTTGAATTCAATGGTCAGTTTTTTTACCAAATTAGTGGTGTTGCCATGGGAACGAAGATGGGTCCTAGCTATGCCTGCCTGTTCATGGGCCACTTGGAGCATCAGATAGGGCAACAATACTCCGGTCCTTTCCCAATGTTTTACTGCAGATATATCGATGATGGCATAGGTCTCACAGATATGTCTGAGACTGATTTATATCGCTTCATCGACTTTGTCAACCACTTTCACCCCACCATCAAGTTCACCTCCCTCGTCTCCACAGTATCTGTCAACTTCCTTGACATTACTATTTCTATCACGCCCTCCAGCCTTAATACCTCAGTATACTACAAGCCGACAGATGCCCACAGCTACCTCCTGTATACCTCTTCTCATCCTCGGGCCTGTCGTGACTCCCTTCCTTTTTCACAACTTCTCCGCCTCCGCCGTTTGTGCCAAGACGACGATGACTTCCACTTCCGAGCAAATGAGATGTTGGATTTCTTCCGTAGCAGACTTTATCCGGAACATGTTCTCACCACTGCTCTCCAACGTGTGCTCCCCATCTCTCATCAAGAGGCCCTCATACCTCACTATAAATCCACTTCAGATAGAGTCAAATTAATCTTGACCCATCACCCTCACAGTACTGCTGTCAAACAGATCCTTTTCCGCCACCTCCCTATCCTCCAAGCAGAGCCTGCGACCCAAGAAGTAGTATTCGGTGAAGCACCTCTGGTGGCATATAGACGCGACAAGAACTTGAAGGATCTTCTTGTTCACAGCCGTCTCCCAAAGGAGAATGCCACTCACTTTGGCACACTACCCTATGGTCGGACACGACGCAACACGTGCAAGTATGTCATCTCAACCCAGAAGGTGTCCTTTCCTAAGGCTACGTACACCATCACTGGTAGCTTCACGAGTGAATCGCGTAATGTCATTTATACTATCATATGTAAACGTTGCTGCAAAACCTATATTGGCCAAACAGGCAAACGACTTGGGGACAGATTCAGCCAGCACTTAAATGACATCTCTCAGCAAAAGTCCACACCAGTTGCCACACACTTCAATAGTCCTGACAACCATGGTCCCATCGACATCCAGGTCAATGCGATCCGATCCTGCTCCTCTGACACTGTTAGCCGAGAACAGCTTGAGAACCGTCTTATCCACCGCATGGAGTGTCTAAAACCAGCCGGTCTCAACACTTTCCACACCTTTGTCTGAGGTCACCCTTTCCTCTCTTGCTCTATTTGGACTCTTTCCACTCTTATCCTATTCTTCTATTTTTATGCCATCCTCCATAATATGTATGGACATAGACGGTTTCTAATTTGTCTTGATTTTTTTATTTCATATTCATTTATCTGCTACTCATTCTGTCCTCTTCTATTTCCAGTCCCCACTTTTATTACGTTTGGGTAGTTGTTTGTTCAGTTTCGTTTTTTAGTTTTTAGTTTCTTAGTATGTATTGTGTACATCCGGGGGCAGAAGTCACTTCCTTTTCAGCCATCCTTCGCCTTCAGGGAAGTACCTGGGTTTTATTTTTATATTTCTTTTAGTTCTTATGTCTCCTATCTAGCCTTCACTTTCTTTCTTTTCCTGACGAAGGCCTTGTGGCCGTAACGTAGACTACTTTCTTTGTCTTTTGTCCTCGTAAGACGAATCACCTTTTTTCGATTTTTTTCATACCCATCTATTATCGTCCTCAGGTGCCGAGTGAACCGCTCAATACCTGTAAGTAGCGTCAAAGGAGTCATTGAGAAATTTCCTTCAATTTCCGATGAAAAAGGACGATAGTTCCCAGCCTTGGAATTCACCATAGAGTCTTTGTATATTTTATCTTTGCACAGCAGCAATAAGTCAGGCAATTCATGTCAGCATCAGCATTGTTAACAAAAAAAGAAACGTTCATATGTAGTGCAATGTTTCATTGGTCAACATGTGAAGAAGTCATTTAATAGGTTTGCTGTAACCTCACAAGGTACCTGCATTTGTCGTGTTGTTATGTGACAGTGAATTCTTTACACAACGTGATAATTCATCCGCGACCACGTTTTGACTGCCCTTGATGGTACGAAAGTCATATTCATAGGGTTGGAGCGCAAATGATGCTCTGGCAGCCTTCTCATTACGAAATTTTGCAGTTTTCAGATAGGACAAGGCCCTCTGATCAGTCTAAAAGACAAATTTTGCACCAATGAGGTAGCGTTGTAGTTTAGAAAAACAATATACCACCGCGAGCAATTCACGCTCTACGATAGGGTATTTTTTCTCAGTGGGTGTCAATTTACGACTGACATACAGAATTGGATGTAGACAATAATCGAAATCCTGCATAAGTGTACAGCCGATTCCGACCAAGAGGCGTCATCTCTAAGGATAAAAGGAAATCAAGTATCAGGCAATCTTAAAATTGGTGATTTTGAAAAATAAGATTTTAATAAATTTAATGACACATCACATGAATGTGACCAAACAATCTTATTTGGAGAGTTCTTTCTTAATAACGAAAACAGAACTGAAGTAATTTCTGAAACATAAGTTAAGAATTTCCCACAGAATAATACAAGACCTAAATGATCGCGAGCCTGTGAAAAGAATAATTAGTACAGGAAGCCTCTGAACTTGTTGTCCAGGACTTACCTGCAATAGAAACTGAAATAATGCTAAGCAAAATAAGTTGCAAAACTTATGAAAATATACTATCCGACACTGTAGGAAACCAGTAGGTAAGATAGTCAAGATCTGAAACAAAACGGATAAGCAAAGAAAACCGTTCACAAGGACGCATTAAAATCCGTGTAGTGCTGAAGCATGTATCAATTGTACATCAAGACAATGGTCTGGAAAGTAAGCACCGTTGTCAAGATCGACGACCATGCGTGCATCCACATTGGAGTAAAAATAAATAATTGCCTCTCTATCATTGAAACTGTTGATAGGCAGAAGACGTACACATTTTACGTCAGCTGTGAACTGGAAAAAAGTCACCCAGTGCGTGCCATGTAGTGCCGGGTGGCAGATTTTAAACTAGAACAGTGCATGAGTATGCACTATTACCCCCATAAGACATCCTATTTTCACGAAACTGTGAGCAGGTGTGGCACACTCCATTAGTAAAATGAGAAACATGGTCATTTCTCTTTCTTGTGGATGTCGTATCTTTATTATATGATGCATCGTACTGGTTGAACTGAGTATGATGCCTATCACCATTCATTTCTGTAGATTTGGAGCAACTCGTAGAAGACAGCTGATAAGGTACTGTTTAACATTTTTGTCGTAATTTTTTTCTGAGAGAGTTCTGATGGATGTTTGTCCCTTTAGAGTGTAGAATGATAGTGAAGGCTCTGTGGGAATAAGGATTTAGGAAAGTCAAGTAGTAGATTCACAAGTGCTGGGAAGAGTAAGGACAGTCTCTTATTACGACAATATTTGTCTCTCAAAAAACTATTCCTACCACTCTTCTGAACAAACAATTGTTTGTCAGTTCCAGTCGCTCAGGCGCATACACCGATTTGGTGATTCTGACGCTCAACGTACATGAATACGGACTACAATAACAAATATGGGAAATGTTTGATTTGGGCCAGCCGACACCAATGCTAAGTAAAGTTTTAATACTTTTATTATCATAAAAATCAAGTCACAAATAATTATCAATTTACAGTCAGAAATCAAAGGTTACAGAATACAAATATGACAAGGGGGAGGAGGGGGGGAGGGTTTGAGGAGAAGTATCCCATACACCTTTTCCCGCTTGTATTTACTAACAGAAAAGACCCAGTCCCAAAGGCAAGGGGGGGGGGGGTGTTGATGATGATCAGAGATAGGCAATTTAACCCAATGGTAAATTTATTACTCTGAGGCAAGGGGTTACAGTGATAAGGGGGTAGAGGAAAAGCTAGGGTTCTCAAATGTTTTCCTTTATCCAACAAATTTTACGGGAGGGGTAAATGAACACAGTTAAACAATCCCGCTAGGAGAAATCCCGTACAATGAATACAGTACAACTTAATACTAAGTCGAACTAATTATAAGGTTAAAAAAAGATTAAATCTCCTTTCATTCAAAAACACGCTTGGCTGGCCAGCACATAGGCACACACACAGACTTACCAAATCGTGAATTCTGGCACTTCCTAGGAATTTTACAACAGCAAATAATACCGTAGAACAATGGAAATTGTCTTTTTATTTCTTCTGTGTCAGGCCCCAGATTTATCGAGGTGGGCTGGTAGCTTATAGTCTCAAAAAATCGCCAGACGGTGAAGCGTAACGGCTACTGTTGTTTTTTTTTAAATAAAAAGTTCCTAATGAATGGCACAGGCACTTGGCTAAGTGTGAGGTATGGTGTGGTTTCTAAGATGGGCACAGCTGGTGGAGATAACTTTCTTTTGCCGTAATGTCACAACTACAAAATACTGAGGTAGGTTCTTCTTCGGGGGGGGGGGGGGGGGTGTTAAAATCCACTGAATATACTTGACACACAGTGTTCAGGTAAATCTATGTTCTTCTTCACAAAAAGAGAGCATGAGTAGAATATTGCTACCGGCGACTGTTCTGCTTCTAGTTTTAACGACTTTATGAATTAGTATTTTAAAAGTGTTTCTTGGGTGGCTTTGTTCTCAGTTAAATTCAGAGCAGCGAGACCCGTCACAGGTCGCCTCAAGTTAGCTTTAAAAAAGTTCATATGTCACTGGAGTAATCGAACTGGGTCGGCAAGGCTCTATATATATTATTCTATTGCTGCGTAATGGCTGCTTAAATGCTGCCTAATTGCTGGGCCTATGCGCGGGTTCGAAAGATCACTCTGGATACAAAAAGAAAAAACATGAAATGCAATGAAAAATCATATTAAAATCTAACGCGCGATTACATTTACAGTTAGACTATTTTCTGCACTCGCGTCTTTAATTAATAAATCAAGAAAAAAAACTCTTCGTGAGGGTTAATATTTTAAAAGCACATCTATCTATACAGAACTAAACTGTATCAAAGTCACACAATTCCCTTAACAGTTGCAAAATTAATTTACGCGGCTATTATTATTAGGAAATTAAATTAACCTATAGATGTAACATTTAGAACATTTTGCACTGAAACTTTGAAAACAGTGGGTTTATTAATAAGTTTAAATTTACACCACAATCCAGTGAGTGAAATAAAAATGAAAAAGCTAACTAGACCACTGATTCACTCGAAGCTAAAGTATAATTTACCGTCTGCACAGAAAAAAATTCACTCCAATAGCCAACAATTTAGATGAAATCTAGCAGGAATCTAACTATATGCTAGTGAATCTTAGAATGCTGTCAGAACGAATGATAAACTTGCCCTTTTCAGATTCTGTATATATCTAACGGGAATGTAAGTTAAATGGGTCGTTCGAAAATTCTGCGCCTCTTCAGATCCCAGGGAAAGGCGAAGGTATTTGCACGCCATGCTAACCGCGATGGCCCGGCTGGCTTCCGATTTTCGTTCGTCTCTGGCTGCTCGCGCGGGATGTGGGAATTTCTGCGAGGGACTTTAGCCTCGTTCGTGGTGAGTTTCCTGATTCCTCAGATCGTATCCGCTACGCTGGAGCGCTCTACCGTCTCTCCGTTTCCATAGTCTTTTCGGGCAAGCGTGCCGGTTGCCACAGGAGGTGCGACGTCTGCAAGAATTCCCGCTTTCTTCTGACCGTTTGTTGTCCATCTTGCGAAAACGGTTCAGTGTTCGCGCACGGGAGATGGTAAATTTCTGCTTCTCTGTTCTGGGGATCGTCTTTGACTGCTTTGATCATAGCCGCTACTCTTCGTTGATGAAAAGTTACAACAATACTGATGTTCAGGGGTTCTAATGTTATGAAAAGCTAAAGTCCCTTTAATCATCCATCAAATGAGGGAAAATTCACTTGACAAACTAGACGTACGTCACAATTTTCTTTTCAGATGTAATGGTATTTGTTTGACCAGGTAAGTTTGTGCAATCATTATCATCAACCTTACGCCTACCAATCAGACTCTCATTCGTAAATGTTGCGTCGCCCTTGACGACCTCTTCTGTATTTTTAAGATCAGATGCACTGTAAGCATGTCTACATGACTTGCTGCTAGAGGAGGCAGTATTGTTTCGACTGGAAATACTGGCATTTTTTAGGTAGATCAATTTTTTCTTGGGGCTAGATGTTACGAGGAAAGGAAAGATGTATCTGGCTCCCGACGTGAGATCTTTTTTTCGCTTTTTTTAGGTCATGCTGACCTTGTCCAATTGTATCACATTCATTTGGCACCACATGCATGTTGTGCAATAGGTTTTCCATTACTAATGTGTGACAATATATTAGAATTGAAGGGGGAAAGCAAGACTCAAAGCTCCGTGTAAACACAATATCGAGCCAAAACCATCAATCCTTTTTCTTAACTTAGCAATTTATACTTAATATTTTTACGTTTTTCCCAAAAAAGAAAAAAAAAAATTTGAGAAAAAACAATCTTTGAAGTGAAATTTCTTTTTTGGGTTTTACACGCTGCCTCTTATTTTACTTCTTCGAGAATTTTATTTTTTTAATCTTCTCCTCAATGAGTAAATGCCTCAAAAAATTTATTTTTTTTATTAATTGTTAGCCATCTTATCACGAGGTCAAATGTTTTTTTTCTGATGACATTGAAGCATTCTTTAGTTCTTGATTTTTTCTGGTTAAAGATTCAAGTTGCTGCCACTTTATGCTCTCAACTTTTACTCCAAGTGTGAGAATGTTGGATGGATCCGAACATTTAAATTGTTGTCCCGGTTAATGTGAATGTCACTTCTATTATATCAATGACATTTAATCTCAAAAAAGAGAAAAACACATACCACGCGGATGGATGTCAGTTTTTGAATCTGAGCCACCTGTGCTTGATAGTCTATCTTTAAAGCTGTGTTACGCTTATGACGTTCCCCACTGACATTCTTTTCTGTGTCAAGTAATGTTTTTAATGAGCTAACCTCATCCTCTAGCTCCTTTTTATGGCGTTGTAGACGGTTATCCCATTCTAGAGAGTCCACTTTGTCCTCATATTCAATTCCCTGGCTCTGACTACCAACCTATGTTTCTCATTTATATGACCAGTGAAGGCAAAGATTTTACGAGCATCTCCCTCCATACCATAGTCTTTACCAATCATCATAAAATACTCCACTGTAGCAATAATTCACTATTATTGTGACTCCAAGCAATAATTCACTATTATTGTGACTCCAAATTGTCCAATCATAATTTAAATAATATATACATATTTTATATGTGATCAATATTAGCAACAGTTATGTCACCACTCAATATCAATCAACTGTATGAAATTATAGATGTTATTTTAGTAGGAAAAAACAAATAAAATAGAGTAACGAACAAGATTCCGGTATAACAGTAGAAAGAGAAAACTCAAGAAAATACCATTGAACAAACCTAGGCAGAAATTTAGGAATTGTAGAAAAATGACCAACAAATTTGCTCTACCACACTTATGACAATACAAGCACAATTTCACAACATATAATACATCTGATAAATGACTGATAGCAAGATAAAGATGAACAAATTTACAAACAATAATGGAGAATAAACCAAATAAAATACAATTAACTTGACAACAAATACAAAATTACAAAACTAGACAAATAATGAATCTGGTTAATTCACTCAAGGCAGTAACACACAGCTGTGTTCGCCGGCCCCTTAAGTTGAAAAAATCAGATGCAAAATCTAAAGAATGCCTACGAATCCACGATCGTCAATGAGGTATAGCGAATTCATAGGTCCCACCAACCAACCCGCCTATTATACAAACATGCAGATACAGGTTTACATATAACATATAACAGAAAGAACCCTGTCAAAAGAGATTCTTCAAGCCTTACACTGCATAAATATATAAATTTACTTATCTCCTTTTTCATGCAAAAAACCTCCTGGCATCAGCCTCTGTCTCAGGAAACAACGATTCAAATACAGTGCAGCGAATAGGGTTAGACCTAGAATTCCAGCCTGCAGCCGACCACCACCGCCATCTTGATAAATATTCTGCACATGCAAAATATGTAGTCCATCGACTTGAAAAATTTTTTCACTTGCAAATACTGGAACATCACTTGAAGATACTTCTTTCCAGTCCACATCATATGTTCATGTCCCGGCTTGAGGCCTCCATTTATCGCTGTTACGTGTTTTTTATATTGTTAATGTTAATATTTAGTGACAGGATGGTTCCTGTGGCCAAGTTCCTTTCTAGTGTAGTAAACGTATCAGACACCGAAACAAGCCAATATCAATTCGAATTATTTGAGCCACAATGGACGAAGTGGACGATACACATTTTTATTAATAATTCATGCTGCTTCAAATGCAACACAGTTCAAGCCAACATACAAATGGCATATAATATGCAGTCGTCGTCATAACTTTAGGCAGTCCGTTCATGTCTGGAACGCTGTTCTTTTCATTCTCAACATTTTAAATATATATTCACACCTGACAATGAGAAGCTATACACTCCCTTTCAATATATATATATATACCTAGAATGCATAGTAACACCAGACGGCGGGGCAGGCAAAGACATCAACATCAGAACGAATAAGGCAAGACCAGCCTTTTTTAGCCTAAACAACATCTGGAAGTCCTCTCAATACAGCACAAGCACAAAATTAAGATTATATCAGAGCTGTGTGCATTCTGTGCTTCTCTATGGTGCGGAATGCTTGAGAGTTACCGAGAAGGAAATGTCGAAATTGTCCTCTTTTCACACAACATGCCTAAGAAAAATTCACCGAATCTTTTGGCCGAATACCATCACCAACCAAGATCTGCTTACTCGGAGCAAGCAAGAGGACATGCACTCCATCATAGCTGGCAGACGCTGGAGCTGGGTTGGCCATGTCCGCAGAAGAGACCCCGATGCCATCACAAGAACAGCTATGCTTTGGACCCCTGAAGGAAAACGAAAGAGAGGCCGACCAAAAACAACCTGGCGGAGGACTGTGGAGGCTGAGATGCAAAGAATGAACCAGAGTTGGGCACTGTACGAAGTATGGCCGCCGACCGAGCAAAGTGGAATCAATGTGTTGTTGCCCTACAAGACGCCAATAGGCGTGTTGGCCATTGACTGCTTTGACGGTCGGTGGCTAAGGATCAAAGAAGAAGAATATATATATATATATATATATATATATATATATATATATATATATATATATATATATATATATATATATATATATATAAATATATATATATATATATATTACAAAATATCAACTCAACCACAGAGGCCGAGCTAATTTAGGCAAAACAAAGTCTAAACTTTTGCCCATACGTGTCTGCCACATTTGGCTATCAGCGGGCAGGTAAAATGTACGAGTGTGTTGACAAAGTAAACTTATCAAGATTTAGAGTCTACTGGGAGGCGCTAACCCAGCCACCTGTAAGCGCCTGCTTTCACAGGTGATAAGGTCGCTCTGCTTACAAGCGTAATCTCGAGTAACATAAATGGTATTCTAGAGTTTGCATCAGAAGAGAACAGACACGAGAAAGTTCCTAAATAAGACTTAACATTATCTCGAAGTGAAATGAAAATTAGACACGTCGCCGGGTGGGGTCTAAGATGGGAAAGATAGGTTTATTGCAGCCACTAGAAGACATGAAGAAAAGATGAAAATACGTATAGCCCATGAAACCAGAACCATTAAAGACTAAGAAAAATGTGACGGGTTAGAAAACTTAAATTATCAGTAGACAATGCTTCAAGCGTCCCCGAGCCAATCGACAGTGAAGAGTCCTCTGAACAGTATAAAAGGGGGGGGGGGGGGGGGGGGGGGGTGACGGGACTTAGAAAAATTAAATTATCTCCCCAATACCGTCAGCTCTCCCGGGGGGGTGGGGGGGGGGGGGGGGGGGGGCTTCGCAATAGTCAGCATATTCCGGAAGCAAATTTTCTTTCGTACTTTTTGTAGAAAACTAACGTACTAGAGCGCTTAAAAATATGTCTGCTAATTCTCGCGAACGTGTTCATATTATTACTGTTGAGGCTACTTCATGGTGTGATTTCAAAAGCGACAAATTATTATAAACACCAAGTTTTTGTCACACCATGTTGTACTGAATGCGAGAGACAAGAGTGCAGTTACTATGAGATGAGTAGCTTGGAGATGAAGTAAAAAGGTGAGTTGGATGTGTGACGCCATAGCGTCTGGTTGTGTTTGTTCTTATGGCTTGTATGTCAGCCAATGAAGTATTTATTCAGTGGATACACAGAGAATGTTGTAAGCAAAATGTGCTTTAAATCATAGGCAGAATAAGTTGCCAAATATCAAAATGAATATTTAATGCGGGATGATAATTCCCAGATGAATGGAAATGTGTTCAAAGAAATAGATGACAGCAAATGATATGTCGGGACGCTAATCCTCCGATAACGGAAGAATATAAAAGAAATATATTACGGAGAAATTGAATTGATTCTTGTTTCGGGAAGCTAAATACCCCGATAATGGATTGATATATGTGAACACTGCTGTGCCGGGACGCCATTTCCCGATGATAATGGAAAAGAATAAATGAAAATATATAGAAGTAGATTGAGAATTTGAATAAAGCAAATTTGGAACAGTGGAAATATATGCACATTATTGACAGGCTGTTATATGAGAAGACATGATATAGTTGAAGAGAGTCGAACTTATAGAAAGCAAGACTGTAGAACTGATGTGGAGCATTCATGCAATTCTTGTATCGCGATGTTGAGAATACGTACCTGTTACTTATTTAAAATTTCGCAAATCGTCTAAGCCAATATGTTTCTTCAGTTGATACCAGTTCATTCCAGCATATGACAAAGTTAGTCAATAATTGAGTGTTTTGAAAAAAAAGAAATACTTAGACACGAAGAGTGGGTACCATACTATCCAACAATGTAAACCAAATCTGAAAGTAAGGAAAAAAAAGTCAAGTTTATAAATTCTCATATTTTTATTGACAAAAGTAAACCTAGAACGAGTTCAGAATTCGGGCAAATTCTTCATCCCTTAACAATTACACAAATAACCTTCTTACATGACCCTTGTAGTTCGCGGTGCTCTTGGATGTGGCACAGAAAGAGTAGAGCTACCTCAACATTAGCCACTCGTAACAGACAACTAATATGCCGTTTTGCATAATGCTTGCTGCTTCATGATGAACGAACTAATTACTACAGAAACAACCGATACAAGACCACGTGAATACTAGAGTGCAAGTCTTCTGCAATGCGACCAGCTGCAATTGTATCTTCCTGCTTTCATAAGATGCGAGTAGGAAAATGTTAATGATGACTTTTTTGTGTATTTGGCATTTACCTCTTTTTACTGTATAACTTATGTTATGTGAGGACTGGTTGGCAGAGTTGTTAGTGTCATTGCCTTTCGCGGTAATGTGCCCGTAATCACACATAGTATTTGGAAAACTGGTTGTGGTTCTGTTTTATTTTTCTTCTCTCTAGCTGTCATATATTTTCTGTCGGAACGTATTAGAGAAGATCGGAACAGAATGATAGGTGTATTTGTATAAGTAAGAGTTGCGTGTTACATTGACACACCAACTAAGAAGCTGGTGTTGTGCCAATGTATATATGTGCCCAGTAATTTAGGAGCTATTCTCCGTTGAAAGAATAAAGGACAGAATAGAAGAATTTCCGACGTTATTCTAACGTAGGTAGTATATCAAGTTTGTGTTTACTGGATTTTCTCTAGAGATGTTTTTTTACTTGAGCCATTTGTACGGGTTCCAGGTTCGGTTTAGATTTTGAATTGGATGTAGCTCGCGTAGTAGTAATGGCAGTACTCTTATAGTCTCCTGATCACTGAACTTTAAGTAATGTAAAATTAGCAATTCTATTTTCAGTGAAGTAAAGTCTGTAGAATATATAATAATGAAACTTTTATTTAGATTCCTCCAGATGTACAACTGTAGTTAAAATGCGACTCCATTTTCATTCCTGTATCATACATTTTGTCAATATGAAATGTCTCAAATATCAGGTCTCCAATTTTGATCAACAAATGTACATTATATTCTTGTCTACTATATATCGAAGTCGAAATACTAAAACGAGATTTTTACCCACCTGAGGAATAGGTCATACTGACTACCAAATATGTTCTTGAAAATATCTCCGTTGATTTAGAGAATAAACGTGTCATAGGGCCAGGGGTCGGGTTAGTCATTATTCTCTTCACTGGAGTCTCCATGAAGCTACAAATAAATCGTGGTGAGAACTCAACTGCTAGGGGTTTGAGCGGTCCATATATCACAAACTGGTTTCTAAGACTGTTGGGGGGAGTTATTTTGATTTGTCAGTCTACCGGATATCCTTTGGGATAATCTGTTTCATTGGCGAAGCCACCAGTTAAGATGGATAGTCCACTAGTTATGTCTATGTCATATTTACGTCACAGTTACTATACAAGTTACTATGATAGCAAATGGTATTAACTTTTATTCGTGGGTATATTTAATTCTGTTTAGAGATTTCAGGTCTCGTATTATTTCCTGTAACTGTCTGGAAGGCTTTATTAAAAAATTACAAATAAGAGGCTATGTGATAATGACGTCATCAATAACTTGTGTACTAAAATAATTTAAAGGATAATTGCTAACTACTAATGTCGTCATCATTCCGGTTTCATTAATGCTACCAGGCTCCGGGTTCAAAACGTGCTACAAAACTCTCTAGTCTGCCGTGCAGTAATTGCGTAAATGCGTTTGCTCGGTTGAAATGAAAAAAAAGCAAAAACAGTGGCATGTGATCTGTACTATCTTAAAAATAAATTAAAAGATGTGACAGTGCGAAGACCATGTGTGAAGAATAATGGTAGTACAGGTGGGGTTCGTGTGTAATGTTGCCGTCACTCTCTCTGGCCTACTTTCACACGCGTCCCGCATTCACAGAAAAACTCTTGATGACAGGGGTCCCACTTTTATTAATGAAACCCTATCAGGTAGCAAATGAATCATACAGAAAACAATGTTGTCCACAAGTGTACTTGTAGGTAATTCCTATACAACACCATATAGCCAAGCTATATAGGTGTTCTCTACGTAACACCATATAACCCAGCACAGACTGCTGGACTCTCTGAAATAAAATGAAACAAAATAAACTATAGTCCGTTCGGAAATTCGTGCCCACAGAAAGCGTTAATCTTCTCCAAAACTGTTTGTTGTATGGACATGAATTTTTGCATGCAGTCTTAGATTTTCGATGCAGTTAAGATTTTGCGATCATTACATCCACAGTTTTCGCGAAATTTGCAAAACGGCGATTTTCTTTGATCTTTTTGGAACATTTGCCTAAATCTGCCCGCAACATTAATTCTTACAGTAAATCACAACATTTGTGCGACAAGACGGTTCAAAGGCGTGTCTTAAATGTGTGATTGGTTGTTCACGTGATTTTGATACGAGGAATGATGATCTGATAATGAACAATGATAGCAGTAAATCATCAGGAAGCTATGACGAATCGTAACTGTTTATGTGTTATTATAGATTGGCATATGAAATTAGTTTTTATTATAGATTGGCATATGAAATTAGTTTATCACAAACGAAGGAATGCGAACGACGTGCCTCATTCCAAATCGGACGACTCCAATAAGTTCACAACAGTTATTGGTTGGATAAACTGCAAGCCATCTATCTCGCTGCCAGTAATCTTCTTCTTCCTAGAGCACGTGTTCTTCACATTTAGCCCAGTACTCTGTGTCTGTTCGTGAAAGGGCCTCACGAGTCATGTCTTTAACATCGCACATTTTAAAAGTGGTGTTCTGGGCGGCCACTTGCCCTTTAACTCTAGCCCAAACCAGCTCTATTGGGTTAAGGTGAGAATGATACGGTGGGAGTCGAAGAGAAACATGACCCTGCTCTTGGATAATTTTATCAATCAGATACACTTTTGTCTTATTTTTATAATTATGCAGTTTAGTTTATTAATATATTATACGCTGGTGTCTTTTTTGTTTAATTGCAGCCAACTCATTGCAATTAGAATACGCTGAAATATTACTTGCGACTGTGTACAATGGGTGCGCACTCGTGCGGACATGTAGTCACTACACTAATTCCCCCCCCCCCCCCCCCCCCCCCCCAAAAAAAAAAAATAATTGAATAGCACATTTCATCGCTTGTGCTGTGCTGCAAAAAAAATTAAGTGCGCAATTGTTGAACGGATCTTGTAACTTTCCAGTAGAACTAATAAAAATTAACCCAGACAACGGTAAGAGTTTTTTTATATAACTTAAAGAAGAAAAATCGAACATGACATGAGTTTTGTAATGGCAAAAAATATATTAATAACTGCTTTGATATCAGTAGGACACGTAGCAAATTTCAATAACATCCGTCAACGGGTTGCAAAGTTACAACGTTCGATGCGTGGGCACGAATTTCCGAACGGACTATAGCATCGTTCTAATGGCCAAACTTCATCTACGTAATAATACGTACACATTTGTGAAAATATGTTGGTATATGCGCTTAAATGACCATGTGAGTGTGTGTGTGTGTGTGTGTGTGTGTGTGTGTGTGTGTGTGTGTGTGTGTGTGTGTGTGTGTGTGTGTGTGTGTGTGTGTGTGTGTGTGTGTGTGTGTGTGTGTGTGTGTGTGTGTGTGAGTGTGTGTGTGTGTGTGTGTGTGTGTGTGTGTGTGTGTGTGTGTGTGTGTGTGTGTGTGTGTGTGTGTGTGTGTGTGTGTGTGTGTGTGTGTGTGTGTGTGCGTGTGTGTGTGTGTGTGTGTGTGTGTGTGTGTGTGTGTGTGTGTGTGTGTGTGTGTGTGTGTGTGTGTGTGTGTGTGTGTGTGTGTGTGTGTGTGTGTGTGTGTGTGTTGTCTGTGTTCATGGAGGTCTGTGTATATGTGTAATCATACAATAAACATATTTCAGTCAACAATAATGCCTTCTTACTCACACTAAATACTAACTACATCATCACGCGGGAGAAAACTTAAATGAAGCACTTCTATCTATGATGAAATATTATACACAACTCACTGGTCTAAATGACCACTTTGATCAGTATCTTAGAGGCCTAGTTGCTCTAAAGAACAAGCAGATATAAATATATATATTTACTCTATTTTTACAGCTCAATACTAAACGTAAGAGTTATAGGCTACTCACGCTTTTTTTATATCATAAAAATCACCTTATGGACGATGTCATCAAGGCATGTAAGGAGAGAACAAGAAAGTATTCAGTGGGGTACTGGAAGATGAGACAGGTCTATATTTCAGAGCTGGCATTTGCTGATGATGTTGCCCTGATTGCTAAATCAGAGGCACATCTCCAATCCAACCTGCAAGTCTGGAAGGAAGAGCTGGAGAAGAGAGGGATGGTCATAAGCAGCTCTAAAACAAAATCCATGGTGATATCACGAGAAGAAAGAAGACATCAGATTAAGCTGGGAGAACAGGTCCTGGAGCAGGTCGACCACTTTAAATACCTCGGAGCTATTATAGACCGAAAGGGAGGCATCAAAGAAGAGTTGGCCACTCGAAAAGCAGCAGCTGGGAGACTTTTTCAGGCCATAAATCGAGGATTCCTCAGCAAGAGTGAGGTTGGTAAGAAAACGAAGATGGCTGTATACCGCTCCACCTATGTCCCAGTCTTAACATATGGATGCGAGTCATGGGCAATGACTACAACCCATAAAAGCCAGATCCAAACCTCAGAAATGAGGTATCTGAGGAAGGTGGTTGAAGTAACAAGAAGAGACATGGTACGCAACCAGACGATACGTCAAGGCCTAAAATGCCACCCCATACAGACCCAAGTAGAACAGTCCCAACTAAGATGGTTTGGCCATGTCTGCAGAATGGGAGAAGATCGGCTACCACGTCAAGCATGGGAAACAAAGAGCCAAGGATCCAGACCCCGAGGACGACCCAGAGTCCGCTGGGAGGACAACATTAGACAATCTTTGAAGGACCGAGGACTAGAATGGAACCAGGCCAGGAGGAAGACAGCCGATAGAATAGTCTGGCGCTCTCTCTTCCAAACCTCTACACCTCACGGTAGAAGGGGAACGACTAAGTAAGTAAGTAAAATCACTGATGTAAAATTAACCACACTTACGGCTCACAAGAATGCTACATAACTTTTACTTAACACTACACAAATAATAATAATGGTAATACATACACACTTGGATAAAGCGCAATGCGGCACTAGAATTTCTCTAATAAAATCTCTTAGTACTTTACACATTTAACACACAGTCTCACGGTTGAAAATAGCGATGAGATATACGTGAAATTACACTAGATAACAGATACATCGCACAGCAGCTTGTATCAAACTAAAGATATACAAACGCTAAAAAACATTAACTTCTAAACCTGAAACGTCTAATATTACTTTATGTTAAGTATAATAAAATGTTCTCATAGGTAAGCATACCTCACTGTCGTTAGCTCTCTTAGCACAGACGCAACTATGCAACAGCCCGAACCTCACTTGGTTATCGTACAAGGGCGCGTTTTGCACAAACAGGCGATCTGGCTACTTCTCAGCTCTGACTGAATCCTTCAACTCTTTTAGTTTAAATCTTACCTATACTCCCCGGTACCTTATGATAGCCTCGTCAAAATGTCAGGCAAAGCTCCACCCATCCCACTAGGGAGCAAATCAGGAATCATATGCTCAGTTTGAATGACATGAGATCGCAATTTAGTAAAGATTATCTTCCTAAACGTACACAATTCAAGGTCCGCCCACTAGTGATTACATTCCAACGATTTCTCTTGCCTGGAGTCACACCTCTCACGGTTTTGTGCTATACAAGGTGTGTTCCTCTGGTTCTGGTGTCAGACAGCGCCGAGATGTCTAAAACCAAGGGCCGTCTCTCATTACATCTTATGCGTCTCACACGTTTGTCTTCCTTTCAGATGGTCAGGTGTTTCGATTAGATCGCCCATTCCCGTTTGAGAATGCCAACATGAGCACAAATATGCACCGTATACTAGATCGACAACTATTACTCAGTCTAAAATTACACCTTTCTGGCCATACGGTCACAGATGTAATAATACGGTTTAGGAATCCTAAGCTAAACCGTAAACCCTAACATAAATCCTAACTCTAATGACGTGGCCGACTTATTTGGATGGCATCAATAACCCTTTGGATGTAGAAAGCAGCATAAAAGGGAGCTCGTCACCCCACCACCTATTCTGTACCTAGCATAACGCAGTCCATAACGCCTCACACCCCTACTGCAGCATCTGGTTTAGGACCGTCTTTTCCTTTTACACATATGGTATTTTAAAAAATGTTCTTTTTCATTAGTATTAAAATCAACATACAAATTATTATAATTAGGTAGGTTTCTGTTTTTCTCAACATGCTATTGTAATGGAGTTAAATAAAATCCTTAGCGTTTGTGTTAAACTCAGTCATAGTCGGTAGCACAGAACGCAGCATACCGTCATATATCAGTACATAATAAGCTCCAGGGGTCGGAGTGGCTAAGAGGTATGGCGTCAGCCTCGAACACTAAAGATATAGGGTTCGATTCCCAGTAGAGGGAATATATACTGTACACAAAAAGTAGGGGATATTGAATTTAAAAGTTATCCAAAGACAACATATTTCAAATTAGTTCATTTATTCCTTCGTACAAGTAAACTTGAGCATCATAACAAGACATTTGCGGTATAAGAAGTGTTATGGCTTTACTCACATGATTTTAGTCGCACTGGCAACCAAGGCGGGGTAGGTACTTCATTTTCACAAAAATATTCCAATATTTCTAAAAACTTGTAGGGCCCCCGTTTGCCGCTAAATATGCATTGCAACGACGTCTCATACTGCAAATAAGCCTTCTGGTGTTGTCTTGAGGAATTCTCTGCCACTCCTGCTGAAGGGCCTGGGCTAACTGCTGAAGTGTCTATAGAGCGGCTGGACGTTGTTGGACGCGTCTATTCAGGAGGTCCCACAAATGCTCAATAGGAGACAGGTCGGGGGACATCGGCGGCCACGGTAACGTTCGGATATGCTGCATCTGAAGGTGATCTTGGACGACGCGAGCACGGTGAGGACGTGCATTGTCATCCCGGAAGATGAAATCTGGTCCGTGCCGTTGAGCAAATGGCACAACAATAGGCTCGATGATGTTGTCACGGTAGTAGTGCTCTGTGATATTGACCTGGCATATCACTGATGCCCACTGTTGATTGGTCCACCGATGATGACGTTGGCACCAATCCATTCTTGCTCGCCTGTGTTGTGGTGACATGGGCAAAGCTACAAACGGTCTGCGTGAGGCCAGTTGCACGTGGTGCAAACGGTTTCGTACTGTCTGAGTTGAGACTCGGATCCCAGTGGTCTGTTGAAGGTGTTGCTGAAGTTGAGTAGCATTTAGAGTCCGAGTTCTAATGGCCTGAGTAACAAGAAGTTGATCTTGGCGGCGTGTAATGACTCTTGGGTGGCCAGTCCGAGGCAGATCAGCCACTGTGCGGAAATTTTGATACCTGTTCCACAGTCCGCTGACAACTGACTGTGAAACATTGAGGTTCTGAGCAGCATCCACTTGCTGACTTCCGGTTTGCAACATGCCTATGCCTATCCATCTCTGCTGTTCTGTCGAACGTTCCATGACGAAGAAAAGAAATTTTATTTGTTGCAGAGTCTTTTTATACCTGTCCATGGTGAGTAGTGTTCATCAAACCCGAGATACACGCATTTTTGTGAAAAGGAATAATGTGTGAACTTTACGGATGGGCCCCACCTCTGTTCTTGGGATTGGCTTACTCATCACGAGTCAACAGGTCAACATGATATTGCACGTGAGAGTGGAGAAGAGCGTGCTCGATATGTCCGTACAACCATTAAAATACGAAATCCACTCTTTTGTAAAATAATACATACCATCTTAAAATATCCCCTACTTTTTGTGACCAGTATAATTTATGGAATTTCTTTTTCAGAACCAGTGGTCCTAATGATGTTATACACCCCCCCCCACCCCACCCCCCGGTATCCTTGTGGGTTGAGATCGGATGCCTAGCTTTCTCGGATAGAGACGAAAAAATAGGAGGTCCCGTGTGCAAGTTGCGCACGTTAAATATATTACGGCAGTTGGAAATCGTAAAAAGTAGGCTATAAGGCCGCTGCCCTGGCAAAATTAAAAATATAGAAACGTACCTACTGTTAAGGTATTTTATTGGCATGGTCTGCTAGAGGTTAACAGCATAAGATTAATAGGTGACTACGTTTAATATAATGTAAATAATTGTTAGTTAGTGTACGCGATACACACGATTGATTATGACGTGTATGCGTTGGTATGTCACGCACCGTGACTAGGTTACCACACCCTTTTCTTAGATGACCGTCAAACGGATAAGACGTGTCCTATAATCCTTCCAGTGGTAGGCATGATATTGCCGCACATATGTTATTGCAGTACGGACATGGGTCAGTCCGATATTCTTATGAAGAGAGGAATGTATCGAGGTTAGTAATTTTAACTAAAGTCAAGGAAGGATGAAATTATGGTCCACATTCGTTTTATATCGCCAGACGTCTAATCTCATTGTCGGCCGTTGGATGTCCCAACCGCGCGTACATATAGTTACGACGTTCTGACTATAGGGTTGCATATTATTGGACCAGGACTATAATGCATGGATAGCATTTATGATATATGATTCAATTCTAATATATAATGTTTTCATAATCAACCTCCATGGACTTCTACTGTTTGAAATGTATATTTAAAATTGTGTGGACTCGAGAAGAGACTTATCACGTTCATTGAAGTTACAAATTCAACAATTATGATACTGAGTTCAAACCTTGTGACAGACAGAAAGTATTAACTCACATTCGCGTAACTATTCCAACAATAGCACGATCAAGAATTAATGAATCAAATGACCAGAACTAAGAAGCTTATTGAATCAATGAGAACGGTGGCTTTCCACAACGACCACTGAAATAGAAGACGGGGCCGCAACAACAATAAAAGAAGTGAATCGTACAAAGCCCCGCAACAAAGTGGTTGCCATTGCTGGGGAACGAAGGAAGAAAGAAATTTTTCTTGTTTACATACTTTCACGGACTGTTTACGATTACAAGAAAACGTTCAAGTCACATGATTCCGAACATGACGTGGCTTGTGTAACTATGCAAAAATCAGTGACGTCACAATATTCCGGGTACAAGCCAACGATCGAAGGACGATGCCAGCTCACCTAATGTTTCATTCAAGAATACAACTTCTCAGTAGATCATAGGATTGAAAAGACATTATTTACCAACAAGGAGCAAACAGTCCTATCCTCTAGTCTAGGCCGTTGGTGAAGATCGCATCGGACGACGGGTTAAAAGATAAGTCTCAGTTCGTGACTGTTGTCATTCATAAGAAACATCACTGAGTCTAATTCACATTTTGCAGGCATGTCCGTTCTATATATTTTATATGCACGTTATATTTGTTTTCATTGTTTGTGCTGTGCCTAAGTTGTGGGAGGTTGGAGTGGAGATTCAGAATGAATAAATTATGGCTCTACGGATTGCCGATATTCATTCTGAACGGTCTTTAGGGTAGTGAATTAAATCGCATTTCGCGGAGAACGCGTCGATGACATTTCCGGGGCTTGTTTCGTTCGGGACTGCATTTAATTCACAGTATATGTTAGATGTCTAGTTTGGTGAAATACTCGGTGTATTTTATCGTATTCAGTTTAAATTCTATTTAGTTTGGTAACAATGTTAGTAATCTATCTTGTTCTTTCTGATCTTGCTATTATTCAGTTCATTTATTTTGTATAACCGTCAATGAGTCCATGTTTGCGTCATTAATTTTTGTGTACGCAGATTTAACTCTATATTCAGTTAACCTTCACCCTACTCTATATTTCCGGTTTGCAGATTTGGTTTCATAATATCAATTTTTTATTGTAGAAACGTCTTGTTTCGTGATAATATGGTTTGTTTATCCTTGGTTTACCCATCGTATCGTATGTCCTCATTTCATCTGTTCATGATTTAACACTAATAATATAATTTCTTGCTTAATAAGAGTGTATATGAATATAATTAAAATTTAATGACTTTTAAGGAGAATTAGGGACTTTGCACCAATTTGCAGTGGTAGTCCAAGAAATGGGCGATGCACTTTATAGCTCATGATTAAGGCATAATATAATAATAATATATATTTATAAAATAATTTGACTTTTTAGTCTGTCCTGCATATAAAGGACATAGTGTATATTATTTGGTACATTTTTTCCATTACTAAATGATTTACTTAGCACATATCACTGACTGAATGATATAATACTTGAGGAATAATACTATTTATTATTAGGTGCATGATAGTAATTCAGCACCCGAAATAGATAAATATCATAACTATTTATGATATATTAACGAGTATATATGTAATATTTTTCCCAACATAGTATGTCTATGTATGGAATCTACAAATAATAGTTAGATAATATTACAATTAATTAAATTGAACATTCCCAGATTAAGTTCAATAATATTATGATTGTTTATATCGACTATTCATAAATTGAATAAGTATAATAATTACTTAAAATTTATTGGTGATTATTACATAACCATTACGTACAATATTAACGTCAAGATGCTTAACTTAGACTATTTTATTAAAAATGGTAAAGATTTTGGGAAAAAAGGAGAACTTCTCGAGGCTTATGCATTGGCTGAATTTGCAAAATATAAGGCAGAAGAGGAGGAAAAGAAAGCCATTGCTAAAGCAGAGATGGAAGAACTTGAAAGAAAACAGGCGGAAAAGAAAGCCATTGCTAAAGCAGAGATGGAAGAACTTGAAAGAAAACAGGCGGAAAAGAAGGCAGAATTAAGACAAGAAGAAGAAAGAAAGATAGCAAGAGATGAAATCCTACGGATTGAAGAAGAGAATAAATTGAAACGACAAGAAATCATACTGCAGCAGGAAATGGAATTGCAACGACTTAAATTAGAAACAGCAAAACTTAATTCACAGGGCGCTGCAGCAACCCAAAATGATACTGCTCAATCTGGATCTTCATCCACACGACTTAAAGGTAATTATTACTTTAAGCTGCCTCCATTCAAGTTACACGTAGATGACCTTTCATCGTGGCTCGCGCGCTTTGAGGACATATGTAAGGTGAATAACCTTGACAAAGCGGCATGGGCACTGAAACTTAAGGAATTTCTAGATGGCGAACCTGCAAGTGCAGCACAAAATATAGATCCAACACTATCAACAGACTATGAGGCCATTAAGACGTTGTTACTACGTCGTTTCCACTTGAACGAAGAGGCATGTAGATTGCGTTTTAAAAAGTTTGTTGCCAGATAACAATAGAGATTTCACAGGTTTTATTGCTAACATACGCAATACTTTTAACAGATGGGTTGAACTGGCAGGTGTCAACAAATCCTACGACAAGTTAGTCGATTTGTTATTGAGGGATAAAGTATTATCGTCTGTCAGCCCACCATTCTTTGCTTATCTGCAAGAAAGAAAACCAGAATCTATTGATGAGTTAGAAAAAATTTCTTTAAATTACTGCACAGCTCATCCGAATGCTAATATTTCTGGCACATTGATAAGAGAACCACTTCCTGTAGCCTCCAATATGGCATATCATAATCATAACAAACCTAGAACACACAGTGTAGACAGGGGTAGGTTCAAAGGAAACTATGACATTAATTTTCATAAGGGACAGAATAACTTTAACAATAACTTTAATAGAGGACGACAACAAACCAGAAACTATTCACCTCAGTCAAGAAATAACAGTAATCCACGTAACTCAAGTTATAATCGATCATATAACTATAATAATGATTACAAGTGGAACAATAGCGATAATTATAACTCGAGACATCGAGATAACGGTTACAATAGAGGACAACGGGATAATTCATCTAATTATTCTCGTCATCGTTCTCATTCTCGTAGATCGACAACTTATAACCATAATACAGGGGCAGCTGTTACTACTGCTACAACCCCTAGGGTTCAGAGTTCAACTACTGATAACAAAATACAGTCATCGTCTACTTGTTTTGCAATGAATTATAACGTGGCAAATAGTTGCCCAACATGTAATCTTATATTTCAGAAAGCAAAAGAGACAGTTCTGAACTGCGGTCATATTCTACCAGAAGTCAGTCTAGCAGTCAACGACGGAACAGGATCACTGATCTTCAACAGAGGAAAAGTTAATGGATCCATCGTCTCAGTCTTAAGAGATTCGGGATCGACCACGATCGGAATCCGTCAGACACTTGTTCATCCAAATTGTGCAACTGGAGAACATGTCAGGTGCATGACTTTTGGGGGAACCATAGAATATTATCCAACAGCTATTATTTACATTGAGACACCTTTCTTCACAGGCAATGTTAAAGCATGCATGTTAAGAAACCCAATTGCCGACCTTATGGTGGGATGCATACACGAGAGTAAAGATTGCACACCAGATGAGATTATTCAATGGGAAAAAAATAATCTATACATCGGAAATGCAGCAATAACCAGAGCACATACAAAACAATTAGAGACTATAGACACGGAAAACAAGGAAACAAATGATCATGAAAATATCGAGATTCATTCTGCTATTGACCGAGTATCATTTGCTGCAAAACAGAGGGAAGACAGGTCACTAACAAAATTTTTTACGCTGGTCAACAAAGATGACAATCTTTCTAGGAACATAAATTATAGTCAGTGGTTTAGTATTAAAAATGACATTTTATTAAGATGTTTTATGGATAAAACTCAGATAAGACAACAAGTCATGGTACCTTTTGCGTTTAGGCGGTACATACTTCAACATGCACATGATTCTAAGTGTGCAGGTCACATGGGTTATACTCGTACACGTTCACGAGTATTATCTTCTTTTTTTTGGCCGGGAGCATCACGAGATATTTCACAGTACGTACGCTCCTGTACGATATGCCAAGAAGTGAAAGCACGGGGAGCCTTTCACACGGCGCCTATTCAGGCTTGTGATATATCGGTGAGACCTTTCGACAAAATGGCCATTGATATCATTGGCCCACTTTTACCATCAGCCAGAGGACATAGGTTTATTCTCACTTGCATCGATTTATGCACACGATGGCCAGAAGCCATCCCATTAAAAACAACCACCACCACAGATGTAGCTGATGCACTACACTTGATCTTTTCTAGAGTAGGTTTTCCTAGAAAACTTTTGTCAGATCATGGTTCTCAATTTATATCTGAGACTATGACGGAGGTAATGAAGACTTGGCAAATAGATAGAAACCTCAGCAGCATTTATCACCCAATGAGTAATGGTGCTGTAGAAAGACTTAAACGTACACTCAAACAAATGCTACATAAAGTTACAGTTAACCATCCACAGGACTGGGACAGAGTGCTACCAGCGGTGTTATTCGCTTATCGAGAGGTGCCAAATGAACAAACTGGCTTCTCTCTGTTTCATTTAGTCTTTGGCGCTCCTCCAAGAGGTCCTATGGGACTGATAAAAGATTTATTAATCGATTCTGAGATGACTCAGGACACTCAGTCATCCTATGAATATGTAATTAATCTCCGAAATAACATTATTGATGCCTGTCAAATGGCAACAGCTTCATCTGAGGCTGCGAAAGAGAAAGCTAGAACTTTCCAAAACAGTAATAGACGATTACGTCAATTATTTCCAGGAGATCAAGCTTATGTGTTATTGCCACATAACAATAATAGACTACTAATCTCGTGGAATGGTCCTTACCAGGTTATCAATAAGATTTCTGATGTTGATTATGTCCTGGACATTAAGGGACATCACAAAATATTTCACATAAATATGCTCAAGCAATTTCATACTCGACCTGAACATCTACAAGCTATTTTTCATGAATTAGATGACACTTTCAGACCTACATGTCACTATTCTAATTTATCCGTTATCCAGGAAGAAGAATCTTCTTTTCCTGAGGTACAGTTAGCTTTACCTGTACCTGTAGTACAATCTAGCGAATCTTGGCGGGACGTAACCATCTCTTCGTCGGTTACACCGCAACAGCATCAAAAGATTGCTGATCTGCTACAATCTTATCCAGATGTGTTGACCGACGTTCCAGGTCGCACATCAGTCATTAATCATGACATCACTCTTAACGAGGATACTCCAATTCGGGTACATCCTTATTCTGTTCCTATACACTTTCTTACTAAAACTACTAAGGAACTTGAACAGATGTTATCTTTAGGAATTATCGAAACTAGTAATTCCCCATTTTCTTCTCCATTAGTTATTGTCCGAAAGAAGGACAATAACATTAGACTATGCGTCGACTATAGAAAATTAAATGCACAAACGATAGTTGATAGCGAACCACATCCACTTCTCGATGACTTACTGCCACGTCTATCGACAGCAACTATATTTACTAAGATAGACTTAACTAAAGGTTATTGGCAGATACCACTAACCGAAAAAGCAAAATACTACACAGCGTTTTCAACTCCGCTAGGTCTATACCAGTGGAACGTGATGCCTTTTGGGCTGGTTAACGCTCCAGCTACCTTTGTTCGCATGATGCGACACATTTTTTCAGGTAGACCAGACATTATTACATATATAGATGACATATGCTTGTTTAGTTCATCTTTTGAGGAACATTTTTTGGGTCTTGGATACGTTTTTGATACCTTGAGAAGGTACAAGTTAACTGCTAAACCTACAAAATTACAGGTAGCATTTCATGAGATCACTTTTTTGGGTCACATTATTGGAGCTGGATATATCCGAACATTACCCAGTACAGTTTCAAAAATTTTAAACATTTCCGTTCCTCAAACGAAGAAACAAGTGAGAAGCTTGTTAGGTCTAGTCCAATATTACAGTAGATTCGTACCTAACTTGTCATCCATCACTGCTGTATTGTCCTCATTACTAAAGAAGAACATGCCAGTGAAAGTGACATGGACTGACGAATGTGACAGAATTTTTCGGCAAATAATTTCTATATTTTCAAATCCACCTATTTTGAGATTAATTGATGCTTCTAAAAAGTTCATTCTTCGTACAGATGCGAGTAACTACGGAATTGGCGCATGTTTGCTCCAATACCATGACGACATCCTCCATCCAAACTTGTACGTGTCACGAAAACTGAAACCACCAGAAGTGAAGTACTCTACGGTTGATCGCGAACTCTTAGCCGTCGTGTGGGCGATAACCAAACTAGAAAAAATTCCTACTGGGAGCCCCTTTTGTAGTACAAACCGATCAAAGGGCCGTAGCATCACTACAACGAGCAAATCACAAGAGTCCAAAATTGACCAGATTTGCTATACTCCTCCAACCCTTCGAGTTTTCAATCGAGTACATCACAGGATCCGACAACATCTTGGCAGATACATTATCTCGAAATCCTAATGATGTCGATTCCTAATTTACGTTGTTTGTCGCAAAGACAATACTATGTACAGAGAAACTTAATCAAAGAACATAGCACCATCGTTGCTTTTTGACACATGAATGAACCATTTACTCAGCTGCTTTCTATAGGCAAATTATACGCAAAGTGACTGCAATCAATTGACACTATATTCGTCTTTACACCGGGACTTTCCTGGTTTACATTTGTCACAACATTGTTTCAAAACACTTCGGAGAAAATAAATGACATTCCAGTCGAACTAATTCGTTATATAACGTGATTCAGAATACTTGAACATTTTGTCTAATGGAAATTCAAGGATCAAGACTACGAATGGATCTTCATATCCAATGTTAATTACTTTAATTTATTCTTTAATACTAATCCACATTAAAATGACAAGTGAGTTGAATTTTAAAAAAAATGAATGAAACTTAAAAAAATGAAAGAAAGAAAAGAAAACTCACATAATTCTTTGATTATATTCTTAGAATTACATGATTATATTGCATACTATTGTTTAAATTAGTTAGAAAGGTATTAATAACTTAATACTACACTTACTTGATGTTCAACACACATAACTTAGTTAAATTTATACATCATTTTTTTTCTTTCTCTAATTTATTCTTTATTCGTTATTATGTCTTTCTTTAACAGATCCTCTCATTTTTCTTACATTAGATTTTCAACAACTTATTCTTATTCCATACCTAGTATAGTTATTTAGTTTAATTTTAACACTTTAAATTAGTCTGACATGACATTTTATCACGACATATTTTAAGTTAATTAATTATTTAATTAGAGATCGACATTACCATTCTCTTTTAGTTCTTATTACCATTTATATTTATTTATGATATAAATAATGAATATATTACATGACTATTGGTTAGTCGACATGACCACGACATTGGTTCTAGACAGAACGTCGTAGGCCATATGCCGCAATCTCGTTAAATTTTTTTTTTGATATTGTTAACATATTGGTATTTTTTCAGATGGGTTTTTGTTTAAAAAAATCTATCTAATAGATTTTTTTTTCCCCCCAGTGGACAGGGAATTGTTAAGGTATTTTATTGGCATGGTCTGCTAGAGGTTAACAGCATAAGATTAATAGGTGACTACGTTTAATATAATGTAAATAATTGTTAGTTAGTGTACGCGATACACACGATTGATTATGACGTGTATGCGTTGGTATGTCACGCACCGTGACTAGGTTACCACACCCTTTTCTTAGATGACCGTCAAACGGATAAGACGTGTCCTATAATCCTTCCAGTGGTAGGCATGATATTGCCGCACATATGTTATTGCAGTACGGACATGGGTCAGTCCGATATTCTTATGAAGAGAGGAATGTATCGAGGTTAGTAATTTTAACTAAAGTCAAGGAAGGATGAAATTATGGTCCACATTCGTTTTATATCGCCAGACGTCTAATCTCATTGTCGGCCGTTGGATGTCCCAACCGCGCGTACATATAGTTACGACGTTCTGACTATAGGGTTGCATATTATTGGACCAGGACTATAATGCATGGATAGCATTTATGATGTATGATTCAATTCTAATATATAATGTTTTCATAATCAACCTCCATGGACTGTCTACTGTTTGAAATGTATATTAAAAATTGTGTGGACTCGAGAAGAGACTTATCACGTTCATTGAAGTTACAAATTCAACAATTATGATACTGAGTTCAAACCTTGTGACAGACAGAAAGTATTAACTCACATTCGCGTAACTATTCCAACAATAGCACGATCAAGAATTAATGAATCAAATGACCAGAACTAAGAAGCTTATTGAATCAATGAGAACGGTGGCTTTCCACAACGACCACTGAAATAGAAGACGGGGCCGCAACAACAATAAAAGAAGTGAATCGTACAAAGCCCCGCAACACCTACCACAACAAATATTTATAGAATGTGGGATTCCTATATAAACACATTGATAGTCTCTCCGGTGCAATGTAGTTCGTGCACTGTGCTGAGATCCTTTTTGTGTGATCTAAGGGAGGAGAACGGAGCACTGATGGAGTTGTCAGTGTGCTATGAAGATGGTCCTTAAAAAGACAACGCAAACCAATCTTCGTTGAAGCTGAAAGTTTAATGCATTAATAAAGTTGAAGGAACTGATAATGGACAAATGAACTTACAGAGAAACGAAGTTACAGAGAGACCACCAACAATGGATTGGTGCAACACATGACTGAAGTCTCCTAGACACATTTACCTTCAGTAAATTTATTTTCAACAGTAATTCAGAAGCCAGTATATTTGCTTTACTTTTTCGTTCCATTGATACCGTGAAGCGTTGTGGGGAGCTGAAGTTTGCGTTCTTGATAAAATTAAGTAGCCCTCACTACTGCGAGCCCGAGTCGTTGTATGATTGCTGTGATGTTATTAATTCATATACCTCTTGGTCTTACACTTGTTCTGAAACCTGATCTATTGCTACAGGCAAGTAATGGAAATTTATCGGGCTTTACTGTCATGAATTGGTCAAGCCACTTAATTTACTCTCTATTACTTTTACATAATGTAGTTTACTGATGCCATCATTTTTCATTCTGTCTCACTGTCAAAGAATGTCTTATTCATTAGTTCAATATTTCTGTCTTTTTTTGTGCAACACTCCTATACGTCAGTATTCTGCGTTCATTATCTTACTGTTTATGCCTTAATCTACTGGTAATTATCGTTTTTCGTCAGAAGGAAACGCCTTCCTCTCCCCCTTTTACAGCATGTCCGCTCATGACATGTTTATCTTTCTGATTGTGGACGGTCAAATCCTAGCCGCGTTTTGGACAAACAATAAAGTCAACTATTGACTGTTTGGGAAAATGTGATGTCACACTCGCTTCGTTCATAAACGATGTTCTTACTTTTATCCGAAATAGTGAACTTTCCGAAATGGTTAACTTGTATCCGCATAAGCTAATTTTTATCCGTAATAGTTAACTTTCATCCGCAATAATTAACTTTTATCTGCAATAGCAGACAACTCCCTCGTGGACGACATATTAATAATATGATCTCAACTGAAATTTCCGTTAATTGTTATAACCTTTAACTGGTTCAAATTATGTTTAATTATACATTTCTGTTTTTAAATAATGTATAGCACATCTGAACCAATAAACAGCAGACTAACTAAGCTGTCCTGTGTAAAATAAGATTCAAACAAACAAACAGTAACAAGTTATCACCATCGTCCAATCCGACACCCACGCCCGAGTAGATTAAAAAAGGATGAAACTGGGTATTGTTGGACTCCTGGCGTATACGCTGTGGGTTATTCCACGGGACGGCTACGGCAGCCATAAAGGTCAGCCTGGTCATCATGAGATATGATTGGCCAACGTGGCAGTGGTCCAACTGTAACCTGACTAGCAATTTATTTTACCATTGTTGAAAATGTATCCAAAAGGGAAGTATGGTGTAAGTCAGGTAAGAACTGATCAAGCTACGGGCAGGTCAACATTAGCAATGTATAAAATATTACAAGTGTACTTAGTTGCCTAACAACTGAAGTCATTCAAGCTATTGTAAGACATTGTGCATGGGATTCAATTTTTTTTTCTGACACATTTTATTCAGTATCGTGGCTAGTAAAAGCGCTGCATTATATACATCTTGATAGACACTCTCCTTGAGCATAGAATCAATCGAACGATCAGGTGACTTATTTCTCACGTATTTTCATTCAGCTATTATCAAGACCTGTCAGGTTAACTACCTATTTGTCATGAGCCATCCCCTACTTCTATTTCACTATCCCTCTTC
The DNA here is from genome assembly GCA_024509875.1 of Oreohelix idahoensis. Taxonomy (NCBI): domain Eukaryota; kingdom Metazoa; phylum Mollusca; class Gastropoda; order Stylommatophora; family Oreohelicidae; genus Oreohelix; species Oreohelix idahoensis. Next base: position 131,636 of record JAMPIV010018257.1, on the reverse strand, counting down.
TCGACTTTCATGGAAATCCTCCACCTCTCCACACTCCGTTTGCGTGCCTTTGCCTTATATATTTATTCCCTCTGGTGTCCTAGTTAATACAGACTTTGGCGGGGTAAGAAAGCCTCAGTGTAAATATGTAGTCTATTTCTTTGGTTCTCTTCTGAGATGTTTATTTGTTTTAAAAAATGTGCAAAAAAAGATTTATTTAAGTTTATGTTGTTTATTAAGTTTAATGAAAACAAATCTGTACCGATATTTTGAGTAAGCCATTTTGCTATACATTCACACGTTATTTCATGTCAACCCTGTAATCGCTTAAGCTAACTATCACAGCGCTCAAAAAGCAAACAGAGTGGCGCTGCATATTTAAGTATCTAGCGGGTTTAACTGTTTGTAGGTACCAGCGCCGCATTATTCGTTAGGCTGACTACGCACAGGCCTGGGGCCTCACGCTTACAAGGGCCGCCGCGAAAAAAGCAACGGAGAAATATTTTTCCAGAAAATATCCGAGCCAATGAACAATTTTTTTTTAAATTCAATACATTTATTTGTTTTCCTTCTAAAACAAATAGTTAAAGTTTGGTAATAATCAAATAGTTTTTAAAAAAGCAATTGGTTAAATATTTTTTAGTGCGCTTTAGTGCTTTTTTGTTACACACCTAGTGATATTAAAACGTTCTCAAGTTGGCAAGACTGTTCCAAATATTAGTTGTTGACGGCTCTGTTTAATCCCAAAGTGTGCATTTATGCAGTTTTTTTTTTAAATAACTTGATTGATTGGAATTTTAAATCTGCACATCCTCCCAAGACTCAGAAGGATCAAGGTGAACGAGAGACAGCTGGAGATTAATATCATCTTCTATGTCACCCAATTCATCAATGACAACAGAACATGCCATCTTCGGAGTTTTCGCAGACAACCTAGTGTCAACCTCTTTAAGAGCCTCTGGCCGTTCCGTACAAGGTTTTAACATATTAATGTAATATACCTTCTCCTTGTTCCGAACCTGGATTAAATAATCAACATCCGTTACCTTCGTAAGCACCTTAAACGGTCCCTGCCATGTAATGCTCAAACGGTCTTCCTTTGATGGCAGAAGAAGCCATACCTATTCACCGGGAACCAAGAACAGTAGTTTTGATCCGCGGTTAGCGTACTGCCGGTACCGCGCCCCCGCCACGGATAAATTATCACGTGCCACGGCACACGCTTTGACAATACGGTCACACAGGTTTATGACGTATTCGTAACTGGAAACGGAAGACTCATCAGAAGACCCGCCAACCAGCATATCTCAGAATGTGCATTGGGCCCCTCGGATTCGCCCGGTACAATAGTTCAAATGGAGAGAACCCGGTGCTCTCCTGAGGCGCCTCTCAATAGGCAAATAATACTGCTGGAAGAAATTTATCCCATTCTTGGGGAAATTCAGCTTTGACCTTGGCCAACATATCCTTCAATGCGCCACTAAATTGTTCACAGACACCGTTTGACTGGGGATGATAAGGGCTGGTAAAAGATTGGGAAATGCCCAACAATTTAGTGATCTCGGCCATTTCCTTGGAAATGAATTGACGTCCCATATCTGACAATATCTTCTCGGGAAAACCAAACCTACAGAACAACATCTGCAACGCATCCGCCACAGCCTGAGAGGTTATAGTCCTCATTGGCACAGCCTCGGGCCATCTTGTGCACAGATCCACCATTGTCAGAATAAAACGAAAGCCTATGTCTGATGCAACAGAAAGCGGACCAGCGATATCGATGGCAACTTTCTGGAAGGGCCGAACCGATAAATCAACAACCTGCAACGGGCCTTCGGTAATTTACCCCTATGTGTCACTGGATAGCATACCCTGCAAGACTTGCAGTACACTTTAATGTCTTTGTTGTATGCCGGCCAATAGAATTGTGACAGAACTCTATGGCAAGTTCTTGCAACCCCCATATGTCCAGCAAACGGTGAATCGTGTGCCACCTGCAACACCTTTGATCTAAAGGCGACAGGCACAACCACTGGCGCTTGAATTCGAATTGGCTGGAAAAGCATCTGGTAAGAACATCATTTTTCAACTCAAACCAGTAACTTGCCGACTTCGTGCACTTTACATCACCTTTTAGAGCCAAAAGCTTAACATTTCTGCAATGTCCTATCAGCTCGCTGCTGCTGGACAAAATCCGCTGCTGGTACATCGGGACCCGTGGAGGCAATACAGGTGACCGCGTCCAAAGACGGCAGTTCTCGCTGAATGAATAATACATTCTTGTCTGCTTTGGTCTGCGCTCTTGTGACCACCGCATTGGCCACAACTGAACGTTCGACCTGCCATTTTCTTATCTCGGCCTGGGATCAGTCACGAACACCAAGCACGTTCCCTATAATCAAATCGACCACCGGAACTCCAAGAACACACGCCTGCACCCGACCAGAAATAAAGGGTGTATCTACCTCTATAATGGCCAGGAGGTAATATTCAACATTCCCCCCAAATGTCACGCATCCGACAGTCTTACCAATAAGGCACAATTTGTCAATACATGATCGGCGTCTCTTATAGTAGTGCATACTGTGTCCCTCAGCACAGACAACATTCTGTTCTGAACCATGCCCTGATGTAACTGTAAGCTTCCGCTCCCATCTAGAGAAGAGAGGCAAGGCAGAATGTGACCACAAATCAGTAGTGGTCACCATCAGGCTCAAACAATGGCCTGCATTCCTCGCAATCCTCGTTATTAAATGTTTTCAGAACGCATGCAGCATTAGCCCTTTCTGAATTGTTTGGACAGACTCTTACAGCATGTCTCCTTCCGTCACACGCGCCACATCAAAGCTGACTACCATAATCTTGTTTAGGACTACCCTTTGGTGAATTGAGAAGTTCTTGCTCACGTTTGTCAACCCTTTCATCCTTTTTACTCGGACCTTCGATACCAGCGATGATCGAGATTGTTGGGTGTTTATATTCTGACCCGCCTCCGAGTAGAACTTTTATGTCTATCTCCCGTGTATCTAAACGGAGATTTATCTTGACGGTAGAACGATTGTTTTTTCGGGGATCCGTACCCCTTAAAGTTATCATAGCTCCCATGAGCATCCATGCCCACCAGAGTATTGCAGATCAAACCTCCACCTGGCAAACCTGTCTGCACTCTTGAACCGATGTTGCCGGAAAGGTTTCCCAATAACCTTGCCAACACATGTAGCGAAAGGCTCATGGACAAAGGACTTGTGAATTTTCTTACCAGGGTGAGCAGTAACGTACTGCCGCCCCAACTCTGCCATAGCAGTAATGTATCTGGGTTTGCGTTCTTGAAAAAATGCAACCATGTCAGAACAACATGAGGACAACACCTTGTCTCGCAACATGAGTTTAAACAGTCCATCAAAATCACTCTCTATTCCCTCCAGCTCTGTCCATCTATTAAGGAGAAGTTTAATTTTGGTGACAAAAGAGCCAAAATCTTGGTCGGCACTAGGCATCGCATCTCTGAAACAACGAGAGCGATACCCTTCGGCTGTCAACTTAAACTCTCTCAGCAAAGTTGCCTTTTTGGTATCATTATTAGTTCTGTCAGCCACAGGCAAACTATATACTGTATTTAAAGCGAAGCCGGAAAGCAATGCAGATAACAGTGAAGGCCATTCCTTGCCCTCCAGGCAAGAGGCGCTGATTCAAATCTTTCCAAAAAGAAGTCCGTGCTATCTACTTCCTCCCGAAAATTCGGTAATCGTAGCCTTTAAGGGCGAGTAGGCTCCCTAGAAGTCGAACTAGGATTGCCAGAATCAAGCTCCAACTTTTTCATCGCAATTTTCTTGTCTGCCTCAGTCTTCATTCTTTCTAAATCCATCCTTCTTAGATCTGCTTCAATTTGTTTCTGCTCCGTATCTGCTTGAATCTGTTTCAGTACCTTATCTGCTTCAATCTGTTTCAGTTCCCTATCTGCCTCGATTTTCAATTTGTCTAATTGACGCTCCTCATAGCGTTCTCGTCTGTCATCTTCTTGTTTTTTCTTTAACTCATACTCTTTGAGTTCGGCCTTTGCCCACTCAAACAGAGAATCCCCAGACTGTCATGTCTTCTCTCCAATTTCAATAAAATCTTTAAGGCTCGACATAGTTATGATCTAAGTGCAATGCTAATGTGGTGGAAAGAAATAAGTAAAATTATGAAGGTTACCAACTCCTCAAATTGTACCCATACCCCTACAAAAATTATAATAAATATATATTTTGCAGACGACGAGTACGATGTACCTGCAGTTCCGAATAAACCTAATTAAAAAAAAAAAAAGAAAACAAGCAGGTGAAAATACAGTATGACAATTCAGTTCCAAATAAGGGATCCAGTGAAACGAATCCTTGCTTGTCTATACCCAATCAATGTCATGATACATTGACACATATGTCAAGCTCACAAAGTGGTAGCTATTGACAAGGACATCCGCACAATGGCTAAAAAATTATGTCCGTACACACCTACTCTTATTTCACTAATGCGTGATTTTACAAATACATATCATGTAACAAAGTAAATCAAACATTCAAACTATGAATAGTACTTATAATGATGAGACACGAACTCACTTGACAAACACACACCAACAGTACGATATTAAAGTGATGACAGATATGTGGGAGAGAAACAAATAAGTATATACAAACCGTACTGCTAACAAACGAGAACAAGGAGATTGTCAATCTAACTTATGTACAAGATAGCAAGATGAAAACAGCTGAATACGACAGCAAAACATGACGACAGAGAATACTTGCAAAAATAGGAAACTTTTCATACAAACAAGACAATCACTGCTAAGACACTGAAAATGTGCACGCTCAGTTATGCAGGGCAGTCAATAGGGACAACTCTCCGTGCATGTACCCCACCGCAAAACTGACAGTGTCACTGCCTAAAGAAATCAGTTTAACACAATCCCCTCCCCACAAGGAAAAAATACAATGTTAGACTCGCCACCCATTCCACCCTTAAACAAATTTATTACAATAATAACACAATAAATACGGCACGAAAACCAATAGTGGACGGTGAAGCGACGAAGTCTGTAGCAAGGCAATATAAAAAGTCAGAAAGAAGTCGCACAAACAATTTAAATATTTAAAACAAATGAAATTGCAAATGAAATTATCAGGGACAAGGAAAATAACAGATAATAAAATAGTCACACACAAAAATCATAGCAAATGACAGCTCCTTCTTCTTTTATCATTAGCCGCCGACAGTCAAAGCAGTCAGTGGCCATCACGCCTGGTGGCGTCTTGTAGGGCAACAACAAATTGATTCCACTTTGCTCGGTCGGTGGCCATCCTTCTTCCAGTGCCCCAACTCTGGTTCATTCTTTGCATCTCATTCTCCACAGTCCTCCACCAAGTTGTTTTTGGTCGGCCTCTCTTTCGTTTTCCTTCAGGGGTCCATAGCATAGCTGTTCTTGTGATGGCATTGGGGGTCTCTTCTGATGACATGGCCAACTCAGCTCCAGCGTCTGCCAGCTATGATGGTGTGCATGTCCTCTTGCTTGCTCCGAGTAAGCAGATCTTGGTTGGTGATGGTATTCGGGCAAAAGATTTGGTGAATTTTTCTTAGGCATGTTGTGTAAAAAGAGGACAATTTCGACGTTTCCTTCTCTATAACTCTCATGCACCATAGAGAAGCGCAGAAAGCACACAGCTCTGATATAATCTTAATTTTGTGCTTATGCTGTATTGAGAGGACTTCCAGATGTTGTTTAGGCTAAAAAAGGCTGTTCTTGCTTTGTTCATTCTGTTGTTGATGTCTCTGCTTGCCCCGCCGTCTGGTGTTACTATGCATCCTACGTATGTGAAGGTGTCTGTCTGTACTAGTTGTTTACTGATTTGGGCTCAGGGTTGCTTCCATTGAGCGTCATGACCTCTGACTTCTTTACATTGATGTTCAAGCCCACCTGCTGGCTATATTTATTAAGTGTTTCCGATTATTCCTGGATGTGTTGATGTGAGTGTGTTAGCAGTGCAATGTCATCTGCATATTCCAGATCTTCCAATGTAGAAAATGTAGTCCATCTTATTCCTCTTGGACTGCCCTCTGTTGTCTGGCGCATCACCCAGTCTATGACTGTTAAAAATAGAGTGGTTGATAGGGGGGCATCCCTGTCGTACTCCTGTCTTCACCTCAAAGGTTAGGTTGCTCTGCCCCATGCTACACGTAAATGGTTGGCCATAAAGTGAACATGACCACTATGCGCTTGGAATTCCCATAAGCCCTTCAGTATTTTTCCATAAACTGTCCCTATGTATACTGTCAAAATGCCTTTTCAAAATCAACGAAATTAATTAAGTACAGCTGTCTCTGCCATTCTGAGCACTGCTCTATAATGTTCCTGAGGAGTAAATATATGATCTACACATCATCCTGTTCTTTTCTAAATCCTGCTTGTTTCTTATTCCTCAGTTTGTGGTCTACTGCTTTTGAAATTCTCTGTATAATTATCCTGCCTAGTATTTTGCTGGGAACTGAGAGAAGAATGATTCCTCTCCAATTATTGCAGTCTGCAAGATCTCCCTTCTTGGGCAATTTGACAATTATTCCTTTGTTCCACTCCGTTGGTGTTGTCCCTGTTTTCCAGACTTCTGCAAATAGCGGTTCTAATAGTTTTGCTGCTAGCTCAGGGTCTGTCTTAAATAGCTCTGCATTTAAGTTATCATGGCCAGGAGCTTTTCCATTCTTTAATCCTTTGATGTGATGATTTCTTCTTTTCGTGGAATGTCTGTATTAACATCTAGATCGTTTGCAGCTTCAGAAACATTCAATAGTGTCTCTGCTGGTTCCTTGTTCAGAGTTTCTCTGAAATGCTCTGCCCATCTTGTTTCCTGTCTCTCTGCTGTCGTGATGAGATTTCCTTGCTTATCTCTTACTAATGTAATATTGTTTGCACCTCGTTCTCCGCTGATGAATTTAGTTATTTTGTATTCTGTGCTTTGTTCATTTCTCAGTGCTGCCTCTTCTGCCTGTCTTGCAAGATCGTCTAGGAAATTCCTTTTCTTGGCTCGGGATTGGCGTTTAACTTCCTTGTCCAGCTGACTGTACTGTTCGCTATATAGTTGCATTAACCTGGGGGACTTCGCTTCTGTTTTCTTTCTTTTCATTTCCTTTCTCATAATAACAGCATATGGAGAAAAGAGTTTTGAAAAGAGTGGATGAGCAGAGTAGACCAGTAATTAAAAACATGACGATAATGGAAACACATAAAATATAATGACGTCAAAAAGAAATCAGAACATCAAAAAAGGAAAGAAAACAGGTAATATAACTAAATATAAGACTGTCTTTCTGTAGAATGAATCCTTAAAGTCCCAATACCAGCTCCTAAATCGAAAGATGATAATGAATCATGAGACAAAAGCACAAATAGTAACGAAAAAAGTTTAGTGCCACAATCAGTACGCTCAGTGCACTCTGCACTCTCTGGTAGCGGCAAAATGTTAAGAACAAGTTCAAAGACAAGATCTACAATCGGCGTCAGTTATTCTCGTATCTGAAGCCTTGAAGTCACCAATGGGTGTAGTAATAAGAAAATTCATCACTGTTCAGTATCCTCCCATTCCGTCCCGCTCGTAAAAATCCACACCAATGTAAATGGCCTTCTTATATCTGTGCCCATGAAAAACTACACCAGCATAGTAAATGATAACTGGTAAACTCAGAGACGACTTTAAATCAATATTGGTTATCGAATTATGGCTGCAGTAAGAAACGACATAAAGTCCATCAGCAAGACATCGCGTCTTTTTTCAGCTGCGTAACATAGACCACTGCATCAGAAAATATCCGCGATTCACGTACATTTTATCAGCACGACTACAATGTTCTGTCTCATCAAACGATATATATCAGCATCAGCATTCAAGGATATTGTGGCTCAGCAAATCACGTATAGTTAGTTGCTCATCCCGAACAGTTTCTCAGCACGACAACGATAGTCGGTAGCATTGACAAACGAGGAGGTCATACAGACAAGAAGTCACTGCAGCAGGGTTGCGCAATAAGCATGCACAGGTAAGGCAACGTATTCACGGTAGAGGCGAGCCAAAAGATGTGTACTGGCAGGTACACACGTGTAGTATCCACATAAGCTGTCATACCACAAATATTAATGTAGGCGACGTCGTCGTACTCTCAGCAGGTAGGCCACCAAAGGATAAAAGAGAACCAAAAAATCAGCAGACAACTGCAATGACCGACAAATGAAAACATCTTCGCCTACGCCTGGATGGAACTAAAACATCACATTTTCCACCACAATTACGACAAACCCACAATTAGCTCTCTAAGTCAATGACAATTGAAACTAATCCAACAATAACACGCGTCGTCGTCGCCCTGGCCAGACAGGAACTCATAAAAACTTGGCTTCATAGTAGTCAAACTGCTCAGTGAGTCAATCGAGACACTTATAGCTTGTATTCGCCAGTTACAAACCCATTGCAACATGCCATTATCAGAAAAACCACTTGCACATATAATGGGATTCAACCCATCGCCAACAAAAGCCTCGAAAACTCTAAACTTACTATGCGAGAGCCCGTAATAAGATCAATAATACAGATATCACCAGTCACTAAGAACGTGAAACGCTAAAATACACCTGTATAGAGGACCACAGCCCCCACAATATGTCACAGTATAATTCCTTCACTTTCATTATGACACTGTCCTCTTATTAACTCGTATATAACTGCGAGAGGTCACACAAATGAGACCCGAAGGCGTGCCGACAATCTACCTTTTAATGATCACGATACCACACATATAACCTCAATAATAACAGCAAAAACTACCTGATTGGCTCAACACAGCCCGCTACCATCAATTTATGCAAACAACGCTGCCTAAACCTAATAATAAGAAGGCGAGCATAAGGAAATGAACTACGGCTATTCTAGTCGGCTAACTGACAACTTTCTCTCAAGGCTTCCTGTTCAATACCCACCATTGCACCCTTTTGCACCATTTCCTTTCAAGCTGATGTGCGCAACAAAAGATATGTTTATTCCATCAAAACTTAGGTGCGCAACAAAAGATATTATGTGACACTCTACGATTTTCTGATGTGTGTGGATTTATTAATTGATTTTTTTTAAACATATTATTATATATTAATAAAAACTTGTATCTGAAATCCACGAATTATATTTCTAGCTTTAGTTTTTTAGAAGATTGAAGAGGGGCCCCAAAATATCTTATGGCGGGAGGCATTTTTCGGTGGATATCGAAAAACTAAGGAATTTGCGATTAGTCCATTTTCTGATACTTTAGCATCTCCTGAATCTAAATATAACAGAATTAAATGTCAAAATGCATTCTAATAAAATGTATTTTGACTTTGAAAAAGGTATGGTACGGAGAGATTTCCTCAAACACGACAAAATGTGTCTAATTAGACCTAGTTTCTTCCATAGCAACCTCGCTTACCCCCTACATATTATACTTGTACATTGTTGAATTCGCCTAGATCTAGGCATTCATGTGATGTAGTTCATTTATTTCGGTAACAAAATTATACCCGCCAAAATCGAGTATTGATAGGTAGCTTTTTTTTAACCGATATCTTCGATTTATGGAAATCGCCGGGCGTTCGTCGACATCGGCTTTTTCCGTGTAGGTAGAGCACGCTATTCTAAACTTTTCATTGGCTGTGTGAATCAACATGACTTGCAACCGAGGTGTTTACCGTATGGCGTAGGCCCATAAATTCTGTATAAACATTTAGTTAGTCTCATTTTCCGGAACTTTATGTGTGAGCATGCCTCGACAAACGAATAGCTCACGTCATCTCCAACCGCAAAAGGCCAGAGTGAAGTTATGGAACGAAGACTCGCCCAACAGTGTGTCGTGAAACATTCTAAATCCACATATATAAATTAAAAAGTAAATGTTAAGCCTAACGAATTAATTCAATAAAAGGGAAAGAAGAATGGTTAAAAACCCGTGCTTTCCAATAGCGTACGCCTGTGTTAATAGAACGTCATGCTAGTTGAACAAGAAAACCCCTTTTTATGCTCCGTCTGCATAAAACTACACACGTTCAAAACAATAAAACGTGTACTGTGTTTCTTAGAAAACCGTGAGATACGCAAGCTGATTAATGACCTAGATTAATACTAGCATTAATTTCATTTTATACACTGCGTAATGAAAAGACAGATGGACTTAGGATAGAAAGAGAGAGAGCGATGTACGAAGGAACGCATGCAACACTAACACGCGTCTCGCGATATAAAATTAATGCCACCCCACGCAGGCTTGATTTTTTTTCAAATAAACAGGGACAAAAAACACTACCCATACGAGAGTTAGGTTTAAAAACCTGTTAAATGCTTATTGGTAAACATGACATTATACTGTTTTTTGTCTGAAAACCTGACAGTACCCAGACACCACATCGTATAGAAGTGAACGGGAGGTAGAAGAAAATGCATATTTGGAACGCAGCCACTTAGCTCCATTAAATTTATATATTTGGGTTCCTTAGGACTTGCTGACAAAGAATATGTTAAAGGTTACGCAAATAGTCTAGGAACTAACAAATTAAAGCCAAAAGAAAATAGTGAGGTTGTCTGACAGCACCAAATCGGAATTGCACATATCTTTTGATGAAAATTGAATGTGAATTGATAATTTATGTCTGTGTATGTATGTGGTTCAGTAGCAAACATGAGGCAAAGCCTAGATATTGCTCCAACCTGAACCAAACTTGTCGGAGAGAAGTAGAACTGCATGGGATCGCCAAATAGTACACTAACACCTATCTTATTGTATAGAAGGACTTACAGCTGAAATTGCAGAGGCGTAGTAACCATTAGGGAGAGGAATACTGGTGAATATTATTACATGAGAAGCTAACAGTTGGCCTACCGCTCTGAACTCAGTGTTTGTTATGTATTGTGCTCAGTGTGGAAATAGATTATAAATTAGTTCTGAAGTAGGAGGTACAACCTTCTTGTTTCAGGGCCCGTGGTCCTAACTTATTGAAGCAGCACCTGGTCTGAGTTTTGCTGAATCCAGAGGCTGGTAGCTTACCCCTTGGTCAAGATAGCGACCATTATTGCTTTTCAAGAACACGGTGAAGCAAGCGAGCAGAGGAGACTGTTTCCTGCCGCCCTCACAGCAGATAAGATTCTGTGGCCAGAGCAGCTCAATCCTATGTACCCCCCCTCAAAAATTGACAGTATATTAATTAAAGAGGGACAATAAATTGTTTCAAATGACAGGAACTGTGATCTTTTCGCAATATGATTTCCACCAAAAGCAAACACTTGAAGTCATGATGACAAACAACAACCTAGCTTGAAAAAGCCAGTATTACCTCATAGTACTACTTCACAACTTACACACATATGATAATAATAATAATAATAGTAATAATAATAATATATGTCAATACAAAGATCATATATATAAACTGTGTACATACAAATTGTGATTACATTTGATTGTGATTCCTGGTTCACTTTGTATTTGAATCAGGATATCTAATATTTGAAGTAATTAATACATATAATTTTAAACTTTAAAACTTGACTTATTAAGATAGTCTTATAGAGTGTTCTATGTATGTGAGTGTCACTGTGTTGTAAAGTATTGTGGATTAAATTAAATTGTTTATCTGTCTGTTGGTTGTTGTGAACATACACTTCATCATTATCATAACCCTAGACATTCAACGTAGTCATCACAATATTCCAGAATAAGCCTGACTGAGGTCTAAATGTGGTAGCAAAGAAAGGTTATCTGTAAAACACTACACCTATTAGATACAGATACCTTCACAGCTGATCTCAGTCAGTACACTAAGTCCCCTATAAATATTTATAACATCCCACTTTACCACACAGTGCAGGTAAAAATCGTTAATTTTGTTATGGTACTCGTACAAAATCAATCACTTGTAGAAAGCCAAGCAGTCACATGTGGTGAGGTCACACACAAAAACATTTACACAAATTTCGTTTTGATTTGCTCTATTATGACTGAGTGGAGGGGGGAAGAAGTTACTATATATGGATATTGGAAATCTGACTTAATTTTCGTGAATTAATACACCATATGTCCTAATTATAACCCATAAAGAATAAATGATATACTTTTAAAAAAAGTCACATGTGAATAAGCTATTAGTAAACGAAATGGCAGTAAAGAGTGATCACATTTTTCTGACAAAATAATATGATTGCATATCATACGATAAATTATCATGGTATTTATACGCATGTGACATACGTTTCGTGAGCTGTGATTATTTATTTTCCTTTCTTTGGAACCATATAGTCCCCCTAATGAGCCTAGTCTGCCTGATGTTATGCTGTCAGCTTCAGCTGTAAATGATGGAGCCAGCACCAGCTCACCTGTAACTATTTCTACTTCTTTATTAAATAGCCTTTCACGGTTCTGTAAAAAGCTGGAACTAAGTGCCTCATCTTTGCAAGAAGCTTCAACACCTAACAATACTGTCTCCAGAACTATAGTTGATATGTCTGAGATATGTAACCTTGTTAGTCAGCTTCTATGTCCAGAATGCTATGTGACAGAATGGGGTGACCCCTCTCTATCTCTGTTTCACTGCGGCAGTAATCGGTGCATTTGTGGTATTGATTTTATTGCATGCTTTCATTTGTCGCACTTTTTTCTTTCTATACTGTGTAGCAGATAGTTTATATTTTCAAGTATCCTTTCACTACTCTCAGTATATTGTGTCTGGTTTGTTATCTGACACTCCTTGTGGATGATAAACAGCTCAGATTTTTAAGGAGAGGTAGAGATAATATTACGAGAGGCAGGTTGGTAAAATTCCATCGTACCAAGCTTGGCCGTGGCAGATTAACATCGCCAAGCGCATTCTGCATAATCACCGATAAGACGGGCACGCATCACCAAAGCTTGGAATACGGGGAGACAACTTATGGACAGACACCGATAAGAGATTACTTTCTGATAAACTAACGAATTGTTACTTTCGACACACGTTGTCACATGAGGTTAACGACATGTTCGCGTGTCTGTACGCAGGACATCGTATGTCTTATTGTCATATATGGTTATATGTGACCTTTTGCTTTACGTACCTTAGTTCACGTGGAATATTTTGAAAGTACCACACCCGACCCCGCCTGTTTAAAATATGTTTGGAGCGTTTATTTAACTCCATAACAAACATATGCATGGGAGACCGGGAATATAACCTTACACTTTTCAGTGTTATTCCAATGTGAAAACGCTTGCCAAGATACCAGACCTTGTTAGAGTGAAGCCTAGAATTCAGAATTCTTCTTAACGTACCGAACACCTTTTATTGGAGAATAGTGGACGGACTTTTATTGCCCAGGAAATCTCTTTCATATTAAATAAGGAAACCGGGAAAGAGGAAATTGAAGGACCACACACAAAGTCGGAAAGGGAACTTATTAAATTAACGACACCCCAGACGCATGTAAGAGGCCAATTCAAGTCTATTTTATTCATCTGAGCAAAAAGTCTGTGAGCAAGGATTGGCTTTTTGATGGTACCAGCAGAAAGTACTATCTCTGGAACAAAGTGAAGGTAGAAGTGGACTGACGTTGTGCGAGACGCCATCATTAGAGAGTCTTAAAGACACACGCAGGTCCAGCTTGACGTTCTAATATACGCTGCCAAAATGAACTTTTTCCCAGCATCTCTATTATAAATCAATGATGAAACTTTTCTTCTAAACTATTAAATTTATTTTCATACTGTTAAAACCTAAAGTGATTATTAAATTTGTTATTTGTAATGTTATAAATTTAACTTCGATTTAATTATTTTAAAGTTACTGCATGTTTTTCTCAGTCAAATTACTACACACACTCTATACGGAGCTTTGTCAGAATAGTAAGAATTCCACTCAGTAAAAGGGGCGGGGGCTTGAACGAGCTGAATGTAAGAAGTGCTTAATTCCTTCACAAAAGTTGTCAGCAGATTCTAGAATTAACGTGCTCAGCCAAAACAGCATTGTTTTCGCGTTTCTGAATATATTGTGAACACTCCCTTTGTAATAGAAGTGTCATTATCTTTCTATCTACATCTCTGCCAAGAGTAACCTTGTGCAAAGGTAGATACCTTTGAAGCTTATATTAGATACTCTTGAGTTTTGGCCACTGTTTGACCACTACTTCAAAGCAGGGGAGGCAATACCGTCACATGCAAAGGGAAGCTGTTTGCAGAAATTAATAATAATGCCAAGAGAGGTCTGTTCAACACATCTAAGTGAATAGTTGTGTTTGCAACAAAACTGTAACATCAACGTACACATCTTTGGTTGATAAACATAATTCATTCAGTATGAACAAAGTTGCGGTTCTATCATCGTTGTTATTAGGAATGGAACCCTATAAATTTAACTACTTTGCACAGAACCTGGATATGCCAGGCCTGCATTACAAAACATGCAACGCAATTGCATAGAAATTTTATTTGCAAACACCAGAACTGGCAAAATTAATATTTGATCACACTGCTAATCTCGCATACAGCATAAACTGTGCATAGAGCAATCAACGTTATCATGAGGATAATATGGACATTGGAGTCAGTTTTGATGGCAGCTAGCTAACAAGGGACCACAGTTCAAAAATTGGCATTGGTTGTGTGGTGAAGATCTTGACAGGACTTGTTACAGATGCCCATGTGCTATCAAGAAACAGCTAAGGGCCTCCGGAGTTCTTAATCCGGCCCTAATAGCTAGACATGATTCACACATGTAGCTAAAAAACTGGATACAGGAGAGTTCATGACCCGTTGACCTAATGTAATTGTGCGAACATTAAGTTTAGTTGGATAGTGTACCTCTACTAATGTCGCGGGGTTCTTTAAAAAATTTTAATGTCGAGAAAGGGGTGTGAATTTTCCCGTGTTGTGCTCGTGAATGTTCTGTGGGGTTTCTCTGTGTTTTTGACCTGACTTGATGGTGTGTTAGGAGGTGTTCTGTGAAATTAGGCACTGCCCACAATACTACAGACTGTACAACACATCTGGAACACTACATTCATATTAAAATGTCCTCGGACTCCTTGAAAAGACGACTTCTACAGATTTATTCACGTAATACAGGAAATTCCATTACACGACACATTCCAAAACAGATTACAATGTATATGTCAATGTTAGCCAATATGAACACTTGGCCCTTCAAAAATCCTGCTAATGATTTCTAGTATGAAATGTAATGAATTTAGTGCAGATAGCACACGTCGGTCTGTCACTGACTTGTAAGTAACGAATTGGCTAGCTGAGCCTCTGTTCATGGGCGTATACACTTCTCACGTTGAGATATACAAAATAAATAATTAATCCACATACATGAACAGAATGGCATGAGCCACACACATACACATCCAGAGGGCAAAAAGGCTCTAGTTCGCTCAAAAACGAAAATCACACTCTCTGTTCCTTTGTTCTACCAACGTCGTCAAAAAAGATACACGATCGTTGTGAACAGTCGTTAACCCACGACTTCGTGAGCTGTCATGTCGGGACTGTTTATGAACACCACTATGAGCCCTTCTCGTTTGTGTTAAAACATCAACAATCATCATCAACAATCGTATATGAACATGTATTTATAGTTGAGAGGGTGTTTCGAGGTGCAAAAACTTCGATACCAAAATGACCAAAATATTGAAACTACTTCACACCGCGAAACAGTTCTCAACACACTGGATACGGGAGAGTTCATGACCCGTTGACCTAATGTAATTGTGCGAAAGGTTTTTGAAGGACCTTCCCGAGACACAGGGACGGCTGTGGGGAAATCTGGAGGGGGGAGTGTGTGTGTGTGTGGGGGGGGAATGGAAGGGGGGGGGAGAGGGGGGGGGGTTTAGACTAGCATATAACCATCTGGGAAAATCCATCTCTAAGAAGTCGCTGAGGCAGGAAGTGGCAGGAATTTATTTTGTATTTACAGAAGGCGGAGCTGTTAATGCGTGATAAGGTAATAATAATTAGCAGTCAACTTAGATTCAGCACTCTTCCTGTCACTGTCACATTATGAATTACGTTCAGACCGGTGCTAACCTAGAATAGCTCTAAACTATATTGATTAAGATAGACTATAAGCTCCAGCATTGTTTTAACACCAGCATCATACTGGTGCCTTCCCAGTTAGTGATGACAGGCTATAGGCTGGATCACCCTAGGTACATATCCAGTGTTCCGTGTTGTAAATTGCGCTAATGACCCCAGTCTACGAAACACTATTTTTATGTTCCTGATAGGCAGCGAGGATAGTGTGATTTGCTTCCGTAGCTAGGCGGTGGTGCCGTTTGGAAGGGCCTGGGTTCGATTCTCCGGTAAGCCACTCATTACTTTTGTTTATTTCCTATCGTTTAGTTTCCTACTTCTTTATATCTCACGAGTGCCTGCAATATACCTTTATGTGTGTAATATTTATTTATATGTTCTATCACTACTACTAACACTGGACATTGTTCTGGTGCTTTCATAACGCAGGGCAGCTAGATAGAACGCTATATAACAAAAGCGTAGTAGATAGCTATTATTATAATAATAAGGCCATTAATTGTGGTGATAAAACCAGAGTAAAACCATTCCAGAAAGATCTGAGCTCCAATGGTCTCTGCAACAGCAGGTAATGTATAGATTTAATTTAGGCATACAAGCAGAAATAGTCACACCTTTTTTGCAACCATATTTGCAGAATCACTCAATGTTAAGCCGTGTGGGAGAAGATACGAATCGGTGGAATTGTGTTGTTATAATCATAAACTATTAAAGGACTGTGTAATTTGGTTTGGTTTTAAGGACTATGTTCATTGCACACGGACAACTCCATCAGTGCTCTGATCTCCTCCCCCAGATTACACAAGGATGATCTCAGCACAATGCACGAACTCCGTAGCACCGGCGAGAATCCCAATTTGTGTATATAGGAATCACACATCCTATAAATATTTTTGTGGTGGGTAGGTTTTTTAAAATTTTGCCAGGGCAGCGGCCTTACAGCCTACTCTTTACGATTTCCAGCTGCCGTGGGATTTTTAACGTGCGCAACTTGCACACGAGACCTCCTATTTTGTGACCCTTTTCCGAGAAAACTAGGCACCCGATCTAACTACCCAGGAGACCAGGGAGGAGTATGACATCATTAGTAATCACTATGTAATCTAAGATATGGAAGTTACATTTATATTAAAAATAATAAACAAACTTATTTATTTAGTCGTGTCAGTGAAGACATATACTTTTCTGTTAAATAGGAAAGGAATTTACCACCATTCTAGTTTTCCTTTTCATAATTTTTTAACACGTTGTTGTTGATAAAAGGTAAAAAAAAGGATCCCGTTACACGCCCATTGAGGCATATAGGGAATATGGTTAGGATCACATTTTCTTGACCATCGGCACACTAGGTTGTTGATAAATCTAATTGTTAATTGAGACTTTTCTATGTAATAAATATTGATTTCATATCTATATGATACAGAATTAGCTGTTGCATTGACAATTGTCCAGTCTAAGTTATTCAATGTTATTTATGTAATCTTCATCTAGGATTATTTATCCATCCGTTTTACTATCTCAAACATACTCTTATACGCGACTAACCGTCAGATGAGGATTTCGTCTTAGCCTGATTTTTAATAAATAGTTGATTCACAGAGTGCTGGGGAGAGTAAGGACAGACTCTATACGACAATCGTTTTCTCTCACTCTACTCCTTAAACTCTCCTGGACAAACAATTATTTGCCAGCTTCCAAACCCACATGCGCTCACACCAATTTGGTGCTTCAAACACACGGACGTACGTGAATACAAACTACGAATATAACAAGTATGGGGTAAGTTTGGGCTTGGGCCTTCCAACACAATACTAGAAGTTTTACGTGTTTATTTATCATTAAAATCAGATCACAACATTTATCAAAATACAGGAATAATCAATAGTTACAGCAAAATACGAATAACAAGATGGGGGGAGGGTTTGAAGAATGGTGTCAACTATGCCCTTCCCGCTTGAATAGACAAAGAAAAACAACCCCAGTCCAAAGACAGGTGTTTTATCAGAATAGATAATGTAACCCAACCCGTAAATTAAATTTACTTCAAAAAGAGAGGTGTTACAATACTAGGTCTGGTGGTGCAAAAAAATCCGATCGTTCTCAAACGTGTTTCCCTTTACTAAGCAGATATAAGGGAGGGGAAATAACAGAGTTTAAGAAATCCCGCTTAAAGGACAATGCAAGACATACAGTAAAAGGTATTTATCAGGTAAAGCAAATTAACAAGGTTTGCAAAATAAATCCCATTCATTCATGCACGCTCGTGATGGCCAACACTCAGTCTCTCACACACACTTACCGATCGTGGAATCTGGCACTTCATAGAAAATACACAACAGCAGCTTAAACACTTGACATAATAAACAAATGTCTTTCCTTCGTTTCTAGCCCCAGATTAGCGGGTTTTGTGTTGCACAGATTTGCCCGAGAATCGCTAGAAGATGAAGCCTCAGTGTTCTGTTGGTTTTATATCAAAAGGTTTCTATAGGATGGCACAGTCACAGATACGGGGGTGTGAATAGTGTGGTCTCAGGTATTATTCACCGCTGGTGGTAGACAATATTCTCTAGCGTGATGACGAAAAAAAACTGTCAGTGTTCTTAAATGTTATTTCTTATTTCCACAGTAGAACAGTAAAATTATATGTATCGTTTCTGGCAATGTTCTGCTCCAGTTTTATCTTTAACAGACAATGTTTATTTTAAACGTTCTTGGGGGTGCTTTGTTTCTGGAAAAAAGTCAATTAGCTGGATCCCAACAGAGGATCGCCACAAGAGTTAATTTAAAATGTTTATGTAATGACTGAAGGTAGAACCGAGTCTGGACTCTCTATATAATTTATTCTTTGCTGGGAACGCAAAGGTTGTATGATCATTCTATAGGAAAAGATAGAAAAACATGACAACATAATTTCCAATATTAATTATATACTGGCGCGTGATAAATTTACAGTCAAAACTATTTTAAGCACTCGCGTCTTTAATTATATAAATTCAAGAAAAAAACTCCCCGCGAGTCTAATAGTTAAAACACACACATCTATATATATATACAGAACTATATATATATATATATATATATATATATATATATATATATTAAATAGTTAAAAAATCCCTTAATATTTAGTTTACATATATATATATATATATATATACAAACTAAACTGTATTAAATAGTTTAAAAATCCCTTAACGGCTTCCAAAAATTATTTAAGCATCTAGTTGTATTGGGAATTAACTTATAGCTATATCATTTAGTTTACAACTGGAACTTTGAAATGGGTTTATTTAATAAGTTTAAATTAACACACAAATCCAGTGAACTAAAATGAAAGCACTAGACCACTGATCACTTTAACAAATATATTATACCGTCTGCACAGAACAGAATAGCACTCCAATATAGCCGACAATTCAGATGAAATCTAGCAGGATTCAACTATACGCTAGTGTATTTTAAAATCTCTGGCAAACGAATGATAAAATGCATTTCTTCAGGGTCTCTATATATAGTAAGTGGAATGTAAGATTAGGGGGACATGTTAGAATCTAACACCTTTCTTGAACTCAGGGGAAAATCGAGATTCTAGCCGCCCGTTCCTCGTCCGATTACTCACTTCCTGACCGGCTCGTTTCTCCCGTTCGTCTTAGTCTTCGAGCGCTTCAGCGCTCTCCTCTGGTTAACACGGAGATGCGAAATGCCGCTGAGACGCTGCTTCGTCTGCTTCTGTGGACCATCACTGCTTTGATCGTAGCCACTTCTCTCGTTGACTTTGGCAACGCCCCACTGGGCAGGCGTACTGACCAAGGTAATGAAAATAACTGCATATAATTGCTCTAGAGATATCCGTGGGCGTGATTTAACCTCTCCTTAAATCAATGCGATTCTCTGAATGCACGGAAGATAGCAGTCTACATATTAAGTAGCAAACGTGTTGACAATCTACGTGGAAAGGTTGCATGCTAATGAGTCCACGTTTCTGTTGTGCATTGCTAATGAGCCCAGGTGGTGAGAATTCCCCGTTGACGAAAAGTTCCAACAATACTGATGTTATACAAGGGACGTATCATCCTCTAACAATTCAGGGGTACTGATGTTATGAGAGGGTTCTTACCATCATCTAACAATTCAGGGACAGCTGAGTTGTCCGTCACACTCGTCCCCACTTTTGAGACATGGAAACTCGTTTTCATGTTTCATTTATGACAATGAAGCTGCCCTGATCGGTAGCTTTTGGATGATTGGTATTTTCGATTTCGTCCTCTTCCTCCGTAGTCCAGTTTCTACTCAAGAAGTCAGCTCCTACATTCTGTTTTCCTGGAATGTATTCCACTTTGAAGGAATAAACACTTAGTAATAAGGCCCAACGCATGATCCTTGCGTTGAATTCCTTATTGGCACCAAGAAAAGCTAATGGAGCGTGGTCTGTTTGCACCGTGAAAGATGTGCCATAGAGAAACTCGTGATGGCGTCTGATGCCATCAATCAAAGCGAGACATTCTCTTTCAACTATGCTGTAGTTACGTTCAGTCGTTTTTAATTTTCGACTGCCATAAGCAACTGGGAATAGCATATTCGGGTCACTGTCCTCTGCTTGCAGCAGTGTTGCCCCGATGCTCTGACCTGACGCGTCGACCCGCAATACGAAAGGTTTCTTGAGGTCAGGTAACCTCAGAATGGGGTATGCAGACAACTGTCCTTTTAAAGTGCTGTACGCGTGTTCGCACTTTTGATCCCAAATGACCTTATCAGGACAACCTTTCTTTGTGAGGTCGGTCAGAGGTGCTGTCAGTCCGTTGAAGTTCTGGATGTATTTCTGATAATATGCACATAGTGATAGGAAGGAACGTACGTCTTTCTTCGTTCGGGGCCTTTTGGCTGCAACTATTTTCTCCACGTTCTTCTTAACAGGCCACATGGAGCCGTGAGAAATAGTATGCCCCAGGAAGTCTAGCTTTTCAAACCCTATGAGACATTTGCTAGGTCTGGCTGTGAGACCAGTTTCCTGTAGTCTCCTGAGGAGCATAGCAACCGTAGCAATATGTTCGTCGTAGGTTTCCGATGCAATTAAGATGTCATCCATGAAATTATGGATATGGGGACTTTGCAAAGGTTCTAGAAGCTTCCTCATCATCCTGGTGAACACTCCTGGTGCGTTATGTAATCCGAACGGCATCACATTAAATGTGTAATGTCCTTCACTAGTGCTGAAAGCTAACAAAGGTTTAACTTCCTCCTTGACTGGTATTTGATAATAACCTTTACTGAGGTCAATCTTGGAGAAAATTCTTGCTTTGCTAAGCTTGGTGAACAACTCAGAAACAGTTTGGAGAGGTTCGGGCTGGAATTCCGTTACAGCGTTTAGCAGCCGGTAATCTATACACAGCCGAACTTCCTTATTGGGCTTCTGCAACAGCACTACACTCGAACTGTAAGGAGATGTCGACTCACTGATAATTCCTGCCTGACGCAGCTTGTCTATTTCTCCGCGAAGTGCATCAGCTTTTGCGTACGGAATGGGGTAAACTCTGGTTCGAACAGGGGTCTCGTTTGTTAATTTCATATCAAATTCGATGAGATTTGTTCGACCAGGTACATCCGTTAAGACTGCACTGTACTGCTTCAGTAGCGCCCTGGTTTCTGTTTGTTGTTCTTGTGAGAGATTGTCGCCGAACTTGACATCTTTAAAGGATTCTGTGGGTTGCAATGGGTACTCCATGCAACCATCATCATCTTCCTCGTCTTCCGTTGCTATGGCGACAGCCAGGAGATGCTCGGAGGATGGCACTGGTCTTTCCAAATATTTCTTAAGCAGATTTATGTGAAAGACCTTCTCCTTTCCTTTAATGGAGATCTTGTAATTGGTGCGTGAGATCTTTTTAAGGACGGTAAACGGCCCTTGCCATCCGATGCGAAGTTTATTGCTTCCGGTTGGAAGTAGCAACAAAACTTTCTCCCCTGGTTGGAGTTCTCTCTCTTTTGCAGCTTTGTTGTATCTTTTAGCATGTTTAGCGCGGGCTTTCTTAAGGTTGGTTGTAGCTAGATCCCATCCTAGCTTTAGCCTTTCCTTGAGCTCAGATACATATTTGCTTGCAGAGACGACTGTCTCGTCAGCCTTTTGGTCTGTCAGGGACCGAAGTAAGGCTTCTAGTGGCCCCTTAATAGGTCTGCCAAATAAAAGTGTAGCTGGCGCGAATCCCGTAGACGCTTGGGGAACCTCTCTGTAGGCGAATAAGGCAGCAGATATATATAGGTCCCAGTCTTCCGGTTTCTCCTGACCCAGCTTACGTAACATCATGGTGAGGCTGCCGTTAAAACGTTCCACGAGCCCATTTCCGGCCGGATGGTAGGGACTTGTGTGGATATGTTTGGCCCTCAAGATCTTAAAGATCTCCTCCATTAACAGGCTACGGAATTGGGATCCATTGTCCGTCAAAACTTGTTGAGGGAATCCCAACCGTGTAAAAATTTGCACGAGGGCTTCTGCGACATGCTTGGAATCCGTGCATGTTAGCGGTATAGCTTCGGCCCACATTGTGCAAGTGTCGACTAAGGTCAGGATGAACCTGTTCCTTCTTTTGGTCCTTTCCAGGGGTCCAATGATGTCGACAGCAACCCGTTCAAATGGAGTCCCTACTATTGGCATTTGCCCCATAGGTACTGGGGGTGTCAAGTGCTTGGGTGCTACACGTTGGCACTGGGCGCAGGATTTCACGTACCTGATAATGTCAGAGTTCATTCCTGGCCACCAATAGTGGTTTTTTATTCGCTGAATAGTGGCGTTTTGTCCCATATGTCCGCTAAAGGGAAGAGAGTGCCCCATTTCTAAGATCTGGCTTCTGTACTGCGTCGGTACTAGGAGCTGGTTATTCCCTGTATCAGGGTCGCCCGTTCTACGATACAATACGCCATCCTTCGAAAAGATGTCTCCGTGGTGTCTGGGGTCCTTAGCCATGGGCAGTTTTCTAAAGCAGGGCTCCAGAGTAGGGTCCTTTTGTTGCGCCTCCTTCAGTTCGTTCGGCAACAAATTTGGCGCAGGCTCCCTCTCCTTCTTAGTTTGCCCTCTTGTGGTTACCGCTGCCACAATCGGCTCCTTTGGTCTCCCAATAAACACATATCTACATCCCAGGATAACTGGGTAGATAGGATCATCCATTATGGCCGCTTTAATAACACCTCTGACAAAATCAGAGTGTATTTCTACCAGTGCGATAGGAAGCGTCCTGGGTGCATCACTCTTGAAAACTCCACATAGTTTGACGGTTTCCTCTGTCTCCTGACCGGGTTTGACTAGGTGCCTGGCGACAATACAATCAAAACTTAATCCAGTGTCAAAAAGACAAGTAGTTGAGGTACCATTCAAAATTACAGTTCCTCGCGTTGAGGGTCTGTCCCCCTCAGGTTGAGAATCACTGACATTGACTCTTCCTTGCGAGGCTGTATGCAAACATCCGATGCGGTTTGGACCGGTATGCTTGCCCTGATCAGACGTCCCTGGTGTAGGGGTCTTCCCTTTTCCTTGACCTTGGTGGCCGCGCTGCCACGTAGGCTTGGTGGGTTGATCAGAATTGTTGTTTGGGGGATATCGGGTTTTGTAGAATTTCGATTTTTCCTGGGGAGGTCTCTGGTTATTAGTTTCTCGTTGGTTATAATGCTGAGAGGAGTTGGAAGAATAGGATGACTGCTCTAGATTTTGTTTTCGAGATGGCTCATCTGTGGGTTTACGTTTTGTGCTGGGAAGTTCGGCCATTGCATTTGTATAGCGTTCTGCCTTATTGAGGATGTCCTCAAGCCTGACTGCGCCCTGTTCAGCCAAAAATCTACGGGTTTCGTTTGACAAAGTTGACTTTATCTGTTCCACAAGAACAAGTTCAAGAAGTCCCTCATATGTAAGAGGTAATTCAGATAATTCAATGCACTTTGTCAAATAGCCCGTGAGACGTGAAGAGAACTGGGGAAATGTTTCCGTGCTCTCTTTTCGGCTGTTTCTGAACATTTGCAGAAATTTTCGGGCGGTCATCTCAAACCGCTCTAGCAAGGCCTTCTTTAGCATGTCGTAATCATGTTGGTTGGTTCCCAGCTTTGTGTACACGTCATAAGCATTACCTTTTAATGACGTTGAGAGTTTAAGTGACCAACGGAAACTCTCTAACCCATACAGATTTGCGAGCCTCTCGAATTTTTCTAGGAAGGTGTCAATTTTCTCATTGGGGCTAGGAAAAGACTCTAAAGTAAAAGACATCGCAGTTAATTGGGCAGATTGAGTGCTGGAGAGATCCGTTGACTGAGACTGGGGCGAAGACGGCTCTCCATTATTTGATGTAGAAGCGCCCCGACTCTCTAAAGCCTTAAGCGCCAATTTGTGCTGTCTCTCCTTGTCTCTATTCTCACGTTGTCTCTCCTTCTCTCTTTCCCTGCGGGCTTCCATCTCTGCCTCAATTTTCTTCTGTTCCAATTAACGCTCTTCCGCTTCTTTCCTCTCAGCCTTCTCTCTCTCTTGCTCTTCTTTCTTCTCAGCTTTTTCTCTCTCTTGTTCCGCGTCATATCTGTTAAATTCCCTGTTGACAAACAGGTTCGCGGCTTCTCCCTCTAACCGTGACTCCTTCGCGTCCTGCCTCAACATGGACCTCATCCTAATTCTTTCTGCCATGTCAAAAAACGGTATGCTTCTACTACTAGAGAATAGTAAGAAGGAACAAGAAGGGGAAAAACTCAAAGCAGCTACGAGAAAAAAAAACACAAAGTATAAATTTACTTGTGTTACCTCCTACCTTGAAATGTGCTAACTTATCGCTGCTATTATCTGTCACTTAAGACTCTTAATGCAGGCGACTATGCCACGTTAATGGTAAGTCAAACACTAGAAAAAAATCTACTTTTACTAACAGTAGAGAAAATTTATAAAAAAACTATTTAAAGGGAAAAAATTTTTCCCCTAAAATTTGATTCTCCGACAACAAAACTCCGCCCCTGAAGTCAGTTATAAGATGAGACGTTGTTAACTAGACTTAAAAAATCAGAACAAGGCGTCTTTAGCTTAGCTCAACTCGCTAACTTCAAAAAACCTTTGTGACTGTTAACCAATAACGCGATCCCAGCAAATCGTATAAAAAAAAATTTCAATTATCTCTGCAAGAAAATAATGAAAATAACAAATATTTTTGTTTTCCTTAACTTTCTACTGCTGTGGAAAGAAACAAATCCTGCAATTTATGTTGTGTGGTCGGCCCAAATACTAAAGGCGTTGTCTAGGGGGTGTAATTATTTTTATTATACCCTACTTCACAAAGACAAATCACTCTCACACTCTATCTAGACAGACCCAGACTTAAGATCAGACTCAGAATGGGCTACCCGTCAAGTGGTACTAATTCTAGATCAGACTCAAAAATCCCGGCGAGCGCCTCATTTTATTGTCGTAAATTTATTTGAGAGAGTTCTTAGAAAATAGTGGTCCCGTTTAGAGGGAAGAATGATGGTGAATGCGCAGTGAAAGAAAGGGTTAGAAAGTAAATAGTTGATTCACAGAGTGCTGGGGAGAGTAAGGACAGACTCTATACGACAATCGTTTTCTCTCACTCTACTCCTTAAACTCTCCTGGACAAACAATTATTTGCCAGTTTCCAAACACACATGCGCTCACACCAATTTGGTGCTTCAAACACACGGACGTACGTGAATACAAACTACGAATATAACAAGTATGGGGTAAGTTTGGGCTTGGGCCTTCCAACACAATACTAGAAGTTTTACGTGTTTATTTATCATTAAAATCAGATCACAACATTTATCAAATACAGGAATACTCAATAGTTACAGCAAGATATGAATAACAAGATTGGGGGGGGGGGGTAGAAGAATGGTGTCAACTATACCCTTCCCGCTTGAATTAGACAAAGAAAACAACCCTAGTCCAAAGACAGGTGTTTTATCAGAATAGATAATGTAACCCAACCCGTAAGTTAAATTTACTTCAAAGAGAGGTGTTACAATACTAGGTCTGGTGGTGAAAAAATCCGATCGTTCTCAAAACGTGTTTCCCTTTACTAAGCAGATATAAGGGAGGGGAAATAACAGAGTTTAAGAAATCCCGCTTAAAGGACAATGCAAGACATACAGTAAAAGGTATTTATCAGGTAAAGCAAATTAACAAGGTTTGCAAAATAAATCCCATTCATTCATGCACGCTCGTGATGGCCAGCACTCAGTCTCTCACACACACTTACCGATCGTGGAATCTGGCACTTCATAGAAAATACACAACAGCAGCTTAAACACTTGACATAATAAACAAATGTCTTTCCTTCGTTTCTAGCCCCAGATTAGCGGGTTTTGTGTTGCACAGATTTGCCCGAGAATCGCTAGAAGATGAAGCCTCAGTGTTCTGTTGGTTTTATATCAAAAGGTTTCTATAGGATGGCACAGTCACAGATACGGGGGTGTGGATAGTGTGGTCTCAGGTATTATTCACCGCTGGTGGTAGACAATATTCTCTAGCGTGATGACGAAAAAAACTGTCAGTGTTCTTAAATGTTATTTCTTATTTCCACAGTAGAACAGTAAAATTATATGTATCGGTTCTGGCAATGTTCTGCTCCAGTTTTTATCTTTAACAGACAATGTTTATTTTAAAACGTTCTTGGGGGTGCTTTGTTTCTGGAAAAATTCAGTTAGCTGGATCCCAACAGAGGATCGCCACAAGAGTTAATTTAAAATGTTTATGTAATGACTGAAGGTAGAACCGAGTCTGGACTCTCTATATAATTTATTCTTTGCTGGGAACGCAAAGGTTGTATGATCATTCTATAGGAAAAGATAGAAAAACATGACAACATAATTTCCAATATTAATTATATACTGGCGCGTGATAAATTTACAGTCAAAACTATTTTAAGCACTCGCGTCTTTAATTATATAAATTCAAGAAAAAACTCCCCGCGAGTCTAATAGTTAAAACACACACATCTATATATATATATATACAGAACTAAACTGTATTAAATAGTTAAAAATCCCTTAACGGCTTCCAAAATTAATTTAAGCATCTAGTTGTATTGGGAATTAACTTATAGCTATATCATTTAGTTTACAACTGGAACTTTGAAATGGGTTTATTTAATAAGTTTAAATTAACACACAAATCCAGTGAACTAAAATGAAAGCACTTGACCACTGATCACTTTAACAAATATATTATACCGTCTGCACAGAACAGAATAGCACTCCAATATAGCCGACAATTCAGATGAAATCTAGCAGGATTCAACTATACGCTAGTGTATTTTAAAATCTCTGGCAAACGAATGATAAAATGCATTTCTTCAGGGTCTCTATATATAGTAAGTGGAATGTAAGATTAGTGGGACATGTTAGAATCTAACACCTTTCTTGAACTCAGGGGGAAATCGAGATTCTAGCCGCCCGTTCCTCGTCCGATTACTCACTTCCTGACCGGCTCGTTTCTCCCGTTCGTCTTAGTCTTCGAGCGCTTCAGCGCTCTCCTCTGGTTAACACGGAGATGCGAAATGCCGCTGAGACGCTGCTTCGTCTGCTTCTGTGGACCATCACTGCTTTGATCGTAGCCACTTCTCTCGTTGACTTTGGCAACGCCCCACTGGGCAGGCGTACTGACCAAGGTAATGAAAATAACTGCATATAATTGCTCTAGAGATATCCGTGGGCGTGATTTAACCTCTCCTTAAATCAATGCGATTCTCTGAATGCACGGAAGATAGCAGTCTACATATTAAGTAGCAAACGTGTTGACAATCTGCGTGGAAAGGTTGCATGCTAATGAGTCCACGTTTCTGTTGTGCATTGCTAATGAGCCCAGGTGGTGAGAATTCCCCGTTGACGAAAAGTTCCAACAATACTGATGTTATACAAGGGACGTATCATCGGGCCACCTACTTGTGCTAACAATTCAACAAACTCAACTTAGTGAACGAATAAAGCTGTTGAATACAATTAATATATCCTCTTTATTTACTTCTATCTAAATTTTGTAATGAATGGTGAGTGTTGAAAGATGGTGTAAATGGAGAAGTATATTTACAGCTGAAGATTTTATTATATACAGGGTGTCCATAAAGTCTCTTTACCATTTAACAAATTTTTTACAAAGGCAATTGATGAGATATCTTAATCAGATTTGTTCTATGTACTCAGTGGTTATCAAAGTTTTTAATCACATACCTTTATCGTAATTCAGGTACCATGTTGATGAAAGAGGTACTGTTTAATGAAACCCTAAAAAAATGGCTACTCCTCAAGAGAAGGCACAATGTGTATCATGGTCCCACACCACACATTCAGCTTTGGTCTATCTCGGTGAAGTTCCCTAGTCACATGGGATGTTCTGATCCCCAGATTCTCACATTATGTGTGTTCAGTTTCCCTGAAAAATGAAAGGTTGCCTCATCAATAAAACAAACTCGGGTCAGGAACGTTTCATCCTCAGAAATTCGTTCCAGCATGTTAACTGCAAAATCTTTTCGTCTTGGTTTATCATTTGGCTCGAGTACCTGTAAGAATTGCACTTTGTAAGCGTAGAATCGCAAGTTCTTGTGTAGGACTTTGTGCACTGTTGAACGTGGTAGCTCTAACTGTCTGGCAGCAGTACGGATGGACTTTGTGGGAGAATGATAAAAGGCTTGTCTTACACGCTCGATGTTTTCCTCAGATGTTCTTGGTCGTCCACTCCTCCCTTTATCCAGCACTGTCCCTGTCTTCATAAATGTCTTGTGCCATGCACGAATTGACGGACGTGACGGTGGATTTCTTCCATACTTAGTTCTGTAGTTTCGCTGAGTCTGCCTATCCGATTTTGTTTCAATAAACCATGATACACATTGTGCCTTCTCTTGAGGAGTAGCCATTTTTGTAGGGGTTTATTAAACAGTACCTCTTTCATCAACAGGGTACCTGAAATACGATAAAAGTATGTGATTAAAAACTTTGATAACCACTGAGTACATAGAACAAATCTGATTAAGATATCTCATCAATTGCCTTTGTAATAAATTTGTTAAATGGTAAAGAGACTTTATGGACACCCTGTATATATATATAGGCTACTGAAGCACATTAAAAACGCACCACCTGTATAATCCAGGAACAGAGTGTGAAATGTAAATATACGTTTTTACAAGTTTACATATTTGGAATCTTTATTCATTTTCCTATGAATCCATGCTGGTCATTAATTTGTACATTTAATTGTTATGAAATTTATTGCATTCTGTGCAGGCAAGGGAGAAAACTAAAAACTCAACCAATAAAAAAATTCATTCACACTATCCTCAGTATCTAGTATGTCCACCGTGTGTTTGCAAACAAGCTTGGCAGCGG
This sequence comes from Oreohelix idahoensis, assembly GCA_024509875.1. NCBI lineage: Eukaryota > Metazoa > Mollusca > Gastropoda > Stylommatophora > Oreohelicidae > Oreohelix > Oreohelix idahoensis. Next base: position 102,200 of record JAMPIV010018257.1, on the reverse strand, counting down.
CTCCGCATGGAACGTACAAGTCTGTGAAGGAAATTCCGGGGAATCAAGTCCCATTCACGTGTAAGAGCAGCTTCGAGCTGTTGCAGATTAGCTGGAGAACCTTGCCTGTAGACTCTGCGTCCAAGCTCGTCCCACAGATGTTATATAGGGGACATGTCTGGGGATAGGGCAGGCCAATCAATCGTCACAATGTTCTGCTGCTGTAGATATTGCTGCGTAATGCATGCAATGCGCGCACGTGCGTTATCCTGCTGGAGAAGCTGCAAGTCTGGTTAATTTGTGAACGCAGGAGCAACCAATGCATCCAGAACCTGATCTCGATATGTCACAGCATTAAAATTTCCGCGGAAGACTTGAAGAGGCAAGCGATGGTGAAAACTGAATCCTCCCCAAATGTGAATACTGCCACCTCCAAATCGGTTGTGCTGACGAACACCGCAATCTGCAAAGCGCTCTCCACACCGTCGCCAATCTGCATACGTCCATCAGCAAAGGATATGTTGAATCTGCTCTCGTCTGTGAATAGGACAGCATTCCACTGCAGTCTAGTCCACCTGACATGTTGCTCTGCCCATTGCAGGCGCTGCTGACGATGTCTGTGAGTCAAGTTTGGCCCAACATAAGGTCGTCTTGCAGTAAGGCCTGTATCTCTGAGTCGTCGTATGACAGTCATTCGAGAGACTTGCCCATGTCTACCCACTATTGCTCTTGCTGTTTGACCTGCCGGGAGAGAACGGATTCCTTAGGTGACTCAGCACAATATGACGAACTTGCGCAGGGGAAGTAACTCGTGGTTGGCTACTCCGAAGTCTATCCCGGGCATTGCCAGTGATTCCGTAACGTTCATTGAGACGTACAATAGTGCTGTAGTGGCAATTCATCCTTCTGGCAAAGGCCCGCGAGCTCATTCCGGTCTCCAACATACCAATGGCTCGTTGGCGGTCGTTTTCAGATAGTCGTGACATTTCAAGCACATATACTGGGTATTTTCTCTCAACGGCCTTTTTATACCGAGTATACTGCCACAACGCGTACATATTTTCAGGGTCATAGCTGTTGGGAATCGTGTTGCACGTGTAACTTTCATTGTTTTCATGTAGTCTGTACACAAACCCGTGGGTTGAATCATGCACTTTCCATTCCAGCAGCCATTCGCCCTCTACCCCATGACAAACACGTGAAAATCCATGCCCACACTTTTTTTTCCAGCTTCTCGGCATCAGTATATATAATAGTTGTGCGTTTTTAATGTGCTTCAGTATATATATATATATATATATATATATATATATATATATATATATATATATATATATATATATATATATATATATATATATATATATATATATATATATATATATATATATATATATATATATATATATATCTATATATATATATATATATATACTTCTTCTTCTTCTTCTTCTGTCCTTAGCCAAAGACCGACCAGTCAGAGGCCATCACGCCTTGTGGCGTCTTAAGGGCAACCGCAGATTGATTTTTCTCTGTTGTAGTTTCCCATCACGCCTAGCGGCGTCTTTAGGGCAACAACAAATAGATCCATCTGCCGTTGTTTCCGTAATCGGTGTGACAAGCCAACGGGTGATCAGCCCATTGGGCATATATATATACTTAATAAAACAATATTGGATTTTCCAATTGAATTTTTAAACTAAAGTCTTCCACAAGTTTTCTGGCACTAGTCTTTGACTATCCTGGAAATTTACTGAACGTTATTCGTCATCGACAAAATGTTTCTTTTGTCAGCTCACATAGATCACTGGAATGAGTCTTGTATTACTAATCTTTTTGAACAATTGTAGTGACACACTTCTCTCTTGCTGAAAGTCTGGTCCGTTAGCCCACCCAATGACTGAGAGGGACTAAAGGTCTGTAAAGTTTCAACCACTGTGCTTCTTTGAAGTTATAGGGAGGGGGATTAAATAACTTAATACTCAAATATGGACCGAGAACAAGGAGTAATATGTGGCTATTCTGTTGCATGAATATTATTCATACTAATATCTTTAGTAATTCTATATACCCTTTAGAATCAATATAAGCTCAGTGTAGGATTGTAGTGAAGTATGTCTGCACTGCATTCAGATAGGACAGTATTAGTCTTGACAGCTACTTTTCTTCTTCAGTCTCTCACTCTGGCGGTTTGGTGTTTGTGTGTGTTTTTGAAGTTGTTGTTGTTTTGAAGAGGTGATGGGTGGAGAGCGGGCACTTAACAGCTGACCATTATTGCCTCTTCTCGTTCCATCTTGATCTACCCTGTTCAACCTGAAAATTGGTTATAATTGGGGTGTTTAGTGTCATTTTATTTACTAATTTTGTATTCAATTTAAATAACTATTGTCTTTTGCAGTTGCTGATTTTAATTTAAATTAGTATTTATCCATTTTATTTTCTCTTTTGTATTGTTTATAGATAACTATTGTCCTTTACACTTGGTTTTAATTTGTATTAGTATTTGTTCTTTTTGTGTTGTTGTTTTTTTTTTAATCTCGTTGACTTTCTTTGTCCTATGAGTGGTTAGTAAGTTTTTTTTTCTGTTTTTTTTTTTTTAAATGATTTGTTAGTTCTTGTTGCGTAATTTCTATTTGGTTGAATGTCTTTTCTGAAGTACTAACCTTATATGTTTTCCTTTGTTTTATGTATATATCTTTTAAGTATTGATTGGCATCTCCTGGGGCATCTATACTTAAAATCTTATCGCCTGTCATGTCTATATTGTGATTTCTATAGTAAAATTTTAATTCAAGGCAGCGGGGAAGTTAAAGCGCCTATATTTCACTGTTTGTCACATCATAAAGCTTCAGAGGTGATTTGATACAGACAGCTGTCCATCCCAACTATCCCACCGCGCCTTTAGTGACAACCACCTATATAATGAGAGTAATGAGATCTCTAGAGGACATGCCAGGAATATCATTCGATGGACATAATATAAACAATTTGAGATATGCTGATGATAGAGTCTTAATAGCTAAAAGTGAAAAGGAACTGCAGGAAATGCTTCATACAATAGTGATAGAAAGGGAAACAGCAAAAAGACAGAAGTAATGGTCGTCTCAAAGAAAAGGGCTTGCCTAGAATGCACAATCAAAGGAAGTTGAACCGTTTTAAAACAAGTCAATATATTCAAATACCTAGGAACATTAATAACAATGGATGGAAGTGAAGTCATCTCAGAAGTGAGGAACATAATAGCTCAGGCAAAAGTCGCTTTCTATAAAACGAAGAGCATTTTATGCAACAATTCTTTATCATTGGAAGTAAAAGAGTTCTTCATTGTTATTTAGAACCAATCCTGACATATGAGACTGAGTCTTGGACAATTAGTAAACAAATAGGGAAAACACTAGAAGCAACAGAGATGTGGTTTTACAGAAGAATGTTAAAAATACCACGGACAGCCAAAAAGAGTAATGTGGATGTCCTGAAAGAGGTCTGTGAACAAACGACAGTTATTTCACAAGTTAGAAAGAAGCAATCCACTTTTTTTTGGGCATGTTATGAGAAAAGGAAGGCTGGAATATATCCAAACAACAGGTAAGATTGAAGGAAAAAGAGATAGGGGAAGACAAAGACAGCAATTACTGGACAGTTTGACATCGTGGTATGGAAAGAAGTCAACAGCAGAATTGATAAATAATACTGGAGACAGGAAGTTGTGGAGAGACATGATCTCCTGCGCTACTAGGCACGGTACTTAAAGAAGAAGAAGAATTTATATTCTAAACTCACAAAACTAAATGATGAAAAAATGTAAAAGAAAATTTCACACCATGTTTGTTATTATTTTGTAGTATGTTTGTTTACTTCTGGTGATTTTTGTGACATATTATGTTATAGATTTCATATTATCTATTTCTTATCTACACTTCTCTTTTACCCAACTTTCATCTACGTACTTTTGTTAACTTAAACAATCCTACATTCTGAGATCTGTCTTTACTTTTCTAATTTATCACGCCTAATTTAGTGTTATGCGCTTTTCCCTTTGATGAGAGTTTGCCAGCAGACCTGGTTAGCATTTGATTTTAACACCAGCGCCAGAGATCAAATCGTTGTAAAGATCAGACAGCGATCAGAGCAGGTAATTAAACACTGCGAATCGATAGATCTAAGAACGCTGCTCGCTAGGAATAGCCAGACCAGCAGAGACGTGTAAAATTTGCACTGACTAGCATATTACGTTGTCCCTGATCTAAGAAAGAGTGTGAGTTCTGTTTCTCGGCTCTAGAGTGGAGAATAGCTTTGATTTACGCGAAAGCCGAAAACTGAACGAAGATCTGAACGTAGGTTATGCTGCACCAGCTATTACTGTTACCCTAACATACATATATAATCAATGTATCGCAAGGAGTTACTTTCCATCTGCCTTTAAAATCGCTAAAGTATACCCTCTTGTTAAACCTGGTTCATCAGATAATAACAACCTTGGTAACTATAGGCCCATTTCTCTTATATCATCGCTGTCCAAACCACTGGAAAAACACATACACAAAACAGTAACAGAACACCTAGCTAATAATGACCTGCTTGTTGATAGTCAGTCGGGGTTTAGACCAAAACATTCATGTCACACAGCCTTAACAAAAATGATAGATAACTGGCATCTAAACATCAATAACGATATTTTATGTGGAGCAATCTTTGTAGACTTTAAAAAAGCATTCGATATGATAGATCACACTATTTTAATCAGAAAATTAGAAACAATGAAAGTACATCATAAACTGGTGAAGTTAATTAAATCATTCCTGACAGACAGACAACAAGTGGTGTCTTACAATGATTCTTTGTCCAACCCAACTGTTGTCGATATCGGTGTTCCCCAGGGCTCTATTCTCGGCCCTCTTCTCTTTGCCGTATACATTAATGATCTTCCTCTGCACATCAAACATTCATCCTGTGACCTGTTTGCCGATGACTGTACTGTTTACACTAGTGACAAAAGTTGCACTGCACTAGAACTATCTTTACAAACTGATACACATAATATTATTAAGTGGAGCAACGAGAATCGAATGCAAATAAATATTAGTAAAACGAAATGTATGTTAATATCAACCAGACAAAAACTACAAAACTCGCAGAAAACAACACTTCAGCTCTACATTGGAACATCACTAATTGAAAACGTAAATGAACATAAAACTCTAGGTCTAACTGTTGACCAGCACCTAAGTTGGAACTCACATGTAAGTGCACTCACAAAGCTAACGGCACAAAAAGTTTACCAATTAGCCAAAATCAAACACTTCCTGGATGAGGGGGCAAGGAAAATGTTCTACACATCTCACATACAAACATACCTAGACTATTGTTCCACAATCTGGGATGGTTGTTCCATATCCAACACAAAAAGGCTTCATTCACTTCAAAAACGTGCAGTGCGCCTAGTTGCTGATAAACACCAAACACATTGTATAGATCTATATAACTATCTTAAAATATTACCCCTTAGAAAGCGCTTCCTATTTAACAAAGCTAAATTCGCTCACAAAATCTTGTCACATAATGCTCCAACGTATCTGTGGCCACTTTTCAAATTCAATGAAAAACGTAGTCAGCGCTTAAACCAGTTAGATTTACCCAAGCCGAGGCTAGATTTGTACAAGAAGAGCTTGGCTTACTCAGCTGCTCATCTTTGGAACAATCTTCCACATGACCTGAAAAACATGCACAGTCCCTACTCATATAATCGTAGACTGTTCAAATACATTATGAGTGCGGATTATATGCCGCCCTAAGGGATTATGTTTCGAATTATTATTATCTAATACACTGTATGGAGGGTCTGATGATCTAGTTTTTCATTTTAATATACCTTACTTCTTAATTGTAATCAGATACTGTAATGTATGCTTTTATACTACTTATAATGTTGCATCGCCTCTGAACTAATACCTTAAGTATGCTGGAGAATGTCTGGATACCTAGCAATAAAAGATGAGTAAGAGGAAGGGATAAATGCAAGACGGGCCTATATGCATGATTCTCATCTTTCAGTCAATACCCTTTACCTCCCTAAGGAGCATAGGTCATAAAACTGGATCTCGTGTAGTGGAGGCGTCAACAATTCACTCCCTATGGCAGTATCTGCTTGGGACTCAAAGTTGCTCACCTGTGGGAACATTTTTCGCATGCACTGACAACACATGAAGTCCCAGCTATTTCAGCAGATTTCCAAATTGTCACGAGTTCTTATTATATGCCACCATTATCTGATTACGTTTCTAATTATGTCTTATTTACTGTATGAATTGTTTTGATTGTGTTTGTTAGTTTTTTTTTTCTTTTTTTTTTTTTTTTAAGGTATTAATTTTTGTTAATCTATTTTAATTAATAATTTCCCCCCCCCCCCCCCCTTAAATTTGATTATGTCTGGATGTTACAAATGTATGTTATTATTTTACCTCGATAATTTTGTACGCTTAAATAATGCTAAAAATACATGTGCTATTGAAAGGATACGGTATGTAAGATGACAGAGAGAAGAAGGGCAGAATGTAAGACGGGCCTGCGTGCCCAATTCTTAATCCTTTGAAAATATAGTTTGTTCGTTCGTTCGTTATCTATCTATCTATCTATCTATCTATCTATCTATCTATCTATCTATCTATCTATCTATCTATATTTATTTTAAAAACATACTTTAATTATGATGATTATTGCAAATGTTTGATGTTATATTACTTTTATAATGATAAATGCCTTAATAATGCTTAAAGTAAATGTGAGGATGAAAGGATACAGTATACATGATGAGAGAGAGAGAGGAAGGGCAGAATGTCAGACGGGCCTGCGTGCCCAATTCTTAACCCTTTGAAAATAAAGTTCGTTCGTTCATTCGTTCGTTCGTTCGTTCATCTGGCAGATAGTCGGGTTTTTCGGTCTATAGTGGCCATTTTTCTTGATTTTAGATGTATATATACTGCATTCTACTCAGATTTATCCAGTACTGCCACAGCTTTAGAAGACATCTAGCGGCAATTCTAGAATCACTCGAATTGAGTAGAGTTTCTTAGTTTTTGTTGGAGAATAGTCTTAGAAGTTTGTGTGAAGGTAAATACTATACTAGTAGTGTTGAGTAATTTAAGTAGTATATCAGTAATTAATATTTTTCTAAGATTTTGTGCAGAGTGATTTACTAGAGAGGTCCGTCAATATATATATTTCTCTAAGATTTTACTGTGTTACAGTGGATAGCAGAACTAATATTAATTTCTCGCTAAACCTTTCCAGCTATATACAAATTTAATTAACTGCTAGTAACCAGTCAGAGAATATTTTAACCAACTAGTAAAGGCACCGTTCATCATGAGTATTGACGAAATATGTATTTATTTCTAATTCATAATAATTGGTGTTTTTTAATGACGAGAATTTATTTCACGGGAGTTTAAACGATAAGACTAGCTTTAAGCTTGTAGTTGTAAATTAAAGTTAAATAACCGAAGTGAATATATTATATTTTACGCGAGGTAGGACAGGAGTGAGAATACTATATTATGGTTAAGCATTGTATTTTTCTCTTCCTTTATACAGTATTTGGGTCAAACCCAAAATCTACCAGCGGTTTTCAGGTAACTGAGAATATCATACAAAAGAAGATTATAACTTAGTTTTAGGTCTTCAAGGTAAATCTGGTCTGAGGTTGTGTTTACACACACACACACAGAGAGAGAGAGAGAGAGAGAGAGAGAGAGAGAGAGAGAGAGACCGAATACCAACCCAACGAACATTTAAAGTGACTTTGTAACTGGGCATATAGTTCCAGAGTTATTTTGCAACATCTAATGCACAGTTGGCCCGTTGCGGCGACATATATAACCTTAACATTTCCGACGTTTGATCATTTATGGTATGACCAAGAATTTTTATACTGAGAGAAGTTGCCGACCTGACATTTCCTAAGTACTGGAAACCTCAATGATTCTGACACTGTGAGCACGGTGACATATATTACCTGAACTGATTTGAAGTGACATAAACAGTAATCCGGAAAAAATATAGTAGTAAAGAGAACGCTTTCCGGAAAATTGGATTAAACCTGTCTCTGTAGAGCTGGCGTTCTCTTTGCCAAAAGAACACTGGATGTGCTGTATGTGTGTGTCCTAAAGATTGAGCCAGAAGGTGAAAATCAAGTTTGTAGGTAAGAACGAATGTCAGTGGCCACTGTTGTATGGGTAGAAAGAAAGCAGGAATGAGTGGTTCTTTGATCGTATAAATTCATGCACCCACTGTGTATAATTTTATGCAAGTGTTGCTAAGGGTTCCTCTTAGAATAGATTAACGTATAACTCTGTTCTTTATTGTAGAGAGAAATCTTAGACCATAGCGTAAACACCTTTTGACTTTTTTGGGGGTTAATAACTTCTCTTCTAAAGGGATCTTGTCTCAACAGAGGGAGGGTGGATTAAACATATGAGTCCAACTCTTTAATTAATTCATTAACCTATGTTTATTTGTATTTGATTTGATAATCCACTTACTGCTGTTGTAAAGTTTCTTTATGGTAAATTAAATTTACATAAACTTTCTTTACGTGTGTCGGTCAGCTTGTCCCAAAAGATCCATAGTCCATTGATGTAGTTTTCACGTTTGTGCATCTAACTGTCGTCACTAATATGTGTGTGTGTATATGTGAGTGGTTATATATATATATATTCTAGTAGACTGTCTGACTAATTAAGTTCTGTTGTAGAGATAGGCTGAACGAGAGAAGCTTCTCGATTTCAGGGACAGACTCTAACTAGTTTCCACCATCTCACTCGTGAAAATCTATTTCTTTACTTTTACCTCTCACTCAGCTATCACCTGTTCTAATCTATTCAGAATTTACCAATCTATGTCTTAATTCCCCTAACAAAAATCTACGACAATTTTAAACCTTAAAACGGCACCAAGTCTTCTGGGACACCCTGTATTTACATTATAATTACATACATGATGTGCGTTTAAGTCAATGAACTCTAAATATTCATGGAAAAATTATACAAACTGGGCGAAAGCAACAGAATATTTGTAGGTATGTACATCATTTGAACACTAATTAATGGCTTAGCTACATTTTTAGCCTTGCCATAGGTCAGTGTTTTATTCTGTCCCTGCAGAAAATCTTGCCAAAGTTATCTCTGTATTTACTACTCATGTAATAGTAAATTAAAATATTAACAGACGAGTTTATACTCTCCATTACATAGCCAATTCCAGCAATCAATATTCCTACATTCATATATTTTCCTTGATACGACATCTCTGGCACAAATGCAACTGCTAGCAAAATTATACTAATGGGAGAAAAGCAAATAATAAATAATGTGGAAATCATCACAACCATTTTCGCTACTTTCTGGTTACTCCTGGTTACTTTGTCAACCTGTGCGTTACGAGTAGCTTTCATTCGCCATTTGGTTCTGCTTTGTAGTTTAAGCGAAAGTATAATCGTAAATAAAACTATGAGCACAAAGGCTGTCAAAGGAATAGAAAAGTTGTTAATAACAAAAGAAATCTTTTCCACCTTTTCTCGATCTCCCATGTAAACAAGACCAACAATAGTTTTGTTCTTTTGTGGAGAAAACTTCATGTCCATTCTGGTGACGGTGTACACCGGGGCAGCACTACAGAAGAAGGTAATAAACATACAGACGATGATCGCTGTAGCTCGGCCTGGAGTAACGATACTTTTTATCTGGACAAAAGGAAATGAACAGTCTTTAATATTTAATGTTTTCAACATAAGGCATTTTTTCACTTCAAATACTTCTTCTTCTTCTTCTTCTTCTTCTTCTTCTTCTTCTTCTTCTTCTTCTTCTTCTTCTTCTTCTTCTTCTTCTTCTTCTTCTTCTTCTTCATCTTCTTCGTCTTCTCCTTTTTCTTCTTCTTCAAGTACCATACCTAGTGGCGTAGGAGATCATAACTCCAGTACTATTTATCAGTTATATTGTTGAATTCTTTGCATGCCACGATATCAAAAACTGTCCAGTATTTGCTCTCTTTGACTTCCCATATCTCTTTTTCCTTCAATCTTACCTGTTGTTATGATACATCCCAGCTTTCCTCTTCTCATAACATGCCCCACCCCACCCCAAACCCCCCCCCCCCCCCCCCACTCCACACACACACACACACACACACACACACACACACACAAAAGTGGATTGCTTTTTATAACTTGTAAAATAAGTTTTCTTTGTGCATTGGCCTCTTTCACGGCATCCTCACTACTCATTTTGGCTGTTCGAGGTATTTGTAACATTCTTCTGTAAAACCACATCTATGTGAACTCTAGTTCCTTCACTACTTGTTTACTAATTGTCCATGACTCACTCCCATATGTCAGGATTGGTTCTACATAACGTTGAAGAACTCTCTGTCTTACTTCCATTGACAAAGAAATTTTGCAACGATATAAGCATTAGGAGTAGAAGGGCTTAGATAAAGAATGCTAAAACGGCAATATAAGCGTCAACAGAAAATCTTTGACAGTGTTAGTTGTGTGATGAACAGAGAAAACGTTCTACTTTTTGTTAACACAGCTCAAGAAGTTACCATATCTACGTTATTATTCATGGTAAATAGATCCTTTAATTGTACGTTGAACGTTTAACGGGGTAGATAGGAAACTGCGTAAGATAAACATTTCTTAAACAAGAGTGAAGAAAATGTTTTAGATATTTAAAGTGAATGTTTGAAGACATGTCTTTTAAAATCGAGAATGTATACTGTTCAAAAAAAAGAGACGCATAGCTATCCGAGGGTGCGTTTTTATGAGTTTGTAAGTAAAATTGGTGCTAGGGTATATAAAAACCAGCCTCAAATGTTCTTTACAGTGTCAAATGCACGTGTTGACCTGAATTGCGTTCGTTTTTGTAATCGTTACAACGCAGTGGTCAATAATGTTTGTGACGCAATTTTTGACCACAGCTCATGTTGCGCGCACGTGAAAGCAACAAAATTTGGGGTGAACACTATTCACTGACTACGCAACTGAAACCCTATAAAAGGATAACACTACACAAAAAAAATTCAGTTCATTTTCAAGCAGACATTTATGGCCTCTCTATTGATAAATTTTAGGAACATTGCTATTGGCCGACTGCATGCAGGAGAAAGTCAGAGTCATGTTGCCAGGCATCTAAACGTGCATCAGAGTACCATCAGTCGACTTTGGGCACCGGTTTCAAGCCACTGGCTCAGTTGAAGACCGGCATCGAAGTGGACGACCCGGAGTGTTAGCAGCGGAGGATCGCTTTATTCGGCTTCGTCACCTCAGAGACAGGTTTACAACAGCTTCCTCAACTGCCCAGTCATTGCCTGCAGGACGTCATGTGTCTGATCAATCGTCGTGATCTATTCCAGGCACTCCAGGAAGAGTGGGCAGCCATCCCACATGCCCACATCAGACGTCTGATCGCATCCATGCCCAGGAGATGCCAGTCGCTGATTGATGCAAGAGGAGGACACACACCATACTAACGGGAAAGCCCGTACGCTTAAAATTCTCGTGACCTAGATGTAAAACAACTGTCAATTGATTCGCTGAACCCTAAGGTATTCTTGTGTGCAATTTGAACAATTAACTCATTAAATTAAAAAAGTTATTAAATGTCAAAATTATGACTATGTGTGAGTAGTATAGTAAGGCAGAAAGGCACCCCTTTCAGTTGGCGCGCAGGCGGCGCGTGACTTTTTATATAAGGAAAATCAGGCGGCGCGTGCCTTTTTATATAAGGAAAAGGTGGTGACGGGCGTGTGTTGTTGTGTGTTGATTATGTATGTTATTCGTACATATTACAACATTTAGTTATACATTACAGACAGTTATACGATATATTTAGAATAGGAAGACTGTCAAGTGCTTGCTGTGTGTACACATTGACAAATATGTATTACATACACATGGAGCGACAAACATGGCTCGTTATTCACAGCTAATTGTTAATTCACTAAACTCCAACACGTAGATACGATATCCGACGACTTTATGTCACAAACTTGAGTATAACACAATAACACAGGCAGACTGCCGCTTTGGCCATAAATCATCACATAAGAAAAGCACAATGTATGATGTGCATAATTAGAACAGCATCTCATGGAACGAATTTCACAATATCTAAATATATTTCCTATTTTTCTTCAACCATTTCGCCTTCACTTTCCACGTAATCTCTCCTCGCTCTAATCTCTCTCTCGAATGACTTTTTACCCATGACCCTTTTCACACCTGACCAGTCTTCACCACCACTTTGTTCACAATAACTCAGTCATGCCCGTGAACTCAACATTAGCGCTTACTGCAACTAATGCATTCATGCCCGCAGTCAAACTTAACATTCCCTATCTTCAACTCACAACGTACATAAACATAAATAGCTCCCACTGGAGCATGAGTACTGACATTCATTCTATAAACCGTTTGTGACAAAGACTATATATATATATATATATATATATATATATATATATATATATATATATATATATATATATTAATATATATATATATATATATATATGACAACAGTTAGACGATATATTTAGAATAGGAAGACTTTTAGTTATATATTACAGCTAGTTATATGATATATTTAGACATACAACAGTTAGACGATATTTATATGACAACATGGGTAACAAAGATTTTCTCACTTGTAATAAATATATTTTATTCTGTTAAAATAATGTCAAGCTAAAGCACTAGTCTCTGCCGCTTGGTCGGTTTCTTCTTCGTCTTCGGTGGTAGATTAGAGACATCGGTCAGGGGTTGTCTGTGGTGGCAACTGACGTACAAGGGTTGTTGTTAGGAAACCAACTCGGTTCTGGGAATACTGGACAACTGGAGTTGATGTAGTCGACAAACGTGTTACTGGGGCAGGTAGTAGATTTCGGTTTCTTCTTCGGTGGAAGATTAGAAATATCGTCCAGGTGGTTGTCTGTGATGTTAGGAAACCAACTCGGTTCTGTGGATATTGGCTGGTAACAGCTGGAGTTGATGTAGTCGTCAAACGTGTTACTGGTACAAGTAGTAGGATAGGTATCCGTGCTTGGTGACTGTAGTCGGTCAAATTCGGCAAGGATTTCACTCTGTAAAGCCAACAAATGTTCAAACTCGGATCGAGTTAAAGTAATGCCGGTTTTGGTAGGAAACCTTAGATATGATTCATCAAAATATTTTCGCACGTATAGTAAAGGATGGCCTCGGTAAACACTTACAGACGCGGCCTTCAGACCACTAGCCAAAGGTACAAGCATGTCATCACCTCTGACGTAGACCCAGGTGTTGGGAACAGTGGAAGTCATCTTAATTGAGGTGTAAGTATCTGTCGTTATCACACCACCGCGTTAGTAAAGTATGAATGTGAGTGTCTTGGTCTTCCAAGTGTCTATATATGCAGGAATACCAGTTCAATCTGGTTTATGAAAGGTAGCCAGACTTGTGCTAACCGGGGCGTGATTAGTCGAAAAACCAATCGATCGTTGACGCGTTGTCGATGTGACCAAACTTGCTGCGCGCTGGCGTTGTAAGTGTATGACCCAAGGACGTATTGGAGTGAGGGAAAATAGGAAAAAAGGGTGGGCAAAGCCTTATAGAGGGAAAATACACACACGTGTCTATTGATCTCTTCCTTTGTCTATGAACGAAAAACAGTCTTGTGGTTCGCTAGCCAGGGTCTGACTAATCGAAAAACTAATCGATCGTCGGCGTGTTGTCTAGCCGAAAAGGGCAGTAGGACGCGTTGCATAGTACCACCGTGAGCTTTGGTCAAGATGAAATAAATGGCGTAGAAGCCACAAACGTTGTAGTTAAAAGGTCGGTTAGAGTGTCTGGCTATAAAATTAACCAAGTCCGGGTGTGTAGGCGGTAGACCAAAAGAATCAAAATATTCAAAAGTTCCAAGTCCATTATAATATAGAGCGACCCAGTGGTCACCGGGGCGGTAGCTAGGGTCAGTGTTGATGACGAAAGCAGCCGTCTGACTCGGATCGATACGTAGAGGTAATTGGTCACGAGCTAAAACTTTAACGTGTCCAGTTCGTTTAACAAATATATCCGACAGGAGGATGGCTCGTATCTCATCTGTATTCATCGTCTAAGTGATGTAGTCTGTCAAAACTTGGCGCGATTTCGAGATCTCCAATATCGAGTCTTGCTCGGCGTAGACGAGGACCTGTAATGGTTCGGGCGTGACCTCGGCGAATTTAAGTTCTACTGAGACAAGGCCCGATTTGGCCATCTCAAACTGGTCACCGTCCAGTAGACTGGGGGTGAGGTCAAAGGCGTATAAGGCGTAACCATTCTTAAAATGTCTATACTCGAGGTCGTTGCCGGCGTCTTTGCCAACCAGTTCCATAGCTAGATTCTTCCCCAAGAAGGCTCTCACGTACTTGTTGTGTTCATAATCCACGGACAAAGGCTTGCCCCTAACTGTTCTGCCAACCACGCTGACATATCAGACCAAAAGTAGCAAAATGGAACGGGTTAGACGTGTACGACCCGTTAAAAGCGGTCGAAGTAACTAGAACAATCACGATCCGTCTAGGTGTTTGACTGAGAAATAGATTATCCTGCATGTGCGATAGCATGCCTCTAGGAATAGAGAAAGTTTTTAGCACAACTAGTTTCAAGGGGTACTTGGCATTACCTCGCAACAAGGCTTTCTCGTACGCTAGAGAGACGGCGGGGTTTAATTTTGCTTTCCGGACAATCAAGGCTGCATACATTATAATAGATTTATAACCACCGGCGAAATCGTGTCCCAGTACGTTGAACGCATTTTTAGACGGCGTGTCTTTTACTTTAAAGGTCACACCATTTAACAGGTAGCGATCTTGAGCGAAGATATCTGAATGTAACCGACCCATCATATCAATGTCCTGAGAACCAGCCGCTATATGTTGACGCAGTCTTCTTCTTCTTCTTCTTTGATCCATAACCGCCAACCGTCAAAGCAGTCAGCGGCCATCACGCCTGGTGGCGTCTTGTAGGGCAGCAACAAATTGATTCCACTTTGCTCGGTCGGCGGCCATCCATCGTACAGTGCCCCAACTGTGGTTCATTCTTTGCATCTCAGCTTCCACAGTTCTCCGCCAAGTTGTTTTTGGTCGGCCTCTCTTTCGCTTTCCCTCGGGGGTCCATAGCATAGCTGTTCTTGCGATGGTATCAGGGTCCCTTCTGAGGACATGGCCAACCCAACTCCAGCGTCTGCCAGCTATGATGGTGTGCATGTCCTCCTGGTTACTCCGAATAAGTAGTTCTTGGTTGCTGATGGTGTTTGGCCAAAAGATTCGGAGAATTTTTCTTAGGCAGATTGTGTGGAAGGAGGACAGTTTCGACATTTCCTTCTCTGTTACTCTCCAACATTCCGCACCATAGAGAAGCACAGAAAGTACGCAGCTCTCATACAGTCTTAATTTGGTGTTTGTACTGTACTGGGAAGACTTCCAAATGTTGTTGAGAATAGCAAAGGCTGTTCTCGCTTTATTCATTCTGTCGTTAATGTCCTTGCTTGTTCCGCCGTCAGGTGTTACTATGCTTCCTAGGTAAGTAAATGTGTCTGTCTGTTCTAACTTCTGGTTCCTTACTGTTATTGGCTCAGGATTGCCCACATTTAGTGTCATGACCTCTGTCTTCTTCAGATTGATGTTCAGGCCAACCTGCTGGCCATACTTATTCAGTCTATCAGTTTTGTCTTGAAAGTGTTGGTGTGAATGCGCGAGCAGTGCAATGTCATCTGCATATTCCAAATCTTCCAGTGTAGAAAACGTTGTCCATCTAATTCCTCTTGGACTGCCCTCTGTTGTCTGGCGCATCACCCAATCTATGACTGTCAAAAATAATGTTGTTGATAAGGGGCATCCCTGTCGTACTCCTGTTTTCACTTCGAAAGTTACATTACTCGATCCAACACTGCACGTAAAGTTAGAATAGAGGCTTTTTATAATGGAAACAATGCGGCTGGGAATTCCATAAGCCCTCAGAATTTTCCATAGGCTGTCCTGTGTATGCTGTCGAAAGCCTTTTCAAAATCAACAAAGTTAATGTACAGCTGTCTCTGCCATTCTGAGCACTGCTCTATAATGTTCCTGAGGGCAAATTTATGATCTGCACATCTTCTGTTCTTTCTGAAGCCCGCTTGTTCTTTCCTCAGTTTATGGTCAACTGCTTTTGAAATTCTCTGGATGATTATCCTGCCTAGTATTTTGCTGGGAACTGAGAGGAGGGTAATTCCTCTCCAGTTGTTGCAGTCTGCAAGGTCGCCCTTCTTGGGCAATTTGACAATTGTTCCTTTACTCCACTCTGTTGGTGTTGTCTCAGTTTCCCAGACTTGTGCAAATAGTGGTTCTAATAGTTCTGCTGCTAGTTCAGGGTCTGTCTTGAATAGCTCAGCATTCAGATTGTCGTGACCAGGCGCTTTTCCATTTTTTAGCCCTTTGATAGCTGTGATAATTTCTTCTTTTCGTGGAATGTCTGTATTTACGTCTAAGTCACTTTCAGCCTCAGGAACATTCAGCTGAGTCTCTGGTGGTTCCTTATTCAGTGTTTCTCTGAAGTGCTCTGCCCACCTTGTTTCCTGCCCCTGTGCTGTGGTGATGAGATTTCCTTGCTTGTCTCTTACTAACGTTATGTTGTTTGCACCTCGTTTTCCACTGATAGCTTTAGTTATTTTATAAACTGTGCTTTGTTCATTTCTCAGTGCTGCCTCTTCTGCCTGTCTTGCAAGGTCATCCAGAAATGTCCTTTTGTTAGCACGGGTTTGACGTTTTACTTCCTTGTCCAGCTGACTGTACTGTTCACTATATATTGCCTTTAACCTGGGAGACTTAGCTTCTGTTTTCTTCCTTTTCATTTCCTTTCTCTTCGCTATGGTGTTTAGCGTTTCTGGTGTTATCCAGTCTTGGCTCTTTCTTTCCTGGAATCCCAAGCATGACTTGCTGCTTTCTTTATATATTGTTGAGATGGTGTTGAATTTCTGGTCCACATCGTCGGTCTCTGACGCAGTCTTAGTCCGTTGTTATTATTAGCAATTGTTTCTGTAATAACGCCGCAGGCGACCTTTGTCTTTACTGACTGTGTGTGGTGAACCACTCTGAGTGGAGACCTCCCAGTACCAAAGACTGCTGTGCCTGTTTTCAGATTTTGCTCCTTTCCTCAGACCTACGGGTCCTGAGAGTTCCTCTATAAATGCCTTTGTGCAGATGAGGAAGGACATCCCTCGAAACCTTCGGGTATGTGAGGCTCTGTCCATTTAGGCTGGAATGACGTCTCGATGGTTCGGAGGTTTTATAGCGAATATGAGTACACATGAGGGCAAGTTCGGACACAATGGGCTAATCACCTGTTTGCCAAGTCACTTCGATTACATGTCCCACCCAAGGGCCTTGTGCACTTGGGTCCCCTCTACACCTCGTTACACGGGGTAGAAGAGGTTACGATTATGAGATGAGATGAGATGATGAGTTTCTGTAATAAAATTTGGCATGTCTTTGTAAAACAGAGCAGCTGTCATATGACCTCGTTTGGCCTCCTCCCCGTAATTCAACGTGGCTTCCAGGTAAGCTCTATAAGGGTAGGTGTTCTCGCTGGGTGTAATCAGCGTGTCGTTCAGGGAAACGTCGACTTGTGAGAATAAACTGTGCAGGTAATAGTTGATCGGGGGCCACCTCCGCATCAGCGGGTAATGTGTTACCATTAGCTAACGTGATTTTGGCGCGCACGTGCAGAAAAGTATTGAACAAATCTAGATATTCTTCACCGTTTCCCGATATTACAAATTCCACCGGGGCTCCGGGGGCTAAGGCGTCCAACGCATGTATCTCCACAAATTGTCCCTCTTCTACAGCTGTCTGCGTTGGTGGTACGCTAAACAAATCTAGACCACTGTGAAGACATTCGCACGAGCTGGAGTGAATAAGCGCCATCATTCAAATATATCAGAGTACCGTCGCTTCTTCTGGTGGGATTGAGAAGGACGAGTTCGGTTACTTCGTTTTATTCGTTTCGGCTCGCCAGGTGGGGCAGCTCTCGTTTTTCTTTTTCTGCTAAGACCGCTACCTGATTGGTTAGTGGTGAGGTGGTCAACCGCTCCCTGTAATAAACGCTGACACGATTCTTTGGGTCGTTCACGAAATGACTCACCAATATTTCTGCCGGCTAACGCATCGCTTGCGACCTGTAGACCGGTGCCAAACCCTTCTCTGAGTAAAGCTTTGCCTCCTGATTTTAACCACGGGAGAACCATGCGACCGAGCCCGCTGAACAAACTACCCAAGCCATGTCCTCTTTGACTTCTGCCTCCAATAAACACTGGCATCCCGTGACCAGCTTGGTTGCAGTAAAACTCCTCATACATTTTGGGGTTTTGTCGGATGGGTACGTGTCTCATCATTTTTCTATTCAAAATCAAACCATCTGTGAGTTCGGAAGTGGAGTGTCAACACCGAAGCTCCGCTAGTTAATGGGATAGTCTTACCCTGATCATTAGTTAAAAGGATTTCCACAGCGTCAAACGAAAAACGGCTCAGGGGTACGTAGTGTGGTTTGTCGTAAATCCTAAAAACCGAAGTGGTAGTCCTATCCAAAATAGGGACAATCCGTAACAAAGGGACAGAAGCATCTCCAACCGGTCTCGCCGCTACGAGGTCGCAGTACACGTATACATGTTTCATGTCGCTATCCATTTGTACTTCAGTCTCTCCTCGTAGTATTGGGTCGATGTCTGTGGCGAGCGAGGTAGGTAAGCCTAACATGTGTTTCAACGTCTCGCTAATTCTAACTTCAACCTCCGGATCATACAAATTCAAGGTGGCCTTATTATTGTTATAATGAAATTTAACTCGGGCTTTTTCATCCACATCCGTGTCTAAAAGCAAACGATTCAACTCGTCAATCAGCGTGTCGGGTGACGTGTATAGATCAGCGGGCAACGTGAGTAGTATAGACTCATCGTCTTTGTTTGGAAAGTAATGTATCCATACGTCATCCTCTAGCACGTTATAATAACTCTTGGGAAATTGAATCTCAACCAAACCAACCTCGTAACGCGAAGTCAAGTCTATAATCCGTGGCAATTTGACGGAAAAGTCACCGGCGTTATTGTTTGGGTATATTTTCATAGAGGCATTGCTGGGTAAAGTCACGTAAAAACTCATCCTATCTTAGGGTTAGGTAACATATAACCCAGACAACTGCTCATTAAGGCGATCAAAAACTTGCCGTCCGGTCCCTCTGCGTTGCTCCGACTCAGATTGAATAACGAGACCCTGATGACGACATATATAACGATCATCTGACAGATGAAAACAATCTCTAATCGCAGGACAAACAACATGAGAACTACTGCAACATGTTAAAAAACATTCACACAATGTTTCAAACCACCCAATATAAGAACCGTTCTAAAAACAGGGATTCTCACGTTGTGTAGGGTCTTAGATATAAAATAACTACGTATGAATGTAGGGTCTTTGATATAAAATAACTGCGGATGAGTGTAATTTATCATTGTTAGCTATGGACCCGCGCTGGCCGCATCCCTTTACTGCTTTGATAGCGGGGCCAACCGGTTCTGGGAAAACTGTCTTTGTACAGCGTTTCTTGAAACATATCCGAGATATGATGGTACCTGTACCTGACGAAATTATATGGTGTTACGCAGAATGGCAATCCCTGTACCAAACCATGGAGGGTATTCAGTTTTTTTTAATGACTACCGGACATTGAGCAGTGGACAAGTGATAAGAAACGTTTGGTAGTTATAGATGATTTGATGAGTGAGACGGATGATAGAGTAACGAAATTATTCACTACAACCAGTCATCGTCGCGATGTAAGTGTAATATATATTGTGCAAAATTTATTTGGCAAGAACAAAGAACACAGAACCATTAGCTTGAATTCTCATTATATAGTGCTTTTCAAAAACCCACGCGATGGATCTCAGATTATTAATCTAGCCAAACAGATGTACCCAAGTCGTACTGCTTATGTCCAAGAAAGTTTTAAAGACGCGACGTCGGCCCCACACGGTTATTTGCTAATCGACCTTCGTCAGACAACACCCGACGCTTTAAGACTTCGTAGCCTAATATTTCCACACGAACAACAAGTAGTTTACGTACCCAAATAACGAGATGGGAGAAAAAGTGAAACGCCATGCTGATATGTTAAAGTTTCTAGAGGCGGCCAAACCACCAGTCATCAAAGTTGTTATGAAAACAGCGTCACCCGATCTTGTAGGAACACTGTGAATGTTGTCACAACGTATTAAAAGGTAGCGTTACACTGACACCCCTCAGAAGAGGCGTATGCGTCAATACAAAAACACCCTGCGAGCGCTCACCAAAAAGAGCTTGTCGCTCAAAGGACGAAAACAATTTTTACAAACTGGCGGATTTTTAAGTGCGTTGTTAACTCCACTACTAACCCTGCTAAGAGGCGTCTTGTAGATGGCCAAGAAAATGATTTTGATGGACACACGTTTATTAGAGGCTCAAAAACCTTATAGAGCCCCCGACGCTCTAAGAGATAACTTTGGAGAATTGGACACTCAAATGCAACTAGTCTTGGAACGAAAAGATTTGCCAGTGGGTGACAAAGCTAGACTATATCAACGAACACTGCAGCGTTATTTGAATCGACTAGAACAGTATAGTCAAGTACCTCTAGGTCTCGTGGATTCTAAGTCTCCACTTAACGAGTCGAGCTCGAAGCCTCCCATCGATCAACCCACTGTACTTAAAGATGAGATTGTCGACAAAACTCTTCAGTCCCCACCCAAACAAGTCACCCCACTAATCGAAAACAGGTAGTTGCCAGTAAATTGCGAGAAACATCGTCGTATTCGCTCAGAAGAAGGAAAAAGACAAAAACACCAAAGTGGGAAGCATGGCCAAAGAAGTGAATAAGATTTTAAAACAACATTACAACGAGCCGAAACGAAACGGGTCGTATGGGGGAATCGGTGCCTTGCAACGTAGCACCAAACTTACTCGTAAAAATATTGAAGAGTGGTTAGGTCATCAGGATATGTACACCTTACGCAAACCGGTGCGTAGAAAATTTACAAGACGTACCACCATCGCTGGTGGTATCGATCAAAAGTTCCAGGCTGATTTAATAGACTTGCGGGGTTTAAAGAAATTCAACGATGAATTTTCCTATCTAGTGACGTGTATCGATGTGTTTAATAAATTCGCTTGGGCTGTTCCGTTGAAAAACTAAACTGGGAAAGCTTTAGTAGCAGCGGTGAAGACCATTTTTAACAGTCGCAAACCTATACATTTTCAAACAGACAAAGGCAGTGAGTTCGTCAACAAAACATTCTTAAAGTTTCTTAAAGACGAAGGTGTCCATTTCTTCACTACGGAGAACGAGGATACCAAGGCAGCTATAGTCGAGAGGTTTAATCGAACCCTCAAAGAAAAGACTTGGCGTTACTTTACCAAAACCAACAGTCTTCGCTACGTCGACGTGATACAGCAACTGGTCCACAACTACAACTACTCGTATCACCGGTGTATTTAGATAGCACCGGCAGAAGTTACCCCGAGCAATCAAGAAGAGGTGTTGCATACGTTGTATTCGACCCCTGACGTCATCGGTAGAAAAGTCTATTTTAAAGCCGGTGATCGCGTGCGGATCGCCAAAGCCAGACAAACTTTTAAAAAGGGTTATACGCCGGCGTGGACAGAGGAACTGTTTACGGTCAGCCGACTAAACCAAACAAGACCTGTCATGTACGTCTTTAAAGACGATTCGGGGGAGGAACTGAAAGGTTCTTTTTACCACGAAGAGCTGCAGCGGGTCGGTGACAAGATAGTTTATCGAATCGAGTCCATTTTGCACGAACGGCGAGGTGTCAGGGGTGTTAAAGAGTATTTAGTCAAATGGTTCGGTTATAACTCGTCATTCAACAGCTGGATTTCCGCCAAACAACTAGCGAGATATCGAGACTGATGGAGATAGAAGAAGAAGTGAACACCCCAGTTTTGCGGTCACCCCCTCCCAAGGCCACGAGAACCTCGGTCTGGCCTTTTTTGGGAAACTAGTCCCGCGATTAGAGATTTTTTCATCTGTCAGATGATCGTTATATATGTCGTCATCGGGGTCTCGTTATTCAATCTGAGTCGGAGCAACGCAGAGGGACCGGACGGCAAGTTTTGGATCGCCTTAATGAGCAGTTGTCTGGGTTATATGTTACCTAACCCTAAGATAGGATGAGTTTTTACGTGACTTTACCCAGCAATGCCTCTATGAAAATATACCCAAACAATAACGCCGGTGACTTTTTCGTCAAATTGCCACAGATTATAGACTTGACTTCGCATTACGAGGTTGGTTTGGTTGAGATTCAATTTCCCAAGAGTTATTATAACGTGCTAGAGGATGACGTATGGATACATTACTTTCCCAACAAAGACGATGAGTCTATACTACTCACGTTGCCCGCTGATCTATACACGTCACCCGACACGCTGATCGACGAGTTGAATCGTTTGCTTTTAGACACGGATGTGGATGAAAAAGCCCGAGTTAAATTTCATTATAACAATAATAAGGCCACCTTGAATCTGTATGATCCGGAGGTTGAAGTTAGAATTAGCGAGACGTTGAAACACATGTTAGGCTTACCTACCTCGCTCGCCACAGACATCGACCCAATACTACGAGGAGAGACTGAAGTACAAATGGATAGCGACATGAAAAATGTATACGTGTACTGCGACCTCGTAGCGGCGAGACCGGTTGGAGATGCCTCTGTCCCTTTGTTACGGATTGTCCCTATTTTGGATAGGACTACCGCTTCGGTTTTTAGGATTTACGACAAACCACACTACGTACCCCTGAGCCGTTTTTCGTTTTACGCTGTGGAAATCCTTTTAACTAATGATCAGGGTAAGACTATCCCATTCACTAGCGGAGCTTCGGTGTTGACACTCCACTTCCGAAATCACAGACGGTTTGATTTTGAATAGAACAATGGTGAGACACGTACCCATCCGACGAAACCCCAAAATGTATGAGGAGTTTTACTGCAACCAAGCTGGTCACGGGATGCCAGTGTTTATTGGAGGCAGAAGTCAAAGAAGACATGGCTTGGGTAGTTTGTTCAGCGGGCTCGGTCGCATGGTTCTCCCGTGGTTAAAAACTGGAGGCAAAGCTTTACTCAGAGAAGGGCTTGGCACCGGTCTACAGGTCGCGAGCAATGCGTTAGCCGGCAGAAATATTGGTGAGTCATTTCGTGAACGAGCCAAAGAATCTTGTCAGCGTTTATTACAATGAGCGGTTGACCACCTCACCACTAACCAATCGGGTTAACCGAACTCGTCCTTCTCATTCCCACCAGAAGAAGCGACGGTACTCTGATATATTTGAATGATGGCGCTTATTCACCCCAGCTCGTGCGAATGTCTTCACAGTGGTCTAGATTTGTTTAGCGTACCACCAACGCAGACAGCTGTAGAAGAGGGACAATTTGTGGAGATACATGCGTTGGCAGCCTTAGCCCCCGGAGCCCCGGTGGAATTTGTAATATCGGGAAACGGTGAAGAATATCTAGATTTGTTCAATACTTTTCTGCACGTGCGCGCCAAAATCACGTTAGCTAATGGTAACACATTACCGGCTGACGCGGAGGTGGCCCAGATCAACTATTACCGGCACAGTTTATTCTCACAAGTCGACGTTTCCCTGAACGACACGCTGATTACACCCAGCGAGAACATCTACCCTTATAGAGCTTACCTGGAAGCCACGTTGAATTACGGGGAGGAAGCCAAATGAGGTCATATGACAGCGGCTCTGTTTTACAAAGACACGCCAAATTTTATTACAGAAACAATTGGTGATAATAACAACGGACTAAGACTGCGTCGACATATAGCAGCTGGTTCTCATGACATTGATATGATGGGTCGGTTACATTCAGATATCTTTGCTCAAGATTGCTACCTGTTAAATGGTGTGACCTTTAAAGTAAAACTCACGCCGTCTAAAGATGCGTTCAACGTACTGGGACATGACCCCGCCGGTGGTTATAAATCTATTATAACTTATGCGGCCCTGGTTGTCCGGAAAGCCAAATTAAACCCCCCGTCTCTCTAGCCCACGAGAAAGCCTTATTGCGAGGTAATGCCAAGTAATTCTTGAAACGAGTTGTGCTAAAAACTTTCTCTATTCCTAGAGGCATGATATCGCACATGCAGGATAATCTAATCCGTTCAATTTCGCTACTTTTGGTCTGATATATTTGAATGTCAGCGTGGATGGCAGAACAGTTAGTGACAAGCCTTTATCCATGGATTATGAACAGAACCAGTACATGAGAGCCTTTTTCGGGACGAATCTAGCTATGGGACTAGTTGGCAAAGACGCCGGCAACGACCTCGAGTATAGACATTTTAAGAATGGTTACGCCTTATACGCATTTGACCTCACCCCCAGTCTACTGGACGGTGACCAGTTTGAGATGGCCAAATTGGGCCCTGTCTCAGTAGAACTTAAATTCGCCGAGGTCACGCCCAAACCATTACAGGTCCTCGTCTACGCCGAGCAAGACTCGATATTGGAGATCTCGAAATTGCGCCAAGTTTTGACAGACTACACCACTTAGACGATGAATACAGACGAGATACGAACCATCCTCCTGTCGGATATATTTGTTAAACGAACTGGACTCGTTAAAATTTTAGCTCGTGACCAATTACCTCTACGTATCGATCCGAGTCAGACGGCTGCTTTCGTCATCAACACTGACCCTAGCTACCGCCCCGGTGACCACTGGGTCGCTCTATATTATAATGGACTTGGAACTTTTGAACATTTTGATTCTTTTGGACTACCGGATACACACCCGGAACTGGTTAATTTTATAGCCAGACACTCTAACCAACCTTTTAACTACAATGCTAGACATTTACAAGATGTAGTTACCAACGTTTGCGGCTTCTACGCCATTTATTTCATCTTGACCAAAGCTCGCGGCGGTAATATGCAACGCGTCCTACTGCCCTTTTCGGCTAGACAACACGCCAACGATCGATTAGTTTTTCGATTATTCAGACCCTGGCTAGCGAACCACAAGACTGTTTTTCGTTCATAGACAAAGGAAGAGATCAATAGACACGTGTGTGTATTTTCCCTCTATAAGGCTTTGCCCGCCCTTTTATCGGATTTTCCCACACGCCAATACGTCCTTGAGTCATACACTTACAACGCCAGCGCGCAGCAAGTTTGGTCATATCGACAACGCGTCAACGATCGATTGGTTTTTCGACTAATCACGCCATGGCCAGCACACAAGTTTACTCATGTCGACAACGCGTCACCTATCGATTAATATTTCAACAAATCACGCCCCGGTTAGCACAAGTCTACTACAGTCACCAAGCACGGATACCTATCCTACTACTTGCACCAGTAACACGTTTGACGACTACATCAACTCCAGCTGTTACCAGCTAATATCCCCAGAACCGAGTTGGTTTCCTAACATCACACACAACCACCTGGACGATATCTCTAATCTACCACCGAAGATGAAACAGAAACCTATTACCTGCCCCAGTAACACGCTTGTCGACTACATCAACTCCAATTGTCCAGTATCCCCAGAACTGAGTTGGTTTCCTAACAACAACCCTTGTACGTTAGTTCCCACCACAGACAACCCCCTGACCGATGTCTCTAATCTACCACCGAAGACGAAGAAGAAACCTACCAAGCGGCTTAGACTAGTGCTTTAGCTTGACATTGTTTTAACAGAATAAAATATATTTATTACAATTAAGAAAATCTTTGTTACCTATGTTGTCATATAAGTATCGTCTAACTGTTGTATGTCTAAATATATCGTATAACTAGCTGTAATATATAACTAAAAGTCTTCCTATTCTAAATATATCTTCTAACTGTTGTCATATATATATATATATATATATATATATATATATATATATATATATATATATATATATATATATTATATATATATATATATATATATATATATATATATATATATATATATATATATATATATCGTCTTCCTATTCTAAATATATCGTATAACTGTCTGTAATGTATAACTAAATGTTGTAATATGTACGTATAACATACATAATCAACATACAACAACACACGCCCGCCACCACCTTTTCCTTATATAAAAAGGCACGCGCCACCTGCAGCGCCGTCTTATTTTTCTTATATAAAAAGTCACGCGCCACCTGCGCGCCACCTGAAAGGGGTGCGCTTCCGCCCTACTTTACTACTTGTGTGTGCCTTCAGTAGCTATGCGTTTATTTTTTTGAACAGTGTACTTTATTGAAGTAACAGGCATGAAGAAACGTGGAACTGATGACAAGAACTAGACAAGTGCCAGTGGAACAAGAGATGAGAAGAAGACGATGGATAGGGCACACACTGAGGAAACCTGTCGATAGCATTACAAGGCAGTCCTTGTTCTGGAACCCCCAGGGCAAGAGAAGCAGAGGTAGACCAAGAAGCACATGGTGAAGAGAGCTGGAGACAGAGGTGAAAATGATAAGGAGAACGTGGAAAGAACTTGATATGAATGCACGTGACAAGAGGACTTGGCATGTGTTGTTGAAGGCCTATGCTCCTTTCGGAGTGGAGGGTTATGAATGAATGAATGAATGAAGAAATGCTCTAATAGATATTACACTCCTACCTTCAAAGGCATGGTAATGCACAGACATCGCTCTATAGTAATCATTGCCGTGATACAACTGCTCACTCTGGTGAATGCAAAATGCGGTATTAATGAAGTCATGTATGTGATCTCTATTGAGTCAAAAGGCAAATCTGCTGCATTGAATGCTGGGGTTACGCACACGCATGTCCAGGCCATCGTTGTTAAACTGCCTAGATCAGAGACTGATAAACCTGAATACACAGATTAATAATGTATTTGAGTCAATGTTGTTGAATAGAAAAATCGGCTTTTTCCCGTTGAAATTTGCATTTGATATTAATAAAACAGAAACGCAGATATTGTCAACATTTCTCACAGTTTATACACTCTTTTATTCATATTTTCTTTCCTTTCTTCAGTGCGTATCTCATCTAATGCTATCGTATTTTTTCGGAACTCTTGTTCTGCTAACACTTGTCTCGTTCTTGTCATCGGTTACAACGTGATCTTGTTATACCATTTTAGACCTTCTATTCTTTAATAGTACCCCCTTATGAAGAGTTTTAACTTCTTGTTGTGGATGTACTCTTCTCCATCTTTCAGAGCAATCTAATACCACTAATTTGACATTTGAGTTCAATATTGTAATTGTTGTGTTGGTCTTAATATAGATATATTTTCGTGTATATGCTAGAGCGCTGTGAATGCTTTCTCTCCCTTGTTTATTCTTGTTGTAATTCAAGTGCCATTTGCTTGATACCTGTAAATACTTTTGCCAAAAATATTTATGAGTCCATATGCAGGCATGTTTCTCAAAGGGCAAGCATTCTATAATTTCTTCTGTTATTCGTCAAGTCTTTGTCTTTTCCCCCGTACCATTGACAAACACACTTTCTGTGGCCTTTCGTCGAGTATTTTCGTTTTTAATTTCATTTGGTTACGGTTATGGGACACACTAGCCAGGTCGAATGCAAAATCTAGACCGTCTAGCTGTTTTGTTGATTCACTTAAATGTCATTACTGTTTTATGATTTCTTTTTCGTAATCCAATCTATAGACAATATAGATAGTAAGAAGAACAATAGTGACAAGAATCATCTTTGCCGCATTCCAATCCATATTAAGCACAATACTGTAGACTGTTCTTCATGCAGCATTTTGCATTTAACATCTTGAAATACATTCCTTATTACATTATTGATTTTTAATGGGACTCTTTATTCTCTCATTAGTTTCCAGACTGTTTCTCTTACTACTATCAAATGCCTTTTCACAGTCTACGATTCAAATAAGGAGGTGAGGGCACTTTCATAATTATTTCAAGTATCACTTGCAATATGGCCGTGTAAAAGGATCGCGTTACACGCCCATTGAGGCACATTGGGAATATAGTGTTAAGCCCATTTGTTCTAGACCATCGGCACACTAGAATGATGTGGTCAGTATCACGCCGATCGCCTTAACCTTCCCAGAAGTTGCTCTTATACCCAATTCAAGAAGCTGGGTCGACCCCGGAGCCGTTTGCAGTCTAAAAAATTCCACCTCAATTGGGAATCGAACCATGACCACCAAGCTAGTAAGCCAGTGCATTAACCTCTGCGCTACCGCGGCTGTGTGATATGTACATACTTGTTCTTGTCTCAGTTTTATATATTTAAACAAATAAAAAGGGTTAAGAAACCCTGGTCTAGATGTTTTGTTAAGTCTTCTGAATTTCATTTACATTTGTTGATCTTTATTTTGTAACCCAATTTATTGCGAGTAGGAAGAGGAATGGCGAGAACAATTATTTGTTGTTGTTGTTGTTTAACTAGGAATGCTGAGTTTCTCGCTCTTTTGCAGCCAATACCAAGTTGAAGACTCCTTGGTATTATCTACACTATAGATGTAGGCTTTTCCTGTGGCTTTTCTGCCATTCCGAAACGTGTTGAGTTGAAGTCATAAGCTCCAGTTTCAACAGCTTGGCTTGTATTTAATTAAAGGGTCGTCACAAATGGTCCAAAGCTAGGAATAAGAAGCACATGGCATACTGTGCATTGCACGCCATCCAAGTAGGTTCTCCAATTATACAGAGCTAAAATACTGTGCTCTGGTTTTGGGCTCTCCCAAAGAATTGTCACGTCCTGCACAGATCCATTTCTCAGCTCCCCCTGCCTATTAATGTGTCCACAGTGAGATCCTTCTGCATGTAGTCAACCACGTCAAAGCCCAATAAATATGTCTTGGGCTCAACTGACTCCTCCAAGCTTAGTGTGCAATGTTAGGTTCTCAACAAGTTTCCCCACAGAGGGAATCCCTGGAATCGTGTGGATGATTTCAAGTGTCAATGAGGATGTAATTAGACAGAGGTTCACTTCAACATATGTATATTATTGCATTGTGCATAGCTGGTGGGCATATAATGATGACTCCATATATGCCTCCATTCATATAAGAAGTACTTCTGCTGCTATTCAGTTTCAACATATTACATTTCACGTCTTCGAATGCTTTCCTTATTAGGTTAACGATTTTCATGAGGACGCCATTATGTCTAATTAATTTCCAAAGATTTAATTCGATCTACTGTCAGATGCCTTTTTAAAATTCTCAATTTAACAAATTCACAAATTAACGCGAGTTAGGTTAAAAACGGTGTTCCTTTTATTTGATCCATGGCTTATTTGCTCTTATCTCGTTCAATCCCCAGTTGAGGTGAGATTTTTGGTACGGTAAAACCGCTCCAGGGTCGACCAAGCGTCATGAAATGGGTGCCAGAGTAACTCTGGAAAGGTTAAAAGCGGCCATGGTGATGCAGACCAATTCACCGCACAATGTGTCGTTTGGTCAAGAAAATATGTGCATAGCATGATATTTCCAACATGTCTCATCGTGCATGTCAACGGGATCCTTTGCCGTCTTATTTTCTTTTTTGCTCCTACATGCATGTTCTTGTCTAAGTTCATTGTATATGAACTCTCTCAGTGACTATCTTGTATAAAACACAACATGCAACATTATGTCGAATAAATGAAGCGCATAGATGAGATTCAATTAACCTAGTCACACATACCCAACAATGTGATGTTGACAGAATCTTTGAAACCTTAATTAACGAAGCAGACGATGTTGATAACGTTCGTAACGATGCAAAAGATGATAATCATCTGACACACTGTACTATAGACAACCCATGTATATATTAGTAAGGTGTGGTTATTAACACCAACATCTTCACTGGAAGAGTCTTCTGTATCCGACAGGTTTAATCCCTCATCATCGTGGTGTCTCTAAGATCACTGGAGTTTGTATAGTTAACACTTAGATCTTACTATTAATAGTGTTTCTTTAAAACATAGCTTTAAAGCTTTCGGTAACTAATGTGTATCTATATTCCATGATTATTGTGAAACCTATAAGATATTTAAGATATACCAGATTGAAAAAAACTATTCTAAATATCCCTGAGATAACTCGTTGATATTTGACTTCTTTGAATTTAATGTGCACTTTCGGTAGAGATAAAACGTGAAGGTCGTCCCATAGCAGATACTGCAGTAGGGGAGTGAAGTGTTAGAGACTTCATTATACTAGGTCCAGCATTGAGAGGTGGGGTGCAGTTCCCTTCCTCGCTGCCTTTTCCTTCCCTAACCCAAAGTCAGGTACCCATGTACAGCTAGGTAGACTAGAGCGTGTCGGTGCCGTAATTCGAACCCCGCTTCGTTTGAAATTTATACTTTTAAACACATCTTACCCCCCTACCCCTCCTTCTGAAATCATATGCCTGAAATGAAAAATGAATTCCTTAGCAAACCTTTCTTTTTATTGAAATACATTGAATGAATTTTTCTTTAACTTCAGACTAAAATGGCAGACTGTTTATTTCCAACTACTGTAATTATAGCAGCCAGAATAAATATTGAATATTATCTACTAAGATTTTTTCTCTTTAAATTAATAACAGTTACAAGATTTAATGACAGACGCTGTGTAACTTTCAAAATGACAGAGAATAACTACTGCAAATTGCATATTCGAGATAACTGTTAACCTTATTATCCACAATATTTGTTGGGCTACTAACATTTCAAACTGTACAGTTACAAATCCATTTCTATGTTAGTGACAAGTAATAGTTACTGCTTCATTGCTTGAATAAGACTGGTTAATGTTACGTAGCATGGTAAATGTCAGTAAACCATTAACGAAGCTACAGTTTTACAACCTCTCATATTTTACAGTGCTGTGTGACACGGATGTTTAATAATATGAACTTGTACATCTACCATACTTGACACAGCGAAACATTTATCTCTATTCTATTCATTAATTTCTTTAATAGAAACTTAGTGGTACTTACTGCTGTAAGAAGATAAAGAAAAGGAGATTACAGGGCGAAGTAACTCCTTCTATTAGAATATAAGGTTAACATGGGATGTAATAAATAACTAACATCTAATTTCAAAGCTCGATATTTGTGTCAAAATAAATAATGCATGTAAGAATTGATCATCTCAAACTGAAAATAACTGCATCACATTAATGGTGGTTATAATGTGACGATCATTCTCTCCTCTTTCCTACCAACCCCCCCCCCCCCCTCCCTAAAAAATCAGTTGAAAAGTAAGCGTTATCACGGTGAGACATACTGTAATCTACATAGTAATTGTATATACTCGGGAATATGATTTAGGTTAAGGGGGTAAGTATATAATTCATGGAAGAATTTTACGAATTAATCTAAGGAACTTATAAAAACAGCATCCGCTCAACTATATCCCTTTAGATATTATCCATCAAGCAGGGATAGGTTATATGTAATAGTAAAAATCCTTGCATTACAGAAATAAAGAAAGCAAGAGAAATGCAGTCGCTAATGGTATTCTATTGCCACCTCCACATAGATATTTGTTGTATTACTTAGCAGTGTCTGAGAGTCAGAAGAAACTCTGCCACCTATCTTTTCAAGTTTCCAAGAAATGGGACATAATAAGGAGACAATGAACGTGAACATTGCTATTATCATCATTATTTCCCTTTATAGAGCATTGAGACGCCACAACAGATGGCCGTTATAAAGAAGCCTCCATTTAAGTACTGACTCATGCAACGGTGGTTTCTGTAAGAATTAGTTTTACACGATGACGTTGTCAGTTCATTGCGCAAGCTAAAATAAGGCGACTTTAGCGTCATGCAAGATAGAGTTATGATTGTAAAATAATTGTTAAAAGTGAAAAATGTGAAGAAGTGCGACTTAGAAACATTGTAAGAAATCGTGTAATCTATACTTGTAGAGCACCACATATATTCGTTTTACAATTATTTAAATAATCTTTTTCCATGAACCAGGAGTTTAAAAGATCGGACAACTAACTTTATAACTCATACGAATATAATATTACTTAGAATTATTAACAAAATAAGACCTAATGTAAAAATGGGAATTGTACGTTAGAAGTGAGGCTTTACTCAGCGAGAGAGACACAATGCGGCAAGCACATTTGACGAGATGATGGATAACGAGATTAGTGAGAATTGTGGAAATGTTGATGGGAAATATCTGGTTTGGTTTGTTTTTTATGAACCATCTTCATTGCACACGGATCATTCCACAAATGTTCCTATCTTAGGTCAGTCGGATAATCTCAGCACAGTGCACGTATGCCGTAGCACCGGCGAGGATCCCAATGTGTGTATACAGAAATCACACATTTTATAAATATTTTTGTGGTGGGTAGATTAAAATTTTTTTAGTTTTGGCAGGGCAGCGGGCGTATGGCCTACTCTTAACGATTTCCAACTACAGAGGGATTTTTAACGTGTGCAACTGTTACAGTACGGCCAATACTAACGCAAGTTTACACGTTAGTATTAGAAATAAAGTCAAAAGACTAGCAAGTATAATCACTGGTCAAAGAAAGATAACTCTTAGAAATTAATAGTAAGATAACTATTACAAATTCATAGTTAGCTCCCCTTAATCAATAGGCAAAGAGCTATACATTGTTGACACTTGAGGGGGCGCAGAAAGATTTGCACGGACTGAGTGTTTTTTAACAGTCTAGAACTAGCTTGCGAGCGAGACACCTGAGTCTTGCAGATCGGTGAGTTTTCCTTGTTAAAAGTTGAGAACTATCCCTTTCTGCAAGTGTAACCTTTTTCACACGACTAAATCAAGATATTATGTCGGAAGAATTGTATACGGTTTGTACTCCCCGTTATGTTGTGTGAACATTTTGATAACTTTTATCTATGAGCTTACAAAGTGTCAGTAGAAGCCGCCATTGTTTACAAATGACATGGAACAGTATTTCATTGAGACTGTCGTTTTACACAGGAACAATGCTCTTTTTGGATGTGAACCCTGACCGTTAGTAGTCAGGTTATTATGTTATGTCCATTACATGAACCTTATAGTCCAGTTGGACTTGTAAATAAATCGGATTGTTTATAAAACCAGTGAGTCATTTGGTTAAGCATGTCGTAGTGAAAGGTATCAAGGAGAATAGATAACGTGACAGCCTGCTGTGAGTACTAAGAGCTTGGGTTGCAATCATCTTTCATTTGGGTACCAACAGCTCTGGTGGTAACCAGTTACACTCGAGAGATTTCCATAACAATCACCAAAACCTAACCACCTGTCACACATAAGACAAAATAGTGCCACTCCCTGTTACATTATGTCAAAATGGTGCCGTGAACAGCTCACGCCCCTCTCAACGTTATCTAATTGAACATTCTGTTTAAACTATTTACACATTCATTTACGAATTTATAATGGACACCACTAGCGCTTCAGAAGCACAAATACAACAACAAATGCTGCACCAACAAATGTTACAAAATCAGCAGCAACAGCAACCTATATTACCGCATACTGTACCATTACCCCATGATATGGATCCCACCATGTTAGCTTTGAAGCAGATTACTGACTCTCTTTATCAGGTGGATCATTATGCAAAGTGTCATGCCATTCGTACAGTTGTTACTCCATTTTCGGGAGATCCCACACTTTTTAGAAAATGGTTGGTAGACATGGACAAATTTGCATCGTTGATTGACTCAGCCTCAGATTCGGATCGGAAACGGATTGCATTTTTATCTTCAGATGGACTTGTTACAGATTTCTTACGCCGAAGAAGTAAAGCTTTTCCAGATGAAACATTTGATAGCCTTCGAAAAGAGTTGGTGAATCGTTACTCTAACATATCCGATTCAACGCACGCGTGGACACGTCTTAGGAAGATTAAACAGGAGCGTAATGAACCCGTTCAAATGTTTGGGGATCGCTTACTAAATCTAGCCGAGGATGCTTTCCTTGTTGCATCAATTCCTTCCGAAGAATTTCGGAATCTTCATCGATGGTCTCTGGGCAGATAACCTAAAACTCCACCTTTTAAGAAAAGATTCAAAATCTATCACGGAAACGCTTTAGACAGCAGTCTACGAAGAACATGTAAGAAAACGTTTTCATCAACGCATTAAACGAGAACCAAGATCAGACTATTTTGCAGAACCGATGGAAGTAGACCACTTTCGACATCAATGGAGGAGACGCACAAACAACAATGATTTACGGTACCCATCTTATTCACAGGATGCACAACATCGTAACCTACACAGTCACAATACTTTCCACAGGAATGATGGCGGACATTATGATAGACGCAATGCTCCGACGACTTCACGGTTGCCACAAATACACAATGTAACACCTATTACTTGTTATAATTGTGAGATGCTTGGACATATTGCACGGAATTGTGACCAGATTCCGTCCCACACACAACAACCACAAGGCACTTCTCACCACCTACCTCACGCCAATTACTCACGTGGACAATCTAGACATAGCAATCCTCACCACCACCCTCACATCAACTACTTTCGTGGACAACCTAGACACTGGAAATCCTTAAATAAAAGAAGCAGTAGAGTAGCAGTTCGAAATTTCCTTCAAGATATAAAAGCTAGAAAGTTCTTCGAAGTTAATAATTTCAATGTCAAGACAGAAAGTGGACACTGTGTCAAAATCAAAGTGTGTAAAACAGAAAGAACCACGAACTGTAAGAATAATGATCGAGCAGAAATCAATTGTGTAAGACAGAGACCTAAGTTGAACTTGCAGACTAACACCACCACCAAAGCTCATGCGTCTCAGATAAAGTTAGATGATCACAGACCAGTTCCAACACGTAGTATGAAATCTATGAGTCCTGTCAGAAAAACTACTCTTTTCCGATATCTTTCACATTATACATCTTCCACTTCCATTGCTTCCAGCGATGACGAATCCATTCCTCATGCCGATATCCCTACATCTTTCGGAGAAGCCGTGAATCGTAATAGAAAGGAACGAGAAACTTCATCCGAAGAAGACGACATACCATTACAAGAATTACGACAGAGGATACAACAACGCAATGCTCGGTTACGAAGTCATACTGAACCACAGATCGAAGATGAATATTCTTCTCCGCAACACTCCAACATGACCTCGTCTCCGATTCCATTTCAACCACCTACACCAGATGACCAGACTGATTCCTCTGCCACAATCACAGCGGAATCATGGAGAGATATAACTTCTGAACCACTACCACCGCTCTCCGTGTCTGAAGATATCCATTCTGATATTGAAATTGACATCCCTATTCGATGCGCTGTTAAACGTCATTGCTCATCGTCCTCCACTGATTCAGCTCCATTGTCGAAGCTGATAAGACCTACACAGGAACACGTACGGCTGCGAGTTCGAAGAAAACGTCGAAAATTGCCCACCTCCTCTCCGGGTGGTACACATCCTCGTAACCTTGATGAACACGTCGCTCATATTACCACGACTACTCCCCACACAGACAACCCTCAAAATGATCAGCGCTTATCATCACGAGATGTCGCACTTCTAGAAGTGGTCAGAATGGTGCTTGCCAAATACTAACATTTATAATTGTTTTTTTAAAGTCTTTTTCAGAATGATAATGAGTTGTTACATCATTCTTTTGATCTTGCACTGTGCGATAATAGTCACACCCCATCCAGCCAGCAATCTTTTGTGACGTGATGCAGCACTCTTTGAGAAGATCAAGGACGTATCCGACTCCTCATCTAGATGGACGATTACTCTTGTCACTTCCTTATGGCCACCACAGACGGAATTGCAAGATACTATGTGCTCGTTTAGCATAATCAGTCAGTATATCACTGAGATTATTAATACTTACATTGTATTACAACTTCATTTTTATGTGTTTTATCGACCATGTTGAGTAGAGAGACATTACAGTTACTAGAAACCTTAGTTGCCAGGCAAACTAGTTTTTTAATACTGTAAGTAGATATCATAGAGCTAGTACACCTGTCATTGGTCAAGCTCCAGTTTTTTGGGGGGACTTCCACTGATGACAACATAAACAGCCTCGCATTACACGTACGTACGATCACAGACAATCCACAGCTCATACACCATGTCCTAAATGCGAGTCTTATAATTGTAAATAATATGTATACAGCTGTTAATTCTAATTGACTGCACATCAATCTTATGCAGAGTATCGTTACACAGTTAGTAAATTTTTCTAACTCTGTGAATCAGACATTGTATAATGACACACAGCTATGAGATTTCTTTTTATATGTATTGGCTATTTTGATAAAGCCAGAGATGTTTTTTCATATCACAAACACGATCACCACATTTCGTTTCTCAGACCTTCACCTCATTTTTTAAATACATATATCATCTACACTTCCACATTCACTTCAGACACCTCCACTTGATTTCCATTATGTATTTTTATGTACGAATTTCTTGACGTTGATGCCATATTATCACATGATATGTTTTTTTTTACTTTTGATACATGTTCCATCAACAGTTGTTGATAATGTTTTTGAGTTATTTCGTATTCATAATAGTATTATACCGCTTCCTTCCCACATATCCTACGTGATAGTTTCATTAGTTCATTACCATATTACATAATGTGCGCCTATAGTTTACTAAGTCACGTGTTTGTAAGGTTTTCTATGATGGTAATTTACTGTTTTCACATAATTTTCAATTGTTTTTTTTTTATGATGTCATGATTATATACTCTTGTGTTTTTAGGAAGTAATTTTGTTTTAGATTTTAGGTTAGATAGTACGAAAATGTCCCCCTCTAGGATACATTTTTGTAGCCCCAGGACGTATGGTACAGTACGGCGAATACTAACGCAAGTTTACACGTTAGTATTAGAAATAAAGTCGAAAGACTAGCAAGTATAATTACTGGTCAAAGAAAGATAACTCTTAGAAATTAATAGTAAGATAACTATTACAAATTCATAGTTAGCTCCCCTTAATCAATAGGCAAAGAGCTAGGCATTGTTGACACTTGAGGGTGCGCAGAAAGATTTGCACGGACTGAGTGTTTTTTAACAGTCTAGAACTAGCTTGCGAGCGAGACACCTGAGTCTTGCAGATCGGTGAGTTTTCCTTGTTAAAAGTCGAGAACTATCCCTTTCTGCAAGTGTAACCTTTTTCACACGACTAAGTCAAGATATTATGTCGGAAGAATTTTATACGGTTTGTACGCCCCGTTATGTTGTGTGAACATTTTGATAACTTTTATCTATGAGCTTACAAAGTGTCAGTAGAAGCCGCCATTGTTTACAAATGACATGGAACAGTATTTCATTGAGACTGTCGTTTTACAAAGGAACAATGCTCTTTTTGGATGTGAACCCTGACCGTTTTTAGTCAGGTTATTATGTTATGTCCATTACATGAACCTTATAGTCCAGTTGGACTTGTAAATAAAACGGATTGTTTATAAAACCAGTGAGTCATTTGGTTAAGCATGTCGTAGTGAAAGGTGTCAAGGAGAATAGATAACGTGACAGCCTGCTGTGAGTACTAAGAGCTTGGGTTGCAATCATCTTTCATTCGGGTACCAACAGCTCTGGTGGTAACCAGTTACACTCGAGAGATTCCCATAACAATCACCAAAACATAATGCAAAATGGTGACATATGACTAATGAATATTATCTAACAGCCACACATGTATAAATAGTGCTACTCCCCTGTCACACAACTTGCATACGGGACCTCCTATATTTCGAACTTATCCGAGAAGGCTAGGCATCTTATCTCACTACCCGGGATATCAGACAGAGTATGGAACCATGGGTTTGAAAAAAACGTTTCGTCAGTTATGTTCCTTCTACTTGGAGCGAGTTCGGTACCTTTAGACTTAAAGGCGGACGGCTTACACCTTAGCCACTCTGACCCCGAAATATCTAAGAACAGTTAATACATAGAACCACCGCTGCTGGCGAATATAAATGCTTAGCGCAAGCTGACTGCACGGACACCAGCTTCAGAGGTGGCTACCTTGCTCTGTAAGGAGCTCTAAAAATGTAATAATAATGAACCTAGTAGAAGGGGGAAGCATAGGAGTCTGTCATAAAGCAGCCTTAGTAAAGAGATGTGACACTGAGGGGACTGATAATGGAAGAACCGCACGTAATGGCTACAGCGTTGTACTGGCGACCAGGTTTTCATGGTTCACACCCGGGCGTCAGCGTTTGAAGGAATGTTTACGACCGGACATTTGACTGAATAACCTGAACGGCTCCTGCATATAAATTCCGTGTGGATGGGAAGGAGCGAAGCTCCTGACCGGGTTGGAAGGAAAGTCCACTGACCCCCCAGCCTCGCAATAACATGTCATTGGGCCAAAAGAGCTGGAAAGCTCGAGTGCCGCTGGTTAGAAATAAAAAATGGAAGAACCAACTCGGCAAGAGAAGATCAACAACTGATTGGTACAAAAAGTGACATTATCCTGTTAGGCACACCTTCAGTTAGCCTCACATAGTTTTATTTCGCACAAAAATGTGCAAGACTATATACTAATGGAAATACTTGGTTTTCTAGAATGGACGGGCAGGACAGGGACTAATTCACACTGTTATTCGAAAATTAACGCCGCACTATTTTCAGCGGCTTCTTTTTCACGTTTCTGTATACATGACATTCCAGTGCTTTTGTGGTCGTTAAGGGATGGAGAATTTGCCCGAATTTTAGCTCGGTCTAGGGTTCATTGTTGTTAAAAAAGATGTGATAATTCGTGTATTTTGACTTGGTTCTCCATACTTTTGATTTGGTTTAGAATGTCAAATATTATGGTAACCACTCTTCGTGTCTGAACCTTTCTCCTTTCAAATTATTCAAATATTGAATAACGTTGAGAAATCATGGAACGAACTGGTATTAACTGGAGAAACTTCTTGGCTTAGACGATATTGCGAAACTTTAATAAACACTAGGTACATATTCTCAACGTTACAATTACAATAATGGCATGTATGCTCCACCTCCATTTTTACAGTCTTGCTTTCTCTAAGTTCAACTTTCTTAAATTATATCAAAAGAAGTATCAAAAAAGACAAGAGGAAGTATATTGAGGAGTTGGCAAGAGTGGTAGAAGATGCTGCAGCCAAAGGAAATATGAGAGAACTGTACAACAGCACAAAGAAGCTAACAGGAAAATAAAAGCAAACAAGTTGCCTCATAAAAGACTAGAATGAAAACTGCTCAGCAATCTACAAGAGCAAATGAAGAGGTGGACAGAATATTTTGAGGACCTTCTCAATAGACCAGCCCCACAAACCCCCCCCCCCCCCCCCCGGACATCCAGCCAGCAGAAGGAGATTAACGGTGAAAGACCAACGAAGGAAGAAATAAATAAAGCCATTAAGCTTCTAAGAGATGGAAAAGCGGCTGGAACTGATTGATGGCATTCCAGCAGAGGCCATAAAAGCAGATATCGACACGCCTACAGAGATATTATATAAATTACTTGGTAAAGACTGGGAAAAGGGAGAGATGCCAGTAGAATGGAAGGAAGGATATCTGGTTAAGTTCGCTAAGAAGGAAAATTTACAAGAGTGCAAAAATTATAGAGGAATAATGTTACTATCAATGCCAGGAGATGTATTAAACAGGATTATCCTCGAGAGATTAAAAGAGTCCATAGACAAGAAACTGAGAGACGAACAAGCAGGTTTTCGACAAAACAGATCCTGTACAGACCAGACAGCCACTTTGAGAATAATAGTTGAACAAAGTCTGGAATGGAATTTACCACTATACATTGGATTTGTGGACTACGAAAAGGCATTTGACAGTGTAGACAGAGAATCACTTTGGAAATTGATGGGGTATTATGAAGTTCCCCTGAAGATCATTAATTTAATATAGAAAACATACGAAAACATGACATGTAGGGTTCTTCATGAAGGACAGCTTACAGAACCGTTTGGGATAAGAACAGGAGTGCGACAGGGATGCCTCTTGTCTCCATTTCTTTTCTTATTAGCAATAGACTGGGTTATGAGAACATCGACAACACACAACAGAAATGGAATCCAGTGGACTCCGACTAAGCAGTTGGATGATCTGGATTTTGCTGATGACTTGGCCCTTCTGTCCCATAACCGTAATCAGATGTAGGACAAATTGAAAACACTCGATGAGAGGTCACAGCAATTGGGTCTGAAAATATACAGAGAAAAGACAAAAATAATAAGAATAAATGCAGGTAATGATAACGGGGTTGAACTTGAAGAAACACCAATACATGATGTAGAATCGTACACATATCTTGGCAGCAATATAGACAAAGTGTGAGGGACAGACAGGGATATCAAACTAAGAATACAAAAAGCAAGAGAGCTTTCATTGCATTGGGAAATATATGGAGATCAAGAGAAATCCTATCCAACACGAAAATAAGAATCTTCAACTCAAATGTGAAGTCAGTCCTATTGTATGGCTCTGAGACATGGAGAACAACAAAGACAACAACCAAAAAGCTACAGATTTTCATAAATTGGTGCTTGCGTAGAATAGAGGGATTAAAATGGCATGAGAAGGTTACCAACGTGGAACTGAGGACAAGAACTAGACAAGTGCAAGTGGAACAAGAGATGAGAAGAAGACGATGGCAATGGATAGGACACACTGAGGAAACCTGTTGATAGCATTTCAAGACAGTCCTTGTTCTTGAACCCCAGGGCAAGAGAGGCAGAGGTAGACAAAGAAGCACACAGAGAAGAGAGCTGGAAACAGGTGTGAAAAGGATGAGGAGAACGTGATGGCACGTGACAGGATGACTTGGCATGTGTTTGTTGAAGGCCTATGCTCCTTTGGGAGTGGAGGGTTATGAATGAGTAAATGAAAAAGATATGTATTCTTTACTGAATCTATTTGACAAATATTTATATCTGTGCTTCATCAGCTAGAGAACACACAATCTATATCTCAGGTTCATCGACTTCGCAACACCCTTGAACATAGTTCGATGTAAATTTGACAAAAATTATTATTTAAAAAAAAGACTAAACGAGAAACCGATAAAAATTTAACAACAATATCTGTCCAGACAAAAACATTGTTTAAAAATGACATTGACGTGTTCTTTCATTGGCTCTCTCGTCAACACAATCTAATCAAGTGACGTGCCGGGTGACGCAGGTAAACATTGCACTTAGTGAGGACTTCTTCCAATGCTATATTGTTTATTCATACAGTATTCTGCTTTTGGTTTCGGTTGTGGCATAGATATCCAGTTTTAGAACTATGTGGCAGGATTGTCTCTCCTGTTTTGCATTAATGGTCTAACAATGGCCTTACTTAGAACTAACTAATGAGAGTCTTCAAAAGTATCCATATTCCCTCCAGATTACTCTTTGCAGAGATAAAAAAAGGAGTCACACAGGATTTTAAAGAAAAGAAGCATAACAACTGAGATCATCTAAGCTATCATGAGCATATTATTCTCCCGCCCCTTCTGTGAAATAATATATTTTCGCTCGTATTTCTGAGCCTTCAACAGAAGGTGATTCAGCAAATTCTTAATCTAATAGCTCTATCTGGTTATGCATTTATAACAATATGAGCCATACGGGGCAGACACACACTTCACTCAATAGAGATTAATCCAACTATAGCTTTACAGTTACAGATTACTTACTTACTTAGTCGTTCCCCTTCTACCGTGAGGTGTAGAGGTTTGGAAGAGAGAGCGCCAGACTATCCTATCGGATGTCTTCCTCCTGGCCTGGTTCCATTCTAGTCCTCGGTCCATCAAAGATTTTCTAATGTTGTCCTCCCAGCGGACTCTGGGTCGTCCTGGGGGTCTGGATCCCTGGCTCTTTGTTTCCCATGCTTGTCGTGGTATCCGATCTTCTCCCATTCTGCAGACATGGCCAAACCATCTTAGTTGGGACTGTTCTACTTGGGTCTGCAGGAGGTGGGATTTTAGGCTTTGACGTATCGTTTGGTTGCGGACCATGTCTCTTCTTTTTACTTCAACCACCTTCCAGATACCTCATTTCTGAGGTTTGAATTTGGCTTTTGTGGGTTGTAGTCATTGCCCATTACTCGCATCCATATGTCAAGACTGGGACATAGGTGGGGGGGAATACAGCCATCTTCGTTTTCTTACAAACCTCTCTCTTGCTGAGGAATCCTCGATTTATGGCCTGAAAAAGTCTCCCAGCTGCTGATTTTCGAGTGGCCAACTCTTCTTTGATGCCTCCCTTTTGGTCCATGATAGATCCTAGGTATTTAAAGTGGTCGACTTGCTCCAGGACTTGTTCTCCCAGCTTAATATGATGTCTTCTTTCGTCTCTTGATATCACCATGGATTTTGTTTTAGAGCTGCTTATGACCATCCCTCTCTTCTCCAGCTCTTCCTTCCGGACTTGCAGGTTGGGTTGGAGATGTGAATCTGATTTAGCAATCAGGGCAACATCATCAGCAAATGTCAGCTCTGAAATACAGACCTGTCTCATCTTCTAGTACCACACTGAATACTTTCTTGTTCTCTTCTTGCATGCCTTGATGAAACGTCCATGAGGAGTATGAAAAGATAAGGTGACAGGATATCACCTTGTCTTACACCAGTGGTGGTCCTGAACTCTTCTGACTTATGGTTTGTTGTCCTCACATAATTTCTGCAAGACTTGTAGAAGCTCTGTATAGCATGAATCAGAGGTACTAGAATGTTCTTCCTTGCCAAACAGTCCCAAAGTTTGCTCCAGCCTTTTCCCGATCTATTGTGACCGCTTGGCCTTCCACGCTAGCATTATCTCTACTACTTCCACGCTAAGCATTTATACGTGCTATAATATGCTACATATAAGAATGACAGACCTCAAAAGCAAATAAGACGTTTTTACACAAAACGCAGTATCATTCAAAGTTCAGTTGGCAGTTACTGCTCTGACAGGGCAAACATAGGTCAGTCCCAGATAATAATGAATGGGTTTTATGCGCGGAAAGTGGGAAATGAATGTTTGTGTGATCTGGTTTTTTTAAAAATCCAATTGTTGAGTTGAAAAAGATCACACATGTGAAAAAAGTCGAAATAACAGAAAGTCGTGTGCAAAAAGTCGAAAACAGAGAGTCGTGTGCAGAAATTGTACCGTGTGAAAAAAACGAGTCGTGTGGAAAAAGGCGGGAAAAAAAGAAGAAATAGTATAAATAGAAGAGGTGTGGGCGATAAGAGGGTGATTTTGTGATTTT
The DNA here is from genome assembly GCA_024509875.1 of Oreohelix idahoensis. Taxonomy (NCBI): domain Eukaryota; kingdom Metazoa; phylum Mollusca; class Gastropoda; order Stylommatophora; family Oreohelicidae; genus Oreohelix; species Oreohelix idahoensis. The sequence goes on along the minus strand of JAMPIV010018257.1, from coordinate 58,957 downwards.
AGTATTTATGATTCCAATGATTCCATGATTTTAGACTAGAGGATTTTACAGATGATGTTAGGTGAACTTCGTCTTTGAGGTTATCAAGACCAGTTTATTTTTCTGTTGGATGTATTTTTCCTTGTGGATATATGTATATTTTCCTTGTGGATAAACAACCAATCATGGTGAAAATACCAGTACTTGTCTAATGACGTTCAATAAAACATCTGATTGAATTTTCTACATTTGCTGTTTGTGGAAATTTACAGTAATTTCTTTTGGATATACGTTGTTGTGCTGAAACTGTTTTGCTTATCACCACACTCAAAGGGAAGAACATTCCTGGGTTAAAAAAATTAGTAAAGGTCAAGTATTACCACCTCTGGCGGAAGGCCAGTTAGCACTTGAACCGCAACAACATATGAAAGATTGACTTTGACTAAATAAAATCTATATAACTACTAGTGCCGTATAACCTACAACATACACGGCCAAATATCTTCAAATCGATGCCGTAACCAGCTCGGTTACATGTTCAAATTGATGCCGTAACCAGCTCGGTTACATGTTCAAATTGATGCCGTGACCTGTGCACAAGTAACTGACGCGGGCATATATCTTCAAATTGGCGCCGTGACCTGCCCATTTTTCTTGGTGAAAGCAGACAGGCATAATCACTATAATGGATCCAGGTCAAGAACAATAGCAGCAACAATAGCAGCAGCAACAACAAGCGTTGTATACACTACAGCAACAACAGCAACAACAAAATGCGTTAAATGCACAGCAGCTACAACAGCAACAGGAAATGCAACAGGCAAACGTCCATCCTGCTAACATACCTGTTGCGCGCATATTCTTTTGTGTGGCGCACAGATTACTGTAAATACGCATACAAATGTAAAATGTATTTATTTGTCTGATAACAATATATTTCTCTTTGAATTCGCGATTTTCAGTCTAAAGGGACAGAACTCAGATTAGGCGATGTGTATTCATTCTGTGAGTTATCGGTTCTTGTATCTTTCCTGAAGATCGAACTAAGCGTAGGAATCTAGGTTTACAGCGATCTATTCTGTGTTTGGTTAGAAATAGATTGTTCTTGCTTCAGAATATCTATGGCCCGAATCTATGTGTAGTTCTTGTCTATGTAGGACGAGTATGTCTTATATCTTGATATTTTAGTATGTTTAATTGGAACTATTTTTCCTTGTACTGTACTTTGGGGTCAGGTGCTTTCGGCGCAGGTAGATAGGTTAGAGAGTTCTTCGGTGATGAAGGAGCCTGGCGGGACGTCATGTCTTAGACCTGTCCAAAGTTTGTGATCTCTTCGATTGATTATGGGGACGAAGATAGATTCTTCTAGGATTGTTAGATCCATGAGTTCCCCAGTGTTGATTCAGTAACGCCAGGAGAGTGTTTTGTGTTTGCTAGTATATTTCGTATGGCAAGGTAAAGAACTGTTCACTGAACTCTTTCATTCCTAGGCTCAGATGGGCAGACGTCGATATGAATTTACCCATGTATATATGTCGGGACGACATGTTATCTAGCAGCACTGAATATGTTTATATGCAGCAATTATGAGGACAGAATATGCTGATTCTTATAGAATCATTTATTGTTGATGAACAAAGCTTCGATTGAAGATTTGCTATACATCCGTATAGTGAGCGATGCTCAACAGGGAACCAGAAGCCATTTTGGAATTCTATTTATTTTGGAATCCTACTTATTGCCGATCATCAATCAGAGAATTGGAATGCCTCCTTATTATCAGGTGATGATTAAGAGATCACAGTTATAAAGAAAACCCAGTACTAGTGGGTTAACATTATCGTCACAGAGATTTGCTGTAATTTACCAAAAGGAATCTTCGCTAGAAAAGAGGTCCTGTTTAGGAGTCAAGTTTGAACAGTATTTATTAACTGACATGCTCGGTCAGTAAGGCCTTATGATGGTATTTATAAACAATGGAAATCTAAGTGCTGGTATACAGATGTTCCATTGCAATGTTATTCAACATGAATGATAATTTATGATGGTAGACCATTGATCAACACTATGCTGTTTATGCCGACTTGTGTTCCTGTAACGATGCTCGTACTGTCCATGTGTACGTCCTATTAAAGAATATGAAACGACCATAGTAGTCCAGCCATCCTTGACTTCCACCTGTGACTGGAGTGAGTGACCTGTGCACTTGTCGAACTATCATCCATTCGCGTTTGTCATTATTGATGTTCACACTCACCCATTGCACCAGTATACACACACTAACAGTACACCTTGGCAGGGCCCCAACAGTCGGTAACCTGACCTATGTACCGAACATTGTGACTGGAAAAGCTTTATCAATGTGGTGGCACTTTACCCAAGCATCTACACAATAAGTGCGTTTATCAACTGGTGGGCCAGTTTCCTGGGTCAATCTGCACAGTGGACATTGGCGAAGTCAGCTACTGAGACCAGACGGTTTTCTGTGGCCTGATACGACACACAAGCAGTACAACTCTACAGTTGAAGTCAGCATGACCTGCCCTATCGATCGTATGCTGTAAATAGGTCAGCGTTCGTTAACAGACGGTGTTTACATAGAACAGACAGCGTAGCACAGCAAGTTTGTTTACAAGTGAATATTTAACTGTGTTGATGAGAAGTACTATCGAACTGAGAAGTCTACACGTCAACGGTGGATCTTCTTGTGTTTTTATATTACTGAACTTTGTAATAAGTTTAAAACAGAAAGCTATTGTTTATTAAAGTGGCAGTTTGTTTTCTTTGGAAACTGAACCATATTAATGTAATACTGAGCCTTCTCTGCAGACACTTCTACAACACATGTCATTATATTATATGCATTTATATGACATATATGTATTTATGTTTAATGCTTACATGTTTGCATATTATTTGGGTGTCTATGTCGTGGGTGGTTGGTGAGGACTAGTATAGGATATACCGAGTCATATTGGTCCTATATTAGTGTTCTATAGGGAGCAATTTTCTTGGTTGGAAATTTGCTGCAACATCTGTTGCAATATCTGTTAGCTGTGACGATCTGTACCCATTGTTGTTTTTGTAATATTTTTTGTTCTTCAGTTTTGTTTTGATTTGTTCGTATTTGTAGATCTACCCTGTCCTATAATTTAGTTTTATACACCATTTATATTTATAAACTGTGGCGTTATTTGTTTTGTTTATTCCTTTGCAGTTATCATCACAGTTTCTGTGATTAGTTTCTTTAGTTTTCTACTTAATTTAGTTGATTTCTGCAAATGTTTTCGTATTAGTTTTCTTGATTGTCTTTTGTTTATGTATGTTGTTGATTGACATATACTATAAAATATACTTGATCATACACTACTAGCTATGTAGTGAACTTATGAGAAATAATCAACTGATGACTAATTGCTGTTACTAGAGGTACACAAATGATTATACAAGACCTTATTTAAAGGCTTGTTTCCAACAGAGATTGGGATTGTGAGCTAATTAATCAAGTTCATTTAGAACTTGTTCCTGTTTATTGGGAAATAGATTACATTATTGTTTCAAGTGATTGCTATCATTATTAGACATCATGTCTACATTGGAATACTTTATTGCACAAGGGAAATCCCTTGATAAGTCTGGTAAAGAATTAGAGGAGTTTGCAACTGCTCAATTTGCAATGGTATTAAAGTCAGACGAAAAGAGGCAAAAAGAGGAAAATAAATGGAAAGCAGAAGTTGAACAAAAGAAGATAGATGCTGAGAATTTAAGATTGCAGATGCAAGATGAGGAGAAAAAAGCTGCTGCTGAGGAGAGAAAGCTTCAGATGGAAGAAAAAAAATTTGAAGCTGAACAAAAGAGATTAGACAGAGAAGCTGAGCAGAAAAGATTAGACAGAGAAGCTGAGGAGAGAACAGCAATGAGAGAACATGAACATCAAAAAGAACTTTTAGCATTTGAGTTAGAAAAATTGAAATTGACAAATATGAGTAATGTTAATCAGTCAAATGGTAATAGTGGTAAACCCTTTACTTATAAGGTCAAGGTACCAGCGTTCAATCCTTCCAGGGACGATATTACATTCTGGCTAGATCGTTTTGAACGTTCTTGTCGAGCTCATAATGTGGATAAATCACAGTATGCTAATCAGTTGTCAGAAAATTTGAAAGGTGATTCTCTGACTAGTTTAAGTTTGGTTGAAGAGGCTGACAAGGATAATTATGATGTTATTAGAGCAGCTTTATTGAAAAAATATCAGTTAACTGAGGAAGGTTACCGTATTTTGTTTAAGAAAATGGTACCTGAATCAGGGGTAGAATTCTCAGAATTCATTGCAAGGACACGTCTTACATTTAATCGTTGGATTGAATTGTCCAAAACAGAAAAGACCTATGAAGCCCTTATGGACTTGCTGCTCAGAGACAAGATTATGTCAAGTGTTAATAAACCATTCCTGGAATTTCTACATGAGCGTAAACCCAAGACACTAAAAGAAATGGAAGAATATTGTACCCAATACGTCATGGCACAGCCGGACGTAGCTTTTAGCAATGCTAATGTTAAAGAAAGTATGCCAGTTGCATCAGCAACACCATACAACAGTAATTATTCACACAAATTTCAGGGACCACAAAACAGGTTTGATAAAAAGGGTAACCATAATAGTTATCAAAACCAAGGTAACCAATCATTTCAGGGTTCTTCTGCAAAGAACTGGAGACGAGCTGACAGCCCTCGATTCAGAGGTGGTCATAATTATAGGAACTTCCGCAGAGGAAGTCATTATAGGAACTATCCAAGTCATCCATCATGGAGACAACAAGATCATAATTATAGAGATACTCATTATAATGAATATGATAATGGTAACCATGAGAACTATGACTCAAACCCATATAGGGGTTACAATAGAGGAAACAATAATGATTACAGAGGCAATAATAATCGAGGTAGATCACAATACAAAAACATAAATCACATTATCAAGCAAACTCTGCACAGCAAGAGTCACATGAAGCCTATAAACAGACTAAAGATAATAATGACGCTAATAATATGGCATGTTCCGCTTTTGATTTTGGGAGAGCATCTCAGTGCCCCCAATGCAAAACATTATTTGAACCAACTACGGTGTCCACTTTAAGTTGTGGCCATCCTCTTCCAGCTCTTCCTGCGTCAGTCGTTCATGACGGAAGAGGTTCTCTTCTCTTATATAGAGATTTAGTAAATGACAATCCAGTCTCAGTTCTTTTTTATTCTGGATGCACTACAATTGGTGTTAGGCAGTCGCTTGTAGATCCTTCTCGTGCCACTGGAAAAGTAGTCAAATGTGTAACGTTCGGCGGCACATTAGAGAAATACTCTACTGCTATCATTAGGATTGCTTCTCCTTTCTTTACAGGAGATGTACACGCATGTCTTCTGCCGAATCCGATCGCTGATCTTATCATCGGTCGTATTCACGGAGTCAAAGAATGCACTCCACAACAAATTTCCGTTTGGGAAAAACAAAATATGCAAACTGCTAATGCTGTAGTCACTAGAGCTCAAGCTCTTAATATGCCTCAAACTTCATCTACTGAAGATAATAAAGGGCATAACCAAGAGGATCCCTTGGTAATTTCTCGTGACTCGTTTATAAAACAGCAAGAAGATGATACGACTCTAAAGAAATTCTTCACTCTTGCAACAAAAGGTGATCCGAATAAAGATACAAAGCGTAAATCTTGGATTACAATGAAGAATGGCGTACTTGTACGTATGGTGCAAGACTCCACCAAGTCAAGTCATTCTCAGATTCTTGTTCCCAAGAATTTGAGAGTTAAAATTTTGCAGCACGCTAACGACTCTCAGTGTGCTGGACATATGGGTTTTTCCCGTACAAAGTCAAGAGTTCTTGCGGCTTTCTTTTGGCCTTTTGCGAACAAGGACATACGGATTTATTGTCGATCTTGTATAGTATGTCAAGAAGTCAAATCCAAAGGCACGCCATGCTGCACCTATTCAGGCTGCAGACATTCCTATTAGACCATTTCAGAAAATGGCGATAGACATCATTGGTCCATTTAAGATCAAATCTGCTAGAGGACATCAGTTTATCTTAACGTGTGTGGACATGTGCACTCGTTGGCCAGAGGCTATTCCTCTGAAGAGCATTACTACTGCTGACATTGCAGATGCTGTTTGGCTTATATTTTCTCGTCTGGGATTCCCCGGAGAAATATTATCAGACCATGGCACCCAACTAATATCGGATACCATGTCTCAAGTGATGTCGACTCTGTCGATAGAGAGATCTTTGAGTAGTATCTATCATCCTATGTCCAATGGGATGGTCGAACGGCTAAATAGAACACTCAAAAACTTACTAGGTAAGATAACTGAGGATCATCCTCAAGATTTGGACAGGGTTTTACCCGCGGCCCTCTTTGCTTACAGAGAGGTTCCCAATGAACATACAGGAATTTCTCCCTTTGAACTTGTCTTTGGCGCGCGACCGCGTGGCCCTATGTCTTTGATTCATGATCTCATAACCGCTGATAATATTACCGATGACACAAAATCTTCTTACGAATATGTCATCGCGCTGAGACAAAAGATTATCGAAGCATGCAAATTGGCAACTTCTTCTTCTGAATTTGCTAAGCAGAAGGCAAGACAATTTGCCAATAAGAAAAGAACCTTACGACAACTTTGTCCTGGTGACAAAGCATTTGTTTTACTACCTTGTAGGGAAAACAGACTTCTTATTTCTTGGAAAGGTCCGTACGATATAATCTCGAAAATTTCAGATGTTGACTACATTGTCGATATTGATGGAAAGCATAAAACCTTCCACATCAATGTGCTTACGGAATTCCATGAACGTCCGGATTATTTACAGCCTATTTTCCAGGCAACGGACGATTCACCAGTCCAAAATGGTCATTAATCATCACTGTCCGTAATACAGGATGAGGAAGCAAGATTTTCGGATGTTAATCTTCCGCTTCCGATGATTCCACTTCATTCTAGTGAATCATGGAAAAACGTTACTGTTTCTCCGGATTTGTCTTTAGGGGAACAGGGACAAATTTCGGCTATATTACAAACATTTCAGGATGTCCTTACTGACATCCCTGGACAAACTCATGTCATTGAACATGACATTATTCTAACTGACCACAATCCTATTAGGGTCAGACCTCATCCTATCCCTATACATTTTCAAGCACAGGTTGAGAAGGAGTTGGATGAGATGATAGATTTAAAAATAATTGAACCATCCACATCTGCATATTCTTCGCCGATGGTTATTGTTCGGAAAAAAGACAATAACATACGTCTTTGCGTTGACTATCGCAAATTGAATCAAGTTACGAAGTTCGATGCTGAACCTATACCTTTACTAGAAGAGCTACTAACTAGGCTTTCTAAATCTCATTTTTTCACTAAACTAGATTTGTCTAAAGGATATTGGCAAGTTCCTTTATCTGAACACGCCAAACCAATTACGGCTTTTTCTACACCTAGAGGCCTTTTTCAATATAATTTCATGCCTTTCGGCCTTATGAACGCTCCAGCTACATTCGTACGCATGATGCGTCGAATTCTATCTTATCGGTCAGATGTCATCGCGTATCTAGACGACATCTGTCTTTTCAGTGATACTTGGGAAGATCACTATTCAGGGTTAGTTGAATTACTATCTACTCTACGCGAGTATAACCTGACAGCGAAACCCTCTAAAGCCTGCATTGGTTTTAGCGAAATTTCTTTCCTAGGCCATCGAGTGGGTCATGGTTTCCTAAAGACAGAGGACCATAATATCACTAAGATACTTAACATCTTTATTCTTAAGACTAAAAAGCAAGTGCGAAGTCTCTTAGGTCTTATTCAATTTTATGGAAGATTCATTCCGAATCTATCCTCTATCATGGCACCTCTTTCTACACTACTAAAAAAAAGGGTCTCCTAATATGGTCCACTGGTCACAAGAATGCCAGTCCTCTTTGGATAAGATCAAAACTTTGTTTTCATCACCACCCATTTTAGTGTTACCTACTACAGATAAGACATTTGTTCTTTGTAGTGACGCTTCATCCACTGGGATTGGAGCGGCACTAATGCAAGAGTACTCTGGAACTCTGCTTCCTGTAATGTATATCTCCAGAAAGCTTAATGCTGCAGAAAGGAATTATTTGGTTTTAGACCGTGAACTATTGGCTATGGTATAGTCAATTCTCAAATTACAAAGATTCCTTCTAGGCGCACACTTCATAGTAGAAACCGATCAGAAAGCTCTTACGGCTATACAGAGTAAGAATTTGAAGAGTTCGAGGTCTACTCGATATGCAATTGCTCTGCAACCTTTTCATTTTTCGGTACGAGCTATCAGATAATGTGATGGCAGACATTTTGTCTAGATGCTCACATGATTCCACTTAACTGTCTTGGACTTCTTAACACTTCCAACTCGACAACAGATTTTTCTTTTCTATATCAAGATAGATACACATTGTGAATTGTAATATAGTGATTGTATCACTACTATGACTACATTCATTGATATATATATTCACCGGTACTCGTGGATGATTTTTCTTTTTGTCAATCATGTACTTATAATGCTTAAATATTAAATTGTTTTATGCATTGTGTCATTGCAAGTATAGTAATATGCGTTGGTGACACCTCCCTGGAAACATTTATGCTTAAGGGAAATGCTTTCTCTGAGAGGTTGAGATGTATTCTCACCAGTCGATCTATATTTCGACTTTGCCTTAATTTGGCTTAAATAATTCCAGATATTTCTCATATGGGCAGTATTTGTGCGTTGGGAGCCTATTCTATGTGGCTCTCAGATGAAGAAAAAAATAATTTTCATTTTTTTCCCGGGGGGTGTGGTAGTCTGTTACGCACATATTCTTTTGTGTGGCGCACAGATTACTGTAAATACGCATACAAATGTAAAATGTATTTGTTTGTCTGATAAAAATATATTTGTCTTTGAATTCGCGATTTTCAGTCTAAAGGGACAGAACTCAGATTAGGCGATGTGTATTCATTCTGTGAGTTATTGGTTCTTGTATCTTTCCTGAAGATCGAACTAAGCGTAGGAATCTAGGTTTACAGTTATCTATTCTGTGTTTGGTTAGAAATAGATTGTTCTTGCTTCTGAATATCTATGGCCCGAATCTATGTGTAGTTCTTGTCTATGTAGGACGAGTATGTCTTATATCTTGATATCTTAGTATGTTTAATTGGAACTATTTTTCCTTGTACTGTACTTTGGGGTCAGGTGCTTTCGGCGCAGGAAGATAGGTTAGAGAGTTCTTCGGTGATGAAGGAGCCTGGCAAGACGTCATGTCTTAGACCTGTCCAAAGTTTGTGATCTCTTCGATTGCTTATGGGGACGAAAATAGTTTCTTCTAGGATTGTTAGATCCATGAGTTCCCCAGTGTTGATTCAGTAACGCCAGGAGAGTGTTTTGTGTTTGCTAGTATATTTCGTATGGCAAGGTAAAGAACTGTTCACTGAACTCTTTCATTCCTAGGCTCAGATGGGCAGACGTCGATATGAATTTACCCATGTATATATGTCGGGACGACATGTTATCTAGCAGCACTGAATATGTTTATATGCAGCAATTATGAGGAAACAATATGCTGATTCTTATATAATCATTTATTATTGATGAACAAAGCTTCGATTGAAGATTTGCTATACATCCGTATAGTGAGCGATGCTCAACAGGGAACCAGAAGCCATTTTGGAATTCTATTTATTTTGGAATCCTACTTATTGCCGATCATCAATCTGAGAACGGGAATGCCACCTTATTATCAGGTGATGATTAAGAGATCACAGTTATAAAGAAAACCCAGTACTAGTGGGTTAACATTATCTTCACAGAGATTTGCTGTAATTTACCAAAAGGAATCTTCGCTAGAAAAGAGGTCCTGTTTAGGAGTCAAGTTTGAACAGTATTTATTAACTGGCATGCTCGGTCAGTAAGGCCTTATGATGGTATTTATAAACAATGGAAATCTAAGTGCTGGTATACAGATGTTCCATTGCAATGTTATTCAACATGAATGCTAATTTATGATGGTAGACCATTGATCAACACTATGCTGTTTATGTCGACTTGTGTTCCTGTAACGATGCTCGTACTGTCCATGTGTACGTCCTATTAAAGAATATGAAACGACCACAGTAGTCCAGCCATCCTTGACTTCCACCTGTGATTGGAGTGAGTGACCTGTGCACTTGTCGAACTATCATCCATTCGCGTTTGTCATTATTGATGTTCACACTCACCCATTGCACCAGTATACACACACTAACAGTACACCTTGGCAGGGCCCCAACAGTCGGTAACCTGACCTATGTACCGAACATTGTGACTGGAAAAGCTTTATCAATGGGGTGGCACTTTACCCAAGCATCTACACAATAAGTGTTTTTATCAATACCCTTACCTGTAGAGGCCGAACCCACAATGACCGCGTTGCAACGTATAACAGACACGCTATCCAATGTAGAACACTATAATAAATATAACCAAATTCGCTCGGTAATAACCCCCTTCACGGGCGATTCTAACAAATTTAATGAACAGACACAGATAAGAGTTCAACAATACATATTGCTGGAGAGAACCAGAGATCAACAATACATATTGCCAGAGAGAACCAGAGATCAACAATACATATTGCAGTAGAGAACCAGAGATCAACAATACATATTGCCGGAGAGAACCAGAGATCAACAATACATATTGCCGGAGAGAACCAGAGATCAACAATACATATTGCCGGAGAGAACGTGAGATCAACAATTCATATTGCCTGAGAGAACCAGAGATCAATAATACATATTGCCGGAGAGAACCAGAGATCAACAATACATATTTCCGGTGAGAACCAGAGATCAACAATACATATTGCCGGAGAGAACCAGAGATCAACAATACATATTACCGGAGAGAACCACCGATCAACAATACATATTGCCGGAGAGAACCAGAGAGCAACAATACATATTACCGGAGAGAACAAGAGATCAACAATACATATTGCCGGAGAGAACCGAAATCAACAATACATATTGCCGGAGAGAACCAGAGATCAACAATACATATTGCCGGAAAGAACCAGAGATCAACAATACATATTGCCGGAGATAACCAGAGATCAGCAATTCATAATGCCGTAGAGAACCAGAGATCAACAATACATATTGCCGGAGAGAACCAGAGTTCAACAATACATATTGCCGGATAGAACCAGTGATCAACAATACATATTACCGGAGAGAACCAGAGATCAACAGTACATATTGCCGGAGAGAATCAGAGAGCAACAATACATATCGCCGGAGAGAATCAGAGAGCACACCACATAACTACAATAGAAGATCCCAGATCAAGTATCGAGACAACAGCAACAACACGGGTCGCATAGCCACTGTCGACAGCCACTGGAACAGTCTCAATAAAAGAGATTGTCGCAGTGCAGTCAGAAATTTTATAAATGGAATAAAACAACGAAAGATATGGGAAGTAAATAATGTTACAACGACTGACCAACAAACATGTATGATAACAACAGAAGATGCACTAACAACACATATCAGTCCTCTAAAACAATGGAGAAAACAACTTAACAGACATCACCAGGTCGGTTTTCTGAAATCAAATGAGACGCAATGGGCCCCCATGATCAATAGTCAACCTAGAGAAATGCACAAACTGCAAGTGAATAAAATAAAGATGATTTCTATCGAAACACAAACAGATGTTAACAGGTAAGTCAGATACATGACCCATTGAACACCCACACATCGTCTAGGCACATTCCAACAGCAGTAAGACAGTCGCCGAGGCAGACAAATTCCCAAGATAGCACAGTCACTGAACCACGCACATCCGACAGTGAAGACGATATTCCCCTCGCTGAGTTACGCGAAAGACTGGAATATCGAAATACGAGGTTACAGGCCGAGCAAGTTACTCCAGAACACCCTGACACCACGATAGATTCCTGCCAGCCTATTGGACAACAAACATACAATAGAAATGAACAACCTTCAACAAGCAACTACCACTCTGATGAACAATGGGATAGTGAAGACGAGACGCCCCTGCAAGTGATTCACAGTAGAGCAATTTACAACATCCAGTATACTGAAGATAATGATAAAAACGCAGACAGCGCTACATGCACACTTGCGGCAGATATTATTCTTCCATCACCTCCATTGAGACACAAATCTGACCTAGATAGAGCAGGTCCCGAGAGAGACCACGAAAGTATGAACAGTCCAGACAACACCGAATTTCAAACAGCAACGAAGCGCCCACATTTTGGTACAACAGATGACTCCCCCCATTAACAAAATTTGTCCGGTTACTTCAAGAGCAAGTACGTATGAAATTGCGAAGAAAACGCAGACAGCCCCACAACACGCAGCATGAGGTGCACCATTTCAACACTACTTCATCCTTACCCTCGACAACTGCAGCCACCCACCACTCGACAGTGCGAAATACGCCATCCCCTTGTGATCAACGATTGACGAGAAAAAAAAGTTATCTTGATGGAAATCGCCAACTTCCTCATGTCAAATTCGTAAACGTCCAGTTCAACGATTATTGGTTTATTGGAGAATCAATCTTCTCTAATAACAAAAAGGTACTCATCCAGCTATAGTACCCAACGAGTACTCTCTCTACAATAGTACTCTCCCTCGTTCCCCATCATCTAAAGTCACTAGTATCTTTTTTTTTTTTTTTTGGTAGGAAATTTTTTTTTTCAGAAAGATGTCAGCCTCAGTCAAGATCCTGCTGATGATACTGATGATATTGACAGTTACGACGTCTATAACACCCAGATATACTTACAAATTAATTATGGCGTGACGCCACTGTGTTTGAGTTTTATACAATTATTTCAGATTATTCGTCAACATGGACTGTCATGATGATTACATATTTTGCACCGCTACGTCATGATATTTAAGAACTTTCGCAAACATTCGCAGATCTACAACACTATGTTATCCAGGTTAAACAGAACTTTAAATTATCTCATTTCTACAAATGACACCACTTTTGCCTTTGAAAATCTTTATAATAGGACTTATGCTTTACAACAGTTTTTTTTCCCTTCTTGATGAATTTTGTGACAAAAGCAAACACACTGTACGCACACACATATTTTTCCTTTGTGACACAGAGTTTTTTTTTTTTTAATGTGTTAACTCACAGTTTTTCTTTTGTGTTATGGAAAGACCGTTTTATAATGTTCAATCGCTTCGAGAATGTATTTTAGCGATTTTTCTTAATGATGCTGTTTACAGCCTCAATGATCGTATATGACTACTCACATTATTCAAAACGACGACCCTTTTTCACAGATATATGACGAATCAGACGTCAAATTTATTCTTCCCTACACATCTAAACGCCTGTCCATCTCCTGTCACCTTCTCCGACATGCTCCATCACAGACGGAGCGTTTCTAAATCGACGCCCCGTTCCGAGCATTCCCTATTATTCAACAGTAATTTACCTATGTTAACGTGTCTATCAAATTCTATAAATACTTCTTCGCATTCCTGAGTCCAGTGAGACACACCAGAGGTCATGACCCGACACACTAGAGTGTCAAGGACTATTGATTTTGCCTAGCATAACTGAGCTAGTAGTTATCATTTCTGATGCTTCACCATGCTCACCATACAGGAGTTCTGAGAAATATTCTTTCCATCTTTCGATTACTTCCTCTGGGGCAGTAAGAAATTTGCCTTGCTTGTCCTTAATACACTTGAGAGGGCATTGTTTTTCCTTCCTCGTGTTCTTTAGGGTCTTATAGAGCAATTTCTGGTTTTATTACGCATCTTTTTCTAGCTTTTCTCCAAATTCTTCTCAGGACTTCTGTTTCCCTACTAACATCTTGTTCTTTGCTTCTGTTCTGAGTGTCACATATTCTCTATATTTCTCACATTTGTCCTGTTGTGTTTTTAGCTCCTAAGTATTGTTTCCATGCCATTTTCTGCTCTTTTATTTTCTCTTTGACTTCCTCTGTCCACCAAGGTGGGCTCTTTCTCTTGTTCCCACCACATGCTTCTGCAGCAGCTGTTTTAATGATGTCCTTGAATTTAAGCCAGAGGGTTTCCAAGTCATCAGGTTGTTCTTCTGTGTTGCTCACTGCTCATTCTTTGTTGGTTCACATCTATTGTATGCATGTGTGCGCTTATTGGGGACCTTTGTGTTTTTAATGTCCTTTAAAGCAGCTCGAAGAATTCCTCCTTGACCTCTGCTCTCCCATCTTAATTTTACCCGTACAGTATGACCAGGTTGACTATAGTTTCTCCTTCTTTTAGTTTTACAACCATAATGCGCTCCGAGACTAAGTTCCATCATGTGACGCATAATGGAAATATAGCCTACAGTATCCGACAGCCTTTCGTTACCTCGTGGTGTTCTAGGATTCGTTAGAAAAGTCGAGCATTTGACAGACTGCATTACTCACCTTTAATCCACGCCTCTTTTTCTTGAGACGTAAACAAACAGACAAATTAGCAACTTCCGCGACTTGCCAGTCCTAACGGGGATCGCATCTGGTTCGTTTACCTGAGTTTCAAACGCGATCGGATCTGTCAATCATTAGACACCAGACAGATGCACGTGGAAACTTTGGACCTCTTTTGAAGTAGCCGCACGGGCTAAAACAAATTCCCCGAGAATCCAGTGATGTTCGTACATACAGGGAAAGATAACTCTTTGATCTCGGAAGCGTGGAAAATCTCGGAAGGAAGCCCGTTACACGGTCTAAGCCTCTGTTGTCGATTAGCAACGGCCGACAGAAACCCTTTATCTGGGAAACGTAGTTTCAGATTTCTCTGCTAGGGAACAGAGTGTGAAAATTAACACCCTCTAGAGATCATCATAACATGATGGTATATAAACTGCGTCTTTTCAACATCTGTTATCAGTTGTCGCTCAGAATGTTTCGGAGAGTCTAAACACGTTATCTAGAACCATTGTGAATAGATGTGTTAATAGTTTCCAGGGGATTTCATTTCTGTATTTCTGGTAATATATAAATTTGTGCTTAAGCGTATTAAAGTGTTAACAGTTTTATCATCTTAAATTCACTGTAATTTTCTAGGTGTTAGAACTAGTGAAATAAATAACGCGTAGCTATTTGTGTACCAGTTGTTCAGTAATGATAATTTTTCCACCCGCTATTACACAGAAAGATACGGTTTAGCTGACTGAATTAAAAAGCTAGGTGACTGATAATTGACAGAATAGAATTCACGTTATATTTCATTGTGCGTAATTTTGTAAGTGACTGTTGTTTAAATATCATACGACTTAACAAACCGACGCCGACCCTCTAATAGCTACATAGCGACAGGCGATATTTGTTAAAGTGCGCGTATGGATAATTAAACGATAACCGACCAGATAGGAATAGGCTAGAGACACCGGGTGCTTATATGTAGATATTTTATTAGCAGTAATTGTTTCATAATGTTCCTCTATCCTTAGGCATGACCTGATCAACGGCGACCGGCGGTTTTTTATTTGGCTTTATCTGGGTCTATAATTTGGTCCATTGTGGTCTATGTTGGCCTTTTCTCCATTTACTGATTGTATTAAAGTTGTCTTCTTTTGGCTTACGCGTCTCCAAGTTCAGTTGTGAACAGGACCGGCCACAGAGACTAACTGACATGTTAATAGTAAATTTAACTGCACTATAAACACCAGAAAATATTTATGAAATTTTATCAGCCCACTGGGGTGTGAAAGACATAACTTTTCTCCCGACTTTTGACAGTCGTTTTTTCATCGAATTTATCCAGAAAGTTACGCTGTTTCAAAATCGGCACTCACCACAGAGACAGCCGATAGGATTTGCCACCATCACAAATTAACAATAAATTAACAGATTTTAGCAATCGGATGTTTTCCTACTATTTACTGTGAACACCAGATCTAAGAGAGTCTCGGCATTAACTATCTAAGGTGACATTGTTTATCCAGGACTCCACCACCAAGTTAGGCGTTTCCCTTATAAAATTTAACTATTGAAAGGAGGGTCTGGGGCCCAATTCGGAAGATAAATACTCTGGACCTTATATACATATTCATGGATTTTTACGTCCAACAGATTGTTTCACTAAGAATAGTGTAAGAAGCGAGATTGTTTTGCCACGTATGACAGAGAGAGAGAGAGTGAAATATTTTCTTTAGTGCATGAAACATTGTATCATCTGCACTCTGTTTGACTATTGTTTAATTTTATTGGATAACGTTTAGTGGGAACTGTGTTCTATCTTTCCTGTCTATACTGTAACCTAGTGCTAAACTTTTGACCTTTGGGGTTATTAACTTGTTGGGTTCTTATCTTCTCAATGAGGGGAGGGCACAGGTATTCTGTTATTTTTCTTTATATGCAATTCTGATGTATTTGATCTTTCTCATTTTAGATGTCTAATGATAATAAACAACAACAGAACTAAACTTTGTGTGTTGGTCAGACCCATACCCAAATTAACCATAGTTTTTTCACGTTTGTGTGTCTTGTTGTCACATAGCTGTGTGTGAGTGTTTAGTGTAAATTAAATTTCTCAATATAGGGAGGTGCAAGGGTTCTTGTGTCTTTATTCACCCACAGATTATAATTGTTGAAATTTAGTAGCCAAACGGAGCACCATACATTTTCTTAAATTTTTTTTTCTTAAATTCGCGCGAAAAATCTAACACCGTGTCATCGCGCGGCAAATCTCTCTCACAGTTCACCAAGAGAGATGTCGTCTTGGCTACTAGCACGATAACTGGTGCGCTCTCTCTTTCACTACGGCAATGTACTTGTGCGCTCTCTCTTCCTCTACGGCAATGCACTTGTGCGCTCTCTCTTTTTCTACGGCAATGTACTTGTGCGCTCTCTCTTCCTCTACGGCAATGTACTTGTGCGCTCTCTCTTTCTCCACGGCAATGTACTGATGCACTCTCTCTTCCTCTACGGCAATGTACTTGTGCGCTCTTTCTTCCTCTACGGCAATGTACTTGTGCGCTCTCTCTTTCTCCACGGCAATATACTTGTGCGCTCTCTCTTCCTCTACGGCAATGTGCTTTTGCGCTCTCTCTATCTCTACGGCAATGTACTTGTGCGCTCTCTCTTTCACTTCGGCAATGTACTTGTGCGCTCTCTCTTTCACTAATGCAATTTATCCATCCGGTTGTGTGGCAGGACATCAAAGGGATTATTCGTCTGGTTGGTAGATGGTGGTGGTAAGAGTCTCTCTTCTGTGGATTGAAGTTACGTCGATTTGTAGCAATGTAATTTATATGGTCCTGAGTAGGGAATGAAACAGCTCGATCGTTCTGTGATCTACATCGATTCGAAGTGTATGGGATTTTGCGAAGGTTGCTTACTCTACATCTTTGCAACCTGGGTTAATCTTGTATAACTAGGTTTACAGTGTTCCTCGTGGGGCTACGTTTTTCCTTAGGAGACTGTGTATTCCGATAGGCTTCTATAATGATCTCTTGATCAACCATATCTGGGTATTTAAACTGATAATCGATTTCTGGTTGTCTTCGTGTTTGATATTTGCGGGTGTTCTGATAATATTCTGTGCAATCCGTGTATACCATTTCTCTTTTCGGTGCTTCCAGGTATCCTCCGGTCAATTGTTTAGCATGTTTTGAACTCTCCGTATTTCTCCATGAGGGTATTATGGTGTGTCGAAGCACTTGCACTGAACCTTGGGGGCGGCGGGGGGTGTATTGTGTTGTTTGACGCGGGGACTGATGGGTATGGTTCTGCGAAGTGATGTTTTGTTTATGAAACCTCCTATCTCGATCAGTATTACCTCTAGACGTAACGTGCCATGCAGCAGAGTCAATGGGGTGGCGGGGGGTGTATTGTGTGGTCTGATGCAGGGGCGGGGATTGATGGGTATGACTCTCGCCTGCATTATGTCGGTCAGTGTTACCTTGTTTAGTTTTGTAGGTGTCTCGTATGGAGGATGATTGTACTTGAGCTATGATAGCACCTCTAGCAATGGTTGTCGTTTTACCAGATGTGTTGACTATCATAACCGCGAAGTCTCTGTTTGTTGTGACTTCTGCTATTCCTTCCGTAATAAAAAGCATTTGGTCTTCATTTATATCTTCTCTCGGTATGGGTTCCACGTAAATAGTTTATCCAGGTTTTATATATTGTGACGCTTTGATCCTACCCTTGACTATGACTAATGAATTTGGTAAGAGGGTAACCGGGGCTGTTAAACGAATCAATGATGCAATATGGATGTTCTACATATTCTTCATTTATTCTTACTTTCCGTAGATCAAAATATATCCGGGCTTGGTGTTTTGACAGAAAATCTCTTCCTAGGATAAAATTTCTACTCATGCCTCTAGTGATAACGAATGCATGCGTGATTGTCTGGCTCCCAATCTTAAATGTGTCATGGGCAATGACTAAGGATTTCAATTCTTCCCCAGTTACAGAGTCCATATATGTTCTGGAATGCTTGAACTGTGCGTATTTCTTTATTTGCTTATAAAGTTGTTCCCTTATGAGGCTTACAGATGCTCCTCTATGTATGAGCGCTCTGTAATTCCTGTTCTCAATGGTGATTAGACAGGAACTTGGGTCGGGATGTATGGTGACTTCATTTTGAGGGCTATTATTGTGAACTAATGGTGTTGAATCTCAAACGCTTCCTCGGCAGTTTAAAAGCCGAACATTTCTTGTCCTTATTGATAGCTTGCTTTCTGCCTTGTTAAAACGCCAGAAAGCTTATCAAAAGTTGAATGATGTATTTGGATTCCTTCGTCAGTTACAGTCGTTTACACCTGAAGAGGTGGTAACGAGATCATCGAATCTTATTAAATCATATCCGGAAGATCTGGAAGAAAGTCTTTGTGAAGAACTTGTGCAGTTTACAGAACTGTTGAAAACTGATCTTGCTTCTCATATTGGCACTACTCTAGACATTGTAGAGGTACAGTTTTACCGTTTGATAATTGACAATTCTTTGGAGTCTTGTTTTCCAAATGTAGAAATCGCCTTGCGCATCTATTTGTCACTAATGGTAACCAACTGCAGTGGAGAACGATCATTTTCAAAGCTGAAACTTATTAAAAATTAACTAAGGAGCACCATGGGTCAAAAGCTATTGTTACTTTTGATAATGATAATTACTATGCAAATTAAAAATGTATGTGTTCAAATATATTTGTGTTGTTTTATTGCTTTATTTTTATATAGGGCCCCTTTCTTAACATATGCTACAGGCCCCGTACTAGCTTAATACGGCCCTGCTTGCAAACGGTTTCTGTCTCTTGTTTTTATAGCACTAAAAACGTAGGGAGGATCAGAGCAAAATCAAAGCACTTAATACCAAATCGATAATGCAGCTGCGAACCAGCACCTAACTGAAGACCATAACAGAAGGCGGAGTTAAAGGCAAACGTGCAAGGGGAAGACAGCGCTATTAGTGGAAATGTAACATCAAGAGATGGACAAGAAAGAGTGCATCACAATATCAAGAGAAAAGGCAGAAGACGCCGGAGATCTATTGCAGCCGATCTAAGATATTGATATGTCTGATGATGATGAATAGTCTTGTTGCCTTTAAAAAATGTGATGTTAATAGTAGAAAACTTGAAAATGTGTAGCTTGTTTTTCAGTGAGGTGTTAAAATTAACCATCTTCAAAGCATTAAGGCAATGGGCGTTGAGAAGATGATGTGACATTTACTTAAAGTTACAAAGGATTGTTTCTGTATCAAAAATTCTAAAACGGTATTCTCGTCACATATGTCTTGATGTGAAACAACAACAATAAATAGGAAACACCAAATAAGCAACACACGAACAAAAACAAAACAAAGACAAATAAATAAAACAAAAAGGGAAGGATGTAATAGTATAAGTTTGATGAATCACACTGTATGTATAGTAATTTGATCCGCTGCATTCAATAAGTAGAACTATAGCAAGGCTGGGTTTGAGGCTATGTAATTTTATACTGAGTAACCGCGTGTTAAAACATACAGAAGGCTGGTGTATTAACTCACCTTGACATTAACCATTCAAAACAACGTTAGCAGTATGGTGTTATCAAGAAATAATACATTGTGCCTAAATGGTCGTTAAATTACAACTTGCAAGCTAAGATAACAACGAGACTGGTTTAAAAAAAAAAAACACCAGTTTTTACCAGGCTTGAAACGAAACCAAAGAATAGTGACACATTACTCTACTAAGCTGTCTGGTCTGTACAGGATCTCTTTTGTCGAAAACCTGAAGAGAACAGGATACAGAAGTGAAAATGATGAGGAAAACATGAATAGAACGTGAGCTGATGGCACGTGACAGGAGGACTTGGCATGTGTTTGTTGAAAGTCTATGCTCCTTGGGGAGCATACCCTAAAGGGTATTGATTGAATGAATCTATTAAGCAATCGTAAAAAGGTGAAGGTAGTTCTATAGCAGAAACAATCGTAGAGGAGTGAAGTGTTAGAGATTACATCATAAACGGCCCAGTTTATTTATGAGGTGTGGAGGTGACAAGTTCCCTTACTCGCCATCTTTGCCTTCCCCAACTTACAAGCGGAGATAGGTAAACATTTATAGCTGGGTAGATTGGAGAGGTTTCGATCCAGAAAACAGGTAACTTTGCCGCGAAGGGAAATCTCTCTAACCCCTTAGCCTATCGGACGCTCATACAAGACAACTTGTTTCTTTATTTGCTTGGGGTCTGAAACCCAGTTTTGTTGAATTATACAGCCACACGAAAAACACCAGCGACACGTATTACCGTATTCATACAATGATAAGACAGACAGAGGATAAACTGAAACACTCAGGCAATGGAACTGGTGGCACAAAGTAAAGGGATATAGAGCACAGGGTAAGATCTTGACCGACTGGCAAAGGAGATGATGACTTGGTGTGAATGTATGCTTCATAGAAAGCTGAAGGGTATTGAACTACGCATGCGCGCACACACACACACACACAAACTTAGACCGTATATCATCTTTTTCGTTCCTTATGGAAAATGGAACCCCGACTACAGGTCCCCCTCCTTCGTGAAAGTTTTGGTTAAAGCATATCCTCCTGCTGCGATGGTTTCTGAAGCTTATTTTGTTGCATGATGAGGTTGCCAACACCATATACATCCTTAAATCGGTCACCTTGTACAATATTCCCAAGGGTGCAGTACAGTTGACATTCAAAAATCCGGCATGGATTTCCGAGCGCATTTTTAAATTTACTGCGTTGGCGCGCCACTGTTTTCTGGAGCAGTTTATGTTTTGATGCAGCTGTTGGGTCTTGCTTGCACGTGTTAACAGGCGTTCCTGCTCATTCCTTCTCATTTTATCATTTATTTGCTGCTGTTTAGCCCCATTATGGATTCAGAAAATAAAAGAAGTGGTGTAAAACGTAAACATCGTGCATTGTCGATCGCAGATAAAGTGTACAGGTAGTCATTTTCTGTTAAATATATACAGAATATATAACCATAAAAAATCCGGCATTTTCAAAAATCCGGTACTCCTCAGGTCCGGAGGTTGCCGGATTTTTGAATGTCTACTGTACGTACTATTATTTTTTCGTCGTCTTCTCAGAGATCCGGGAAACTACTTACTCTATTGCCAAGGGAAATAATTAGGACCATTAGAAACATTAGTGAATTTATGTGATTAGTGTTCTTTATTTAACAGTGCAATGAAAAACATCTGACAAAATTACTTTTTTTTTTTTTAGACGTATAAAACAGAAAGACTATACTGTGTGACTTTTCAGTTTTTATTACTGGCGTATGGTCCACTGGGGCTGAAGAAAAGATTGATGATGATGATGGTGATGATGATGATGGTGATTGTATTGGTAATAACAATGACGATGATGATAATGATGACGATGACTATTATTAGTATTCTTATTTTTAGTATTATTTTTATTATTATTATTCTGACGTCTGTTAATTTTGAAGGGGGTCCTCATATCAATTTGTTTTCATTTCGACGATGTCTCTTTAAGGTTTAAATAGACACAATCGGTGTATTATATTTGGACATTCGCCTTAATATAACCGACTGACCCTTTTCCTAGGTTGAATGGTGGCATCTGACCACTACCAGACAAAACTCCCATGGTAGTAAAATGCTTTAAAATAATTTTAATATTGATAACAATAATAAAGCAACCAATATTACTATTTATGAAAATAACCAAATAAAATAGAAATAACAGTTCACAGCTTCAAAATTCAAAACAGATATGAACCTGAAAAGAAAATTCATATGAAAATAAATAACACTAGAAACTTATATTATTAAGGAAAACAAAGAAAGACTAGACAAAAAAAGCAAATCAAAACTTGTATAATCTTAACAAAAATATGATTCTACTGTAAGGAGTCACGAAATAAGTAAACAGCAAATTGCCCCCCCCCCCCTCCCCCCTCCCTTGTAAATAACTATTAACAAGAACAATCAATCGTAAATTACAGTCTTACGTAAATAGCACATACGATGTAACTGTCTGTCACTGAATATGCTAATTATAAACCAGAGTTTGGTTAAACAGAGCAGACTCTGCCACGATTATGGGTAAGGGGAGGAAAGTCAAATATATCTGAAGCTATTTGACCCAGTGTAGTTCCCGGGGTTTCTTAGATGAGATAGCCAGAATAAGATTACTTCTAGCTCAGACATGTCGTACAAGGCTACCAGTATGAGCTTATGCATCGGTTGGCCACCTTGTCATTTAAAACATATTTCTACTGAAACTACTGCAACAAGAACATGAGCATGCTTTTTGCAGGCTTTCTGCTTGGGTATCAACTGCAGTGGTGGTTCAGTTCTTCATTTGGTGCATGAATGAATGAAACTATTAAGGTTTCATTTCATTTAATTAAAAACGCTCCTTCAAGCCTAGTGGCCAATGTATGACCGAACATATGTAACTATGTGACAATTTTAAAATTAAACATGTATTAATGCCCATCCTTTCAAATATGGGTCATTTTAATGCACATGAAGCGCCTTCAAACCTATACAGAAAGTTACATTCTGAAATTACGTATTCAGTCTTAGAAACATGATTAAAGTACAAAATGTAGAAGCTGATAGTTATGAAATGCATTCTCTTTCCACTTCATATACTATGGGTGGAAGGTGGGTGTAGTAGTCAAATTGTAGTATTCATTTTTGGAGTCGTGGTGTCTTGATAGTGATGGTGTATGGATGACTACTATTCTTGGTGCTGATTACGCGAATGTTAATTTTCAGTTAAGAGGCGATCAGACAACAGTAAATACGAAAAGGGCACGTTAAAATAATTCATGTGCCAAGTGAAGTACTCTAGAACTCTTGAGTTAAATTGATACAGTTTATTTGACGCTCACGTTGAACGGGACAAGACGTCTGACATTGACGAATTGACATATTAATAAATATGGTGAGATGTCAAAATATATTCTCACTGTTCAATTCATATAGTCCCATAATAGTCATATTAATTAACTTATGACTGGACATCCTAGTTAACGAAACAATGTTCATGAATGATTAAGCAGATTGGATCGTGAGATTAATCCTATAACGGTTGACCTCTCAAGGGCAGAGACAATTATTATGATCCAATGCATATAATACATCACAAATAATTCATCTTTAAATGGCCTCGTAAATAAGAAATCTGGAACCTCTGAACATCATGGTTGAGGCATCACTGTGGATATAAATTTCTAAGTTCTGAACTTGATTGACCTCTCCTTATGTGCCGTAATCCGTAGGACGAAGAACAAATACTTTATCTTTGTATTTTACATTTTATGTAATACAATTTCTTCAAAAATAATAGGCTGGATTTCAATGATTTCGTTTTATAGGTTATCCATTTCAATACATCCAATGAAGGGTCAACGATTCCCATGGAATGTACTGACTAGATGCAGTATGACGAAAAGACGTAGAATAAATTTACATTATTATAAATAAACTTACGGTAAACTCTTCACGGCGATGGCTTCCGTCTGGAAGGCCGTATACAATAGACTTTACCAGTAAATAACCCACCACATGGGGTTCGAACAAACAGACATAAGTCTGACTTATCACAGCCCTTCCATCTCTCTCTCCCTGGAGGTCACTACGTCATCTAGTGTTTAGCAACCAAACGCAAAAATACTTACGCACCAATATGTGCGCTCCCGTGCGCGATGAATTTAATTTACAAATATATTCTTACCACATTAGTTGATGCGTACCCTCTTAACAGAAGTCAGACTCATGTCTACTTTACTACTGTTAAGGACCCAAAAAGGACGCAACAGTTTACCTTATACCCCGCGAAAAAAATTAATTTATGAATTTAAATTTTTTTTTAAATTTAAATTCGCGGAGAGGTAAATCAAATTATCATAGTAAAGTAGACATGAGTCTGACTTTTGTTAAGAGGGTACGCATCAACTAATGTGGTAAGAATATATTTGTAAATTAAATTCATCGCGCACGGGAGCGCACATATTGGTGCGTAAGTATTTTTGCGTTTGGTTGCTAAACACTAGATGACGTAGTGACCTCCAGGGAGAGAGGGATGGAAGGGCTGTGATAAGTAAGACTTATGTCTGTTTGTTCGAACCCCATATGGTGGGTTATTTACTGGTAAAGTCTATTGTATACGGCCTTATAGACAGAAGCCATCGCCGTGAAGAGTTTACCGTAAGTTCATTTATAATAATGTAAATTTATTCTACGTCTTTTCGTCATACTGCATCTAGTCAGTACATTCCATGGGAATCGTTGACCCTTCATTTGGATGTTTTGATATGGATAACCTATAAAGCGAAATCATTGAAATCCAGCCTATTATTTTTGAAGAAATTGTATTACATAAAATGTAAAATACAAAAATAAAGTATTTGTTCGCCGTCCTACGGATTACGGCACATAAGGAGAGGTCAATCAAGTTCAGAACTTAGAAATTTAAATCCACAGTGATGCCTCAACCATGATGTTCAGAGGTTCCAGATTTCTTATTTACGAGGCCATTTAAAGATGAAATATTTGTGATGTATTATATGCATTGGATCATAATAATTGTCTCTGCCCTTGAGAGGTCAACCGTTATAGGATTAATCTCACGATCCAAACTGCCTAATCATTCATGAACATTGTTTTGTTAACTAGGATGTCCAGTCATAAGTTATTTAATATGACTATTATGGGACTATATGAATTGAACAGTGAGAATATATTTTGACATCTCATCATATTTATTAATATGTCAATTCGTCAATGTCAGACGTCTTTGTCTCGTTCAACGTTGAGCGTCAAATAAACTGTATCAATTTAACTCAAGAGTTCTAGAGTACTTCCTCTTGGCACATGAATTATTTTTTAACGTGCCCTTTTCGTATTTACTGTTGTCTGATCGCCTCTTAAACTGAAAATTAACATTCGCGTAATCAGCACCAAGAATTAGTAGTCATCCATACACCATCACTATCAAGAACACCACGACTCCAAAAATGAATAACTACAATTTGACTACTACACAACCCACCTTCCACCCATAGTATAGCTGAAGTGGAAAGAGAATTAGCATTTCATAACTATCAGCTTCTACATTTTTTTGTACTTTAATCATGTTACTAAGACTGAAATACGTAAAATTTCAGAATGTAACTTTCTGTATAGGTTGAAGGCGCTTCATGTGCATTAAAATGACCCATATTTGAAAGGATGGGCATTAATACATGTTTTAATTTTAAAAATTGTCACATAGTTACAAATGTTCGGTCCTAACATTGGCCACTAGGCTTGAAGGAGCGTTTTTAATTAAATGAAATGAAACCTTAATAGTTTCATTCATTCATGCACCAAATGAAGAACTGAACCACCACTGCAGTTGATACCCAAGCAGAAAGCCTGCAAAAAGCATGCTCATGTTCTTGTTGCAGTAGTTTCAGTAGAAATATGTTTTAAATGACAAGGTGGCCAACCGATGCATAAGCTCATATTGGTAGCCTTGTACGACATGTCTGAGCTAGAAGTAATCTTATTCTGTCTTTATCTCATCAAAGAAACCCCAGGAACTACACGGGGTCAAAGAGCATCAGATATATTTGACTTTCCTCCACTTACCCATAATCTTGGCAGAGAGTCTGCTCTGTTTAACCAAACTCTGGTTTATAATTAGTATATTCAGTGACAGACAGTTACATCGTATGTGCTATTTACGTAAGACTGCAATTTACGATTGATTGTTCTTGTTAATAGTTATTTACAAAGGGGAAAAGGGGAAAAGGGGGGGGGGGGGGGGGGGGGGAATCTGTTGTTTACTTATTTCGTGACTCTCTACAGTAGAATCATATTTTTGTTAAGATTATACACGTTTTGATTTGCTTTTTTTGTCTAGTCTTTCTTTGTTTTCCTTAATAATATAAGTTTATAGTGTTATTCATTTTCATATGAATTTTCTTTTCAGATTCATTATCTGTTTTGCATTTTGAAGCTGTGAGCTGTTTTTTCTATTTTATTTGATAATTTTTATAAATAGTAATATTGGTTGCTTTATTATTGTTATCAATATTAAAATTATTTTAAAGCATTTTACTACCATGGGAGTTTTGTCTGGTAGTGGTCAGATGCCACCATTCAACCTAGGAAAAGGGTCAGTCGGTTATATTAATGCGAATGTCCAAATATAATACACCGATTGTGTCTATTTAAACCTTAAAGAGACATCGTCGAAATGAAAACAAATTGATATGAGGACCCCCTTCAAAATTAACAGACGTCAGAATAATAATAATAAAAATAATACTAAAAATAAGAATACTGATAATAATCATCGTCATCATCATCATCATCGTCATTGTTATTATCAATACAATCACCATCATCATCATCATCATCAATCTTTTCTTCAGCTCCAGTGGTCCATACGCCAGTAATAAAAATTGAAAAGCCACACAGTATAGTCTTTCTGTTTTATACGTCTTAAAAAAAGTATTTTTGTCAGATGTTTTCCATTGCACTGTTAAATAAAGAACACTAATCACATAAATTCACTAATGTTTCTTATGGTCCTAATTATTTCCCTTGGCAATAGAGTAAGTAGTTTCCCGGGTCTCTGAGAAGAAGACGACGAAAAAATAATAGTACGTACAGTAGACATTCAAAAATCCGGCAACCTCCGGACCTGAGGAGTACCGGATTTTTTGAAAATGCCGGATTTTTTTATGGTTATATATTCTGTATATATTTAACAGAAAATGACTACCTGTAACACTTTATCTGCGATCGACAATGCACGATGTTTACGTTTTACACACACTTCTTTTATTTTCTGAATCCATAATGGGGCTAAACAGCAGCAAATAAAATGATAAAAAATGATGAAGGAATGAGAAGGAACGCCTGTTAACACGTGCAAGCAAGACCCAACAGCTGCATCAAAACATAAACTGCTCCAGAAAACAGTGGCGCGCCAACGCAGTAAATTTAAAAATAGCGCTCGGGAAAATCCATGCCGGATTTTTGAATGTCAACTGTACTGCACCCTTGGGAATATTGTACAAGGTGAACCGATTTAAGGATGTATATGGTGTTGGCAACCTCATCATGCCAACAAAATAAGCTTCAGAAACCATCGCAGCAGAGGATATGCTTTAACCAAAACTTTCACGAAGGAGGGGGACGGAACTGTAGTCGGGTTTTCCATTTTCCATAAGGAACGA
Organism: Oreohelix idahoensis; assembly: GCA_024509875.1. NCBI lineage: Eukaryota > Metazoa > Mollusca > Gastropoda > Stylommatophora > Oreohelicidae > Oreohelix > Oreohelix idahoensis. The sequence continues at coordinate 31,208 of JAMPIV010018257.1, read as the reverse complement.
AAAAGATGATATACGGTCTAAGTTTGTGTGTGTGGTGTGTGGTGCGCGCATGCGTAGTTCAATACCCTTCAGCTTTCTATGAAGCATACATTCACACCACCAGTCATACATCATCCTTTTGCCAGTCGGTCAAGATCTTAAAAACTAACCCTGTGCTCTATATCCCTTTTTACTTTGTGCCACCAGTTCCATTGCCTGAGTGTTTCAGTTTATCCTCTGTCTTGTCTTATCATTGTAGGAATACGGTAAATACGTGTCGCTGGTGTTTTTTTCGTGTGGCTGTATAAATTCAACAAAACTGGGTTTCAGACCCCAAGAAAAATAAAAGAAACAAGTTGTCTTGTATGAGCGTCCGATAGGCTATGGGGTTAGAGAGATTTCCCTTCTCGGCAAAGTTACCGGTTTTCTGGATCGAAACCTCTCCAATCTACCCAGCTATAAATGTTTACCTATCTCCGCTTGTAAGTTAGAGAAGGCAAAGATGGCGAGTAAGGGAACTTGTCACCTCCACACCTCATAAATAAACTGGGCCGTTTATGGTGTAGTCTCTAACACTTCACTCCTCTACGGTTGTTTCTGCTATAGGACTACCTTCACCTTTTTTACGATTGCTTAATAGATTCTTTCAATTAATAACTTTTAGGGTATGCTCCCCCAGGAGCATAGACTTTCCAACAAACACATGCCAAGTCCTCCTGTCACGTGCCATCAGCTCACGTTCTATTCATGTTTTCCTCATCATTTTCACTTCTGTATCCTGTTCTCTTCAGGTTTTCGACAAAAGAGATCCTGTACAGACCAAGTGACAGCTTAGTAGAGTAATGTGTCACTATTCTTTGGTTTTCGTTTCAAGCCTGGTAAAAACTGGTGTTTTTTTTTTTTTAAACCAGTCCTCGTAGTTATCTTAGCTTGCAAGTTGTAAATTTAAACGACCATTTAGGCACAATGTATTTATTTCTTGATAACACCATACAGCTAACGTTGTTTTTGAATGGTTAAGGATCAAGGTGAGTTAATACACCAGCCTTCTGTATGTTTTAAACACGCGGTTACTCAGTATAAAATTACATAGCCTCAAACCCAGCCTTGCTATAGTTCTACTATATTGAATGCTGGCGGATCAAAATTTTACTATACATACAGTGTGATTCATCAAACTTGTATACTATTACATCCTTCCCTTTTTTGTTTTATTTATTTGTCTTTGTTTTGTTTTTGTTCGTGTGTTGCTTATTTGGTGTTTTCCTATTTATTGTTGTTGTTTCACATCAAGACATATGTGACGAGAGAATACCGTTTTAGAATTTTTAGATACAGAAACAATTCCTTTGTAACTTTAAGTAAATGTCACATCATCTTCTCAATCGCCCATTGCACTTTAATGCTTTGAAGATGGTTAATTTTAACACCTCACTGAAAAACAAGCTACACATGTTCAAGTTTTTCTACTATTAACATCACATTTTTTAAAGGCAACAAGACTATTCATCATCATCCGACATATCAATATCTTAGATCGGCTGCAATGGATTTCCGGCCTCTTCTTCCTTTTCCCTTGATTTTGTGATGGACTCTTTTTTTTCCATCTCTGATGTTACATTTCCACTAATAGCGCTGTCTTCCCCTTGCACGTTTTGCCCCTTTAACTCCCCCTTCTGTTATGGTCCTTCAGTTAGGTGCTGGTTCGCAGCTGCATTATATCGATTTGGTATTAAGTGCTTTGATTTTGCTCTGATCCTCCTACGTTTTTTAGTGCTATAAAAACAAGAGACAGAAATAAACCGTTTTGCAAGCAGGGACCGTATTAAAGCTAGTACGGGGCCTGTAGCCATATGTTAAGAAAGGGGCCCTATATAAAAATAAAGCAATAAAACAACACAAATATATTTGAACACATACATTTTTAATTGCATAGTAATTATCATTATCAAAAGTAACAATAGCTTTTGACCCATGGTGCTCCTTAGTTAATTTTTAATAAGTTTCAGCTTTGAAAATGATCGTTCTCCACTGCAGTTGGTTACCATTAGTGACAAATAGATGCGCAAGGCGATTTCTACATTTGGAAAAACAAAGACTCCAACAGAATTGTCAATTATCAAACGGTAAAACTGTACCTCTACAATGTCTAGAGTAGTGCCAATATGAGAAAGCAAGATCAGTTTTCAACAGTTCTGTAAACTGCACAAGTTGCTTCACAAAGACTTTCTACCAGATCTATCCGGATATGATTTAATAAGATTCGATGATCTCGTTACCTTACACCCTCTTCAGGTGTAAACGACTGTAACTGACGAAGGAATCCAAATACATCATTCAACTTTTGATAAGCATTTCTGGCGTTTTAACAAGGCAGAAAGCAAGCTATCAATAAGGACAAGAATGTTTCGGCTTTTAAACTGCCGAGAGAAGCGTTTGAGATTCAACACCATTAGTTCACAATAATTAGCCCTCAAAATGAAGTCACCATACATCCCGACCCAAGTTCCTGTGCTAATCACCATTGAGAACAGAATTACAGAGCGCTCATACATAGAGGAGCATCTGTAAGCCTCATAAGGGAACAACTTTATAAGCAAATAAAGAAATACGCACAGTTCAAAAGCATTCCAGGAACATATATGGACTCCTGTAAAACCTGGGGAAGAATTGAAATCCTTAGTCATTGCCTCATGGGGACACATTTAAGATTGGGAAGCCAGACAAATCACGCATGCATTCGTTATCACTAGAGGCATGAGTAGAAAATATTTATCCTAGGAAAGAGATTTTCTGTCAAAACACCAAGCCCGGATATATTTTGATCTACGGAAAGTAAGAATAAATGAAGAATATGTAGAACATCCATATTTGCATCATTGATTCGTTTTAACAGCCCCGGGTTACCCTCTTACCAAATTCATATAGTCATAGTCAAGGGTAGGATCAAAAGCGTCACAATATATAAAACCTGGATAAACTATTTACGTGGCAACCCATACCGAGCGAAGATATAAATGAAGACCAAATGCTTTTTTATTACGGAAGGAATAGCAGAAGTCACAACAAACAGAGACTTCGCGGTTATGATAGTCAACACATCTGGTAAAAACGACAACCATTGCTAGAGGTGCTATTCATAGCGCAAGCACAACCATCCTCCATACGAGACACCTACAAAACTAAACAAGGTAACACTGACCGACATAATGCAGGCGAGAGTCATACCCATCAATCCCGCCCCTGCATCAGACCACACAATACACCCCCCGCCACCCCATTGACTCTGCTGCATGGCACGTTACGTCCTAGAGGTAAGACTGATCAAGATAGGAGGTTTCATAAACAAAACATCACTTTGCAGAACCATACCTATCAGTCCCCGCGTCAAACAACACAATACACCCCCGCCGCCCTCAAGGTTCATTGCAAGTGCTTCGACACACCATAATACCCCCATGGAGAAAGACGGAGAGTTCAAATCAAGCTAAACAATTGCCCGGAGGATACCTGGAAGGACCGAAAAGAGAAATGGTATACACGGATGGCACAGAATATTATCAGAACACCCGCAAATATCAAACACGAAGACAACCAGAAATCGCTTATCAGTTTCAATACCCAGATATGGTTGATCACGAGATCATTAGCGGAGCCGATCGGAATACACAGTCTCCTACGGAAAAACGTAGCCCCACGAGGAACCCTGTAAACCTAGTGATACAAGATCAACCCAGGTTGCAAAGATGTAGAGTAAGCAACCTCGCAAAATCCCACACACTTCGAATCGATGTAGATCACAGAACGATCGAGCTGTTTCATTCCCTACTCAGGACCATATAAATTACATTGCTACAAATCGACGTAACTTCAATCCCACAGAAGAGAGACTCTTACCACCACCATCTACCAACCAGACGAATAATCCCTTTGATGTCCTGCCACACAACCGGATGGTATAAATTGCATTAGTGAAAGAGAGAGCGCACAAGTACATTGCCGAAGTGAAAGAGAGAGCGCACAAGTACATTGCCGTAGAGATAGAGAGAGCGCAAAAGCACATTGCCGTAGAGGAAGAGAGAGCGCACAAGTATATTGCCGTGAGAGGTGAAGAGAGAGCGCACAAGTACATTGCCGTAGAGGAAGAAAGAGCGCACAAGTACATTGCCGTAGAGGAAGAGAGAGTGCATCAGTACATTGCCGTGGAGAAAGAGAGAGCGCACAAGTAGATTGCTGTAGAGGAAGAGAGAGCGCACAAGTACATTGCCGTAGAAAAAGAGAGAGCGCACAAGTGCATTGCCGTAGAGGAAGAGAGAGCGCACAGTACATTGCCGTAGTGAAAGAGAGAGCGCACCAGTTATCGTGCTAGTAGCCAAGACGACATCTCTCTTGGTGAACTGTGAGAGAGATTTGCCGCGCGATGACACGGTGTTAGATTTTTCGCGCGAATTTTAAGAAAAAAAAAAATTTAAGAAAATGTATGGTGCTCCGTTTGGCTACTAAATTTCAACAATTAAAATCTGTGGGTGAATAAAGACACAAGAACCCTTGCACCTCCCTATATTGAGAAATATATGTTACACTAAACACTCACACACAGCTATGTGACAACAAGACACACAAACGTGAAAAAACTATGGTTAATTGGGGTATGGGTCTGACCAACACACAAAGTTTAGTTCTGTTTGTTGTTTATTATCATTAGACATCTAAAATGAGAAAGATCAAATACATCAGAATTGCATATAAAGAAAAAATAACAGAATAACCCTGTGCCCTCCCCCTCATTGAGAAGATAAGAACCCAACAAGTTAATAACCCCAAAGGTCAAAAAAGTTTAGCACTAGGTTACAGTATAGACAGGAAAGATAGAACACAGTTCCCACTAAAACGTTATCCAATAAAATTAAACAAAAGTCAAACAGAGTGCAGATGATACAATGTTTCATGCCACTAAAGAAAATATTTCACTCTCTCTCTCTCTGTCATACGTGGCAAAACAATCTCGCTTCTTACATTATTCTTAGTGAAACAATCTGTTGGACGTAAAAATCCATGAATATGTATATAAGGTCCAGAGTATTTATCTTCCGAATTGGGCCCCAGACCCTCCTTTCAATAGTTAAATTTTATAAGGGAAACGCATAATTTGGTGGTGGAGTCCTGGATAAACAATGTCACCTTAGATAGTTAGTGCCGAGACTCTCTTAGATCTGGTGTACACAGTACATAGTAGGAAAACATCCGATTGCTAAAATCTGTTAATGTATTGTTAATTTGTGAAGGTGGCAAAACCTGTTGGCGGGCTCTGTGGTGAGTGCCGATTTTGATACAGCGTATCTTGTTGGATATTTTCGATGAAAAAAACGACTGTCAAAAGTCGGGAGAAAAGTTATGTCTTTCACACCCCAGTGGGCTGATAAAATTTCATAAAATATTTTCTGGTGTTTTATAGTGCAGTTAAATTACTATTAACATGTCAGTTAGTCTCTGTGGCCGGTCCTGTTCACAACTGAACTTGGAGACGCGTAAGCCAAAAGAAGACAACTTTAATCCAATCAGTAAATGGAGAAAAGGCCAACATAGACCACAATGGACCAAATTATAGACCCAGATAAAGCGAAATAAAAAAAACCGCTGGTCGCCGTTGATCACGTCATGCCTAAGGATAGAGAAACATTATGAAAAAATTACTGCTTATAAAATATCTACATATAAGCACACTGTGTCTCTAGCCTATTCCTATCCGGTCAGTTGTCGTTTAATTATCCATACGCGCACTTTAACAAATATCGCCTGTCGCTAAGTAGTTATTAGAGGGTCGGCGTCGGTTTGTTAAGTAGCATGATATTTAAAAAACAGTCACTTACAAAATTACACACAATGAAATATAACGTGAATTCTATTCTGTCAATTATCAGTCACCTAGCATTTTAATTCAGTCAGCTAAACCGTATTTTCTGTGTGATAAGCGAGTGGAAAAATGATCATTAGTGAACAACTGGTACGCAACTAGCTACGCGTTATTTTATTTCACTAGTTCTAACACCTAGAAAATTACAGTGAAATTTAAGAAATGATAAAACTGTTAACACTTTAATACGCTTAAGCACAACTTTATATCTAACCAGAAAATACACAAATGCAACCCCCATGAAACTATTAATACATCCATCACAATGGTTCTAGATAACGTGTTTAGACTCTCCGAAAAATTCTGAGCGACAACTGATAACAGATGTTGAAAAGACGCAGTTTATATACCATCATGTTATGATGATCTCTAGAGGGTGTTAATTTTCACACTCTGTTCCCTAGCAGAGAAAATCTGAAACTACGTTTCCCAGATAAAGGGTTTCTGTCGGCCGTTGCTAATCGACAACAGAGGCTTAGACCGTGTAAACGGGCTTCCTTCCGAGATTTTTCCACGCTTCCGAGATCAAAGAGTTATCTTTCCCTGTATGTACGAACATCACTGGATTCTCGGGGAATTTGTTTTAGCCCGTGCGGCTACTTCAAAAGAGGTCCAAAGTTTCCACGTTGCATCTGTCTGGTGTCTAATGATTGACAGATCCGATCGCGTTTGAAACTCAGGTAAACGAACCAGATGCGATCCCCGTTAGGACTGGCAAGTCGCGGAAGTTGCTAATTTGTCTGTTTGTTTACGTCCTCAAGAAAAAGAGGCGTGGATTAAAGGTGAGTAAATGCAGTCTGTCAAATGCTCGACTTTTCTAACGAATCCTAGAACACCACGAGGTAACGAAAGGCTGTCGGATACTGTAGGCTATATTTCCATTATGCGTCACATGATGGAACTTAGTCTCGGAGCGCATTATGGTTGTAAAAATAAAAGAAGGAGAAACCATAGTCAACCTGGTCATAGTGTATGGGCCAAATGAGGACGAAAGAGCAGAGATCAAGGAAGAATTCTTCGAGCTGCTTCAAAGGACATTAAAAACACAAAGGTCCCCAATAAAGGCGCACACATGCATACAATAGAAGTGAACCAACAAAGAATGAGCAGTGAGCAACACAGAAGAACAACCTGATGACTTGGAAACTCTATGGCTTAAATTCCAGGACATCATTAAAACAGCTGCTGCAGAAGCATGTGGTGGGAACAAGAGAAAGAGCCCACCTTGCGTGGACAGAGGAAGTCAAAGAGAAAATAAAAGAGCAGAAAATGGGCATGAAAACAATACTTAGGAGCTAAAAACACAACAGGACAAATGGAAAAATATAGAGAATATGTGACACTCAGAACAGAAGCAAAGAACAAGGTGCTAGCAGCAAAACAGAAGCCCTGAGAAGAATTTGGAGAAAAGCTAGAAAAAGATGCGCAAGAAAACCAGAAATTGTTCTATAAGACCCTAAAGAACACGAGGAAGGAAAAACAATGCCCTCTCAAATTTATAAAGGACAAGCAAGGCAAATTGCTTACTGCCCCGAAGGAAGTAATGGAAAGATGGAAAGAATATTTCTCAGAACTCCTGGATGGTGAGCAAGGTCAAGCATCAGAAATGATAACTACTAGCTCAGTTATGCTAGGCAAAATCAATAGTCCTTGACACTCTAGTGTGTCGGGTCATGACCTCTGGTGTGTCCTCACTGACTCAGGAATGCGAAGAAGTATTTATAGAATTTGATAGACACGTTAACATAGGTAAAATTACTGTTGAATAATAGGGAATGCTCGGAACGGGCGTCGATTTTAGAAAACGCTCCGTCTGTGATGGAGCATGTCGAGAAGGTGACAGGAGATGGGACAGGCGTTTAGATGTGTAGGGAAGAATAAATTTGACGTCTGATTCGTCATATATCTGTGAAAAAGGGGTCGTCGTTTTTTGAATAATGTGAGTAGTCATATACGATCATTGAGGCTGTAAACAGCATCATTAAGAAAAATCGCTAAATTACATTCTCGAAGCGATTTGAACAATATAAAAACGGTCTTTCCATAACACAAAAGAAAAACATGTGAGTTAAACACATCTAAAAAAAAAAAAAAACTCTGTGTCAACAAAGGAAAAATATGTGTGGTGCGTACAGTTGTGTTTGCTTTTACTGTCACAATATCATCAAGAAGGGAAAAAAAAAAAACTTGTTGTAAAGCATAAGTCCTATTATAAGGATTTTCAAAGGCAAAAGTGGTGTCATTTGTAGAAATGAGATAATTTAAAGTTTCTGTTTAAACCCTGGATAACATAGTGTTGTAGATCTGCGAATGTTTTGCGAAAAGTTCTTAAATAAATCATGACGTAGCGGTGCAAAATATGGTAATCATCATGACAGTCCCATGTTGACGAATAATCTGAAATAATTGTATAAAACTCAAACACAGTGGCGTCCACGCCATTAATTAATTGGTAAGTATAAAAATCATCTGGGTGTTATAGCACGTCGTACCCTGTCAATATCATCAGTATCATCAGCAGGATCTTGACTGAGGCTGACATCTTTTCTGAAAAAAAAAATTTCCTACCAAAAAAAAAAAAAAAAGATACTAGTGGACTTTAGATGATGGGGAACGAGGGAGAGTACTACTGTAGAGAGAGTACTCGTTGGGTACTATAGCTGGGTGAGTACCTTTTTTGTTATTAGAGAAGATTGATTCTCCAATAAACCAATAATCTTTAAACTGGACGTTTACGAATTTGACATGAGGAACTTGGCGATTCCATCAAGATAACTTTTGTTTTCTCGTCCAATCGTTGATCACAAGGGGATGGGCCCCCCCCCCCCGTATTTCGAGCACTGTCGAGTGGTGGGTGGCTGCAGTTGTCGAGGGTAAGGATGAAGTAGAGTGTTGAAATGGTGCACCTCATGCGGCGTGTTGTGGGGCTGTCTGCGTTTTCTTCGCAATTTCATACGTACTTGCTCTTGAAGTAACCGGACAAATTTTGTTAATGGGGGGAGTCATCTGTTTGTACCAAAATGTGGGCGCTTCGTTGCTGTTTGAAATTCGGTGTTGTCTGGACTGTTTCATACTTTCCGTGGTCTCTCTCGGGACCTGCTCTATCTAGGTCAGCTTTGTGTCTCAATGGAGGTGATGGAAGAATAATATCTGCCGCAAGTGTGCATGTAGCGCTGTCTGCGTTTTTATCATTATCTTCAGTATAACTGGATGTTGTAAATTGCTCTACTGTGAATCACTTGCAGGGGCGTCTCGTCTTCACTATCCATTGTTCATCAGAGTGGTAGTTCTTGTTGAAGGTTGTTCATTTCTATTGTATGTTTGTTGTCCAATAGGCTGGCAGGAATCTATCGTGGTGTCAGTCAGGGTGTTCTGGAGTAACTTGCTCGGCCTGTAACCTCGTATTTCGATATTCCAGTCTTTCGCGTAACTCAGCGAGGGGAATATCGTCTTCACTGTCGGATGTGCGTGGATCAGTGACTGTGCTATCTTGGGAATTTGTCTGCCTCGGCGACTGTCTTACTGCTGTTGGAATGTGCCTAGACGATGGGATTGTGGGTGTTCAATGGGTCATGTATCTGACTTACCTGTTAACATCTGTTTGTGTTTCGATAGAAAATCATCTTTATTTTATTTCACTTGCAGTTTGTGCATTTCTCTAGGTTGACTATTGATCATGGGGGCCCATTGCGTCTCATTGATTTCAGAAAACCGACCTGGTGATGTCTGTTAAAGGTTGTTTTTCTCCATTGTTTTAGAGGACTGATATGTGTTGTTAGTGCATCTTCTGTTGTTATCATACATGTTTGTTGTCAGTCGTTGTAACATTATTTACTTCCCATATCTTTCGGTGGTGTATTCCATTTATAAAATTTCTGACTGCAATTCGACAATCTCTTTGAGTGAGACTGTTCCAGGGGCTGTCGACAGGAGCTATGCTACCCGTGTTGTTGCTGTTGTCTCGATACTTGATCTTGGATCTTCTATTGTAGTTTATGTGGTGTGCTCTCTGATTCTCTCCGGCGATATGTATTGTTGCTCTCTGATTCTCTCCGGCAATATGTACTGTTGATCTCTGGTTCTCTCCGGTAATATGTATTGTTGATCACTGGTTCTATCCGGCAATATGTATTGTTGAACTCTGGTTCTCTCCGGCAATATGTATTGTTGATCTCTGGTTCTCTACGGCATTATGAATTGCTGATCTCTGGTTATCTCCGGCAATATGTATTGTTGATCTCTGGTTCTTTCCGGCAATATGTATTGTTGATCTCTGGTTCTCTCCGGCAATATGTATTGTTTGATTTCGGTTCTCTCCGGTAATATGTATTGTTGATCTCTGGTTCTCTACGGCATTATTTATAGTTGATCTCTGGTTCTCTCCGGCAATAAGTATTGTTGCTCTGTGGTTCTCTCCGGTAATATGTATTGTTGATCTCTGGTTCTCTACGGCAATATTTATAGTTGATCTCTGGTTCTCACCGGAAATATGTATTGTTGATCTCTTGGTTCTCTCCGGCAATATGTATTTATTGATCTCTGGTTCTCTCAGGCAATATGAATTGTTGATCTCACGTTCTCTCCGGCAATATGTATTGTTGATCTCTGGTTCTTCTCCGGCAATATGTATTGTTGATCTCTGGTTCTCTCCGGCAATATGTATTGTTGATCTCTGGTTCTCTACGGCAATATGTATTGTTGATATCTGGTTCTCTCTGGCAATATGTATTGTTGATCTGTGGTTCTCTCCAGCAATATGTATTGTTGAACTCTTATCTGTGTCTGTTCATTAAATTTGTTAGATATCGCCCGTGAAGGGGGTTATTACGAGCGAATTTGGTTATATTTATTATAGTGTTCTACATTGGATAGCGTGTCTGTTATACGTTTTGCAACGCGGTCATTGTGGGTTCGGCCGTCTACAGGTAAGGGTATTGATAAAAACACTTATTGTGTAGATGCTTGGGTAAAGTGCCACCCCATTGATAAAGCTTTTCCAGTCACAATGTTCGGTACATAGGTCAGGTTACCGACTGTTGGGGCCCTGCCAAGGTGTACTGTTAGTGTGTGTATACTGGTGCAATGGGTGAGTGTGAACATCAATAATGACAAACGCGAATGGATGATAGTTCGACAAGTGCACAGGTCACTCACTCCAATCACAGGTGGAAGTCAAGGATGGCTGACTACTGTGGTCGTTTCATATTCTTTAATAGGGACGTACACATGGACAGTACGAGCATCGTTACAGGAACACAGGTCGACATAAACAGCATAGTGTTGATCAATGGTCTACCATCATAAATTAGCATTCATGTTGAATAACATTGCAATGGAACATCTATATACCAGCCCTTCGATTTCCAGTGTTTATAAATACCATCATAAGGCCTTTCTGACCGAGCATGCCAGTTAATAAATACTGTTCAAACTTGACTCCTAAACAGGACCTCTTTTCTAGCGAAGATTCCTTTTGGTAAATTACAGCAAATCTCTGTGAAGATAATGTTAACCCACTAGTACTGGGTTTTCTTTATAACTGTGATCTCTTAATCATCACCTGATAATAAGGTGGCATTCCCGTTCTCAGATTGATGATCGGCAATAAGTAGGATTCCAAAATAAATAGAATTCCAAAATGGCTTCTGGTTCCCTGTTGAGCATCGCTCACTATACGGATGTATAGCAAATCTTCAATCGAAGCTTTGTTCATCAATAATAAATGATTATATAAGAATCAGCATATTGTTTCCTCATAATTGCTGCATATAAACATATTCAGTGCTGCTAGATAACATGTCGTCCCGACATATATACATGGGTAAATTCATATCGACGTCTGCCCATCTGAGCCTAGGAATGAAAGAGTTCAGTGAACAGTTCTTTACCTTGCCATACGAAATATACTAGCAAACACAAAACACTCTCCTGGCGTTACTGAATCAACACTGGGGAACTCATGGATCTAACAATCCTAGAAGAAACTATTTTCGTCCCCATAAGCAATCGAAGAGATCACAAACTTTGGACAGGTCTAAGACATGACGTCCCGCCAGGCTCCTTCATCACCGAAGAACTCTCTAACCTATCTTCATGCGCCGAAAGCACCTGACCCCAAAGTACAGTACAAGGAAAAATAGTTCCACTTAAACATACTAAGATATCAAGATATAAGACATACTCGTCCTACATAGACAAGAACTACACATAGATTCGGGCCATAGATATTCTGAAGCAAGAACAATCTATTTCTAACCAAACACAGAATAGATCGCTGTAAACCTAGATTCCTACGCTTAGTTCGATCTTCAGGAAAGATACAAGAACCAATAACTCACAGAATGAATACACATCGCCTAATCTGAGTTCTGTCCCTTTAGACTGAAAATCGCGAATTCAAAGACAAATATATTTTTATCAGACAAATAAATACATTTTACATTTGTATGCGTATTTACAGTAATCTGTGTGCCACACAAAAGAATATGTGCGCAACAGACTACCACACCACCCGGAGAAAAAATGAAAATCATATTTTTTTTCATCTGAGAGCCACATAGAATAGGCTCCCAACGCACAAATACTGCCAATGAGAAATATCTGGAATTATTTAAGCCAAATTAAGGCAAAGTCGAAATATAGATCGACTGGTGAGAATACATCTCAACCTCTCAGAGAAAGCATTTCTCTTAAGCATAAATGTTTCCAGGGAGGTGTCACCAACGCATACTACTATACTTGCAATGACACAATGCATATAACAATTTCATATTTAAGCATTATAAGTACATGATTGACAAAAAGAAAAATCATCCACGAGTACCGGTGAATATATATATCAATGAACGTAGTGATAGTAGTGATACACAATCATTATATTACAATTCACAATGTGTATCTATCTTGATATAGAAAAGAAAAATCTGTTGTCGAGTTGGAAGTGTTAAGAAGTCCAAGACTCAACAGTTAAGTGGAATCATGTGGGCATCTAGACAGAATGTCTGCCATCACATTATCTGATCCACGGATAGCTCGTACCGAAAAATGAAAAGGTTGAAGAGCAATTGCATATCGAGTAGACCTCGAACTCTTCAAATTCTTACTCTGTATAGCCGTAAGAGCTTTCTGATCGGTTTCTACTATGAAATGTGCGCCTAGAAGGAATCTTTGTAATTTGAGAATTGACCATACCATAGCCAATAGTTCACGGTCTAAAACCGAATAATTCCTTTCTGCAGCATTAAGCTTTCTGGAGATATACATTACAGGATGCAGAGTTCCAGAGTACTCTTGCATTAGTGCCGCTCCAATCCCAGTGGATGAAGCGTCACTACGAAGAACAAATGTCTTATCTGTAGTAGGTAACACTAAAATAGGTGGTGATGAAAACAAAGTTTTGATCTTATCCAAAGAGGATTGGCATTCTTGTGACCAGTGGACCATATTAGGCGACCCTTTTTTTTAGTAGTGTAGAAAGAGGTGCCATGATAGAGGATAGATTCGGAATGAATCTTCCATAAAATTGAATAAGACCTAAGAGACTTCGCACTTGCTTTTTAGTCTTAGGAATAGAGATGTTAAGTATCTTAGTGATATTATGGTCCTCTGTCTTTAGGAAACCATGACCCACTCGATGGCCTAGGAAAGAAATTTCGCTAAAACCAATGCAGGCTTTAGAGGGTTTCGCTGTCAGGTTATACTCGCGTAGAGTAGATAGTAATTCAACTAACCCTGAATAGTGATCTTCCCAAGTATCGCTGAAAAGACAGATGTCGTCTAGATACGCGATGACATCTGACCGATAAGATAGAATTCGACGCATCATGCGTACGAATGTAGCTGGTGCGTTCATAAGGCCGAAAGGCATGAAATTCCATTGAAAAAGGCCTCTAGGTGTAGAAAAAGCCGTAATTGGTTTGGCGCGTTCAGATAAAGGAACTTGCCAATATCCTTTAGACAAATCTAGTTTAGTGAAAAAATGAGATTTAGAAAGCCTAGTAAGTAGCTCTTCTAGTAAAGGCATAGGTTCAGCATCGAACTTCGTAACTTGATTCAATTTGCGATAGTCAACGCAAAGACGTATGTTATTGTCTTTTTTCCGAACAATAACCATCGGCGAAGAATATGCAGAAGTGGATGGTTCAATTATTTTTAAATCTATCATCTCATCCAACTCCTTCTCAACCTGTGCTTGAAAATGTATAGGGATAGGATAAGGTCTGACCCTAATAGGATTATGGTCAGTTAGAATAATGTCATGTTCAATGACATGAGTTTGTCCAGGGATGTCAGTAAGGACATCCTGAAATGTTTGTAACATAGCCGAAACTTGTCGCTGTTCTCCTAAAGACAAATCCGGAGAAACAGTAACGTTTTTCCATGATTCACTAGAATGAAGTGGAATCATCGGAAGCGGAAGATTAACATCCGAAAAACTTGTTTCCTCATCCTGTATTACGGACAGTGATGAGTAATGACCATGTTGGACTGGTGAATCGTCCGTTGCCTGGAAAATAGGCTGTAAATAATCCGGACGTTCATGGAATTCCGTAAGCATATTGATGTGGAAGGTTTTATGCTTTCCATCAATATCGACAATGTAGTCAACATCGGAAATTTTCGAGATTATATCGTACGGACCTTTCCAAGAAATAAGAAGTCTGTTTTCCCTACAAGGTAGTAAAAACAAATGCTTTGTCACCAGGACAAAGTTGTCGTAAGGTTCTTTTCTTATTGGCAAATTGTCTTGCTTTCTGCTTAGCAAATTCAGAAGAAGAAGTTGCCAATTTGCATGCTTCGATAATCTTTTGTCTCAGCGCGATGACATATTCGTAAGAAGATTTTGTGTCATCGGTAATATTATCAGCGGTTATGAGATCATGAAGCAAAGACATAGGGCCGCGCGGTCGCGCGCCAAAGACAAGTTCAAAGGGAGAAAATCCTGTATGTTCATTGGGGACCTCTCTGTAAGCGAGAGGGCCGCGGGTAAAACCCTGTCCCAATCTTGAGGATGATCCTCAGTTATCTTCCCTAGCAAGTTTTTGAGTGTTCTATTTAGCCGTTCGACCATCCCATTGGACATAGGATGATAGATACTACTCAAAGATCTCTCTATCTGCAGAGTCGACATCACTTGAGACATGGTATCCGATATTAGTTGGGTGCCATGGTCTGATAATATTTCTCCGGGGAATCCCAGACGAGAAAATATAAGCCAAAGAGCATCTGCAATGTCAGCAGTAGTAATGCTCTTCAGAGGAATAGCCTCTGGCCAACGTGTGCACATGTCCACACACGTTAAGATAAACTGATGTCCTCTAGCAGATTTGATCTTAAATGGACCAATGATGTCTATCGCCATTTTCTGAAATGGTCGAATAGGAATGTCTGCAGCCTGAATAGGTGCAGCATGGCGTGGACCTTTGGATTTGACTTCTTGACATACTATACAAGATCGACAATAAATCCGTATGTCCTTGTTCACAAAAGGCCAAAAGAAAGCCGCAAGAACTCTTGACTTTGTACGGGAAAAACCCATATGTCCAGCACACTGAGAGTCGTGTGCGTGCTGCAAAATTTTAACTCTCAAATTCTTGGGCACAAGAATCTGAGAATGACTTGACTTAGTGGAGTCTTGCACCATACGTACAAGTACGCCATTCTTCATTGTAATCCAAGATTTACGCTTTGTATCTTTATTCGGATCACCTTTTGTTGCAAGAGTGAAGAATTTCTTTAGAGTCGGATCATCTTCTTGCTGTTTTATAAACGAGTCACGAGAAATTACCAAGGGATCATCTTGGTTATGCACTTCATTATCTTCAGTAGATGAAGTTTGAGGCATATTAAGAGCTTGAGCTCTAGTGACTACAGCATTAGCAGTTTGCATATTTTGTTTTTCCCAAACGGAAATTTGTTGTGGAGTGCATTCTTTGACTCCGTGAATACGACCGATGATAAGATCAGCGATCGGATTCGGCAGAAGACATGCGTGTACATCTCCTGTAAAGAAAGGAGTAGCAATCCTAATGATAGCAGTAGAGTATTTCTCTAAGGTGCCGCCAAATGTTACACATTTGACTACTTTTCCAGTGGCACGAGAAGGATCTACAAGCGACTGCCTAACACCAATTGTGGTGCATCCAGAATCAAAAAAGAACTGAGACTGGATTGTCATTTACTAAACCTCTATGTAAGACAAGAGAACCTCTTCCATCATGCGCGACTGACGCAGGAAGAGCGGGAAGAGGATGGCCACAACTTAAAGTGGACACCGTAGTTGGTTCAAATAATGTTTTGCATTGGGGGCACTGAGATGCTCTCCAAAATCAAAAGCGGAACATGCCATATTATTAGCATCATTATTATCTTTGGTCTGTTTATAGGCTTCATGTGACTCTTGCTGTGCAGAGTTTGCCTGATAATGTGATTTATGTTTTTTTGTATTGTGATCTACCTCGATTATTATTGCCTCTGTAATCATTATTGTTTCCTCTATTGTAACCCCTATTTGGGTTTGAGTCATAGTTCTCATGGTTACCATTATCATATTCATTATAATGAGTATCTCTATAATTATGGTCTTGTTGTCTCCATGATGGATGACTTGGATAGTTCCTATAATGACTTCCTCTGCGGAAATTCCTATAATTATGACCACCTCTGTATCGAGGGCTGTCAGCTTGTCTCCAGTTCTTCGCAGAAGAACCCTGAAATGATTGGTTTCCTTGGTTTTGATAACTATTATGGTTACCTTTTTTATCAAATCTGTTTTGTGGTCCCTGAAATTTGTGTGAATAATTAGGGTTGTATGGTGTTGCTGATGCAACTGGCATACTCTCTTTAATCTTAGTGTTGCTAAGAGTTACGTCAGGGTGTGCAGTGACGTATTGGTCACAATATCCTTGCATTTCTTTTAGTGTCTTGGGTTTACGCTCATGTAGGAATTCAAGGAATGGCTTATTAACACTTGACATAATCTTGTCCCTAAGCAACAAGTCCATAACGGCTTTATATGTCTTTTCTGTTTTGGACAACTCAATCCAACGATTAAATGTAAGACGTGTCCTTGCAATGAATTCTGAGAATTCTACCCCTGATTCAGGTACCATTTTCTTAAACAAAATACGGTAACCTTCCTCTGTTAATTGATATTTTTTTCATAAGGCTGCTCTAATAACATCATAATTATCCTTGTCAGCCTCTTCAACCAAACTTAAACTAGTCAGAGAATCACCTTTCAAATTTTCTGACAACTGATTAGCATATTGTGATTTATCCACATTATGAACTCGACAAGAGCGTTCAAAACGATAAAGCCAGAATGTAATATCGTCGCTGGAAGGATTGAACGCTGGTACCTTGACCTTGTAAGTAAATGGTTTACCACTGTTACCATTTGACTGATTAACATTACTCATATTTGTCAATTTCAATTTTTCTAACTCAAATGCTAAAAGTTCTTTTTGATGTTCATGTTCTCTCATTGCTTTTTTCTCCTCAGCTTCTCTGTCTAATCTTTTCTGCTCAGCTTCTCTGTCTAATCTCTTTTGTTCAGCTTCAAATTTTTTTTTCTTCCATCTGTTCAGCTTTCTCTCCTCAGCAGCAGCTTTTTTTCTCCTCATCTTGCATCTGCAATCTTAAATTCTCAGCATCTATCTTCTTTTGTTCAACTTCTGCTTTCCATTTATTTTCCTCTTTTTGCCTTTTTTCGTCTGACTTTAATACCATTGCAAATTGAGCAGTTGCAAACTCCTCTAATTCTTTACCAGACTTATCAAGGGATTTCCCTTGTGCAATAAAGTATTCCAATGTAGACATGATGTCTAATAATGATAGCAATCACTTGAAACAATAATGTAATCTATTTCCCAATAAACAGGAACAAGTTCTAAATGAACTTGATTAATTAGCTCACAATCCCAATCTCTGTTGGAAACAAGCCTTTAAATAAGGTCTTGTATAATCAACTGTGTACCTCTAGTAACAGCAATTAGTCATCAGTTGATTATTTCTCATAAGTTCAGTACACAGCTAGTAGTGTAAGTTCAAGTATATTTTATAGTATATGTCAATCAACAACATAAAAAAACAAAAGACAATCAAGAAAAACAATACGAAAACATTTGCAGAAATCAACTAAATTAAGTAGAAAACTAAAGAAACTAATCACAGAACCTGTGATGATAACTGCAAAGGAATAAACAAAACAAATAACGCCACAGTGTATAAATATAAATGGTGTATAAAACTAAATTATAGGACAGGGTAGATCTACAAATACGAACAAATCAAAACAAAACTGAAGAACAGAAAAAATATTACAAAAACAACAATGGGTACAGATCGTCACAGCTAACAGATATTGCAACAGATGTTGCAGCAAATTTCCAACCAAGAAAATTGCTCCCTATAGAACACTAATATAGGACCAATATGACTCGGTATATCCTATATTATTCCTCACCAACCTCCCACGACATAGACACACAAATAATATGCAAACATGTAAACATTAAACATAAATACATATATGTCATATAAATGCATATAATATAATGACATGTGTTGTAGAAGTGTCTGCAGAGAAGGCTCAGTATTACATTAATATGGTTCAGTTTCCAATGAAAACAAACTGCCACTTTAATAAACAATAGCTCTCTGTTTTAAATTATTACACAGTTCAGCAATATGCAAACACAAGAAGATCCACCGTTGACGTGTAGACTTCTCAGTTCAATAGTACTTCTCATCAACACAGTTAAATATTCATTTGTAAACAAACTTGCTGTGCTACGCTGTCTGTTCTATGTAAACAACGTCTGTTAATGAGCGCTGACCTATTTACAGCATACGATCGATAGGGCAGGTCATGCTGACTTCAACTGTAGAGTTGTACTGCTTGTGTGTCGTATCAGGCCACAGAAAACGGTCTGGTCTCAGTAGCTGTTGACTTCACAAAATGTCCACTGTGCAGATTAACCCAGGAAACTGGCCTACCAGTTGATAAAGGCTATTATTGGACATCAGTTGATAAACGCTCTCTTCATCTTTTTCGTGTATCGTGTATGCTTGGGTAAAGTGCCGCCACATTGATGAAGCTTTTCCAGTCACAATGTTCGGTACATAGGTCAGGTTACCGACTGTTGGGGCCCTGACAAGGTGTACTGTTAAGTGCATGTATACTGGTGCAATGGGTGAGTGTGAACATCAATAATGACAAACGCGAATGGATTATAGTTCGACAGGTGCACAGGTCACTCACTCCAATCACAGGTGGAAGTCAAGGATGGCTGGACTACTGTGGTCGTTTCATATTATTTAATAGGACGTACACATGGACAGTACGAGCATCGTTACAGGAACACAAGTCGACATAAACAGCATAGTGTTGATCAATGGTCTACCATCATAAATTAGCATTCATGTTGAATAACATTGCAATGGAACATCTGTATACAAGCACTTAGATTTCCATTGTTTATAAATACAATCATCAGGCCTTACTGACCGAGCATGTCAGTTAATAAATACTGTTCAAACTTGACTCCTAAACAGGACCTCTTTTCTAGCGAAGATTCCTTTAGGTAAATTACAGCAAATCTCTGTGAAGATAATGTTAACCCACTAGTATTGGGTTTTCTTTATAATAGTGATCTCTTAATCATCACCTGATAATAAGGAGGCATTCCCGTTCTCTGATTGATGATCGGCAATAAGTAGGATTCCAAAATAAATAGAATTCCAAAATGGCTTCTGGTTCCCTGTTGAGCATCGCTCACTATACGGATGTATAGCAAATCTTCAATCGAAGCTTTGTTCATCAACAATAAATGATTCTATAAGAATCAGCATATTCTGTCCTCATAATTGCTGCATATAAACATATTCAGTGCTGCTAGATAATATGTCGTCCCGACATATATATATACATAGGTAAATTCATATCGACGTCTGCCCATCTGAGCCTAGGAATGAAAGAGTTCAGTGAACAGTTCTTTACCTTGCCATACGAAATATACTAGCAAACACAAAACACTCTCCTGGCGTTACTGAATCAACACTGGGGAACTTATGGATTTAACAATCCTAGAAGAAACTATCTTCGTCCCCATAATCAATCGAAGAGATCACAAACTTTGGACAGGTCTCAGACATGACGTCCCGCCAGGCTCCTTCATCACCGAAGAACTCTCTAACCTATCTTCATGCGCCGAAAGCACCTGACCCTAAAGTACACTACAAGGAAAAATAGTTCCACTTAAACATACTAAGATATCAAGATATAAGACATACTCGTCCTACATAGGCAAGAACTACACATAGATATTCTGAAGCAAGAACAATCTATTTCTAACCAAACAAAGAATAGATCGCTGTAAACCTAGATTTGTTATCAGACAAATAAATACATTTTTACATTTGTATGCGTATTTACAGTAATCTGTGCGCCACACAAAAGAATATGCGCGCAAACAGGTATGTTAGCAGGATGGACGTTTGCCTGTTGCATTTCCTGTTGCTGTTGTAGCTGCTGTGCATTTAACGCATTTTGTTGTTGCTGTTGTTGCTGTAGTGTATACAACGCTTGTTGTTGCTGCTGCTATTGTTGCTGCTATTGTTCTTGACCTGGATCCATTATAGTGATTATGCCTGTCTGCTTTCACCAAGAAAAATGGGCAGGTCACGGCGCCAATTTGAAGATATATGCCCGCGTCAGTTACTTGTGCACAGGTCACGGCATCAATTTGAACATGTAACCGAGCTGGTTACGGCATCAATTTGAACATGTAACCGAGCTGGTTACGGCATCGATTTGAAGATATTTGGCCGTGTATGTTGTAGGTTATACGGCACTAGTAGTTATATAGATTTTATTTAGTCAAAGTCAATCTTTCATATGTTGTTGCGGTTCAAGTGCTAACTGGCCTTCCGCCAGAGGTGGTAATACTTGACCTTTACTAATTTTTTTAACCCAGGAATGTTCTTCCCTTTGAGTGTGGTGATAAGCAAAACAGTTTCAGCACAACAACGTATATCCAAAAGAAATTACTGTAAATTTCCACAAACAGCAAATGTAGAAAATTCAATCAGATGTTTTATTGAACGTCATTAGACAAGTACTGGTATTTTCACCATGATTGGTTGTTTATCCACAAGGAAAATATACATATATCCACAAGGAAAAATACATCCAACAGAAAAATAAACTGGTCTTGATAACCTCAAAGACGAAGTTCACCTAACATCATCTGTAAAATCCTCTAGTCTAAAATCATGGAATCATTGGAATCATAAATACTAAAATCACAAAATCACCCTCTTATCGCCCACACCTCTTCTATTTATACTATTTCTTCTTTTTTTCCCGCCTTTTTCCACACGACTCGTTTTTTTCACACGGTACAATTTCTGCACACGACTCTCTGTTTTCGACTTTTTGCACACGACTTTCTGTTATTTCGACTTTTTTCACATGTGTGATCTTTTTCAACTCAACAATTGGATTTTTAAAAAAACCAGATCACACAAACATTCATTTCCCACTTTCCGCGCATAAAACCCATTCATTATTATCTGGGACTGACCTATGTTTGCCCTGTCAGAGCAGTAACTGCCAACTGAACTTTGAATGATACTGCGTTTTGTGTAAAAACGTCTTATTTGCTTTTGAGGTCTGTCATTCTTATATGTAGCATATTATAGCACGTATAAATGCTTAGCGTGGAAGTAGTAGAGATAATGCTAGCGTGGAAGGCCAAGCGGTCACAATAGATCGGGAAAAGGCTGGAGCAAAACTTTGGGACTGTTTGGCAAGGAAGAACATTCTAGTACCTCTGATTCATGCTATACAGAGCTTCTACAAGTCTTGCAGAAATTATGTGAGGACAGCAAACCATAAGTCAGAAGAGTTCAGGACCACCACTGGTGTAAGACAAGGTGATATCCTGTCACCTTATCTTTTCATACTCCTCATGGACGTTTCATCAAGGCATGCAGAAGAGAACAAGAAAGTATTCAGTGTGGTACTAGAAGATGAGACAGGTCTGTATTTTCAGAGCTGACATTTGCTGATGATGTTGCCCTGATTGCTAAATCAGATTCACATCACCAATCCAACCTGCAAGTCTGGAAGGAAGAGCTGGAGAAGAGAGGGATGGTCATAAGCAGCTCTAAAACAAAATCCATGGTGATATCAAGAGACGAAAGAAGACATCATATTAAGCTGGGAGAACAAGTCCTGGAGCAAGTCGACCACTTTAAATACCTAGGATCTATCATGGACCAAAAGGGAGGCATCAAAGAAGAGTTGGCCACTCGAAAAGCAGCAGCTGGGAGACATTTTCAGGCCATAAATCGAGGATTCCTCAGCAAGAGAGAGGTTTGTAAGAAAACGAAGATGGCTGTATTCCCCCCCACCTATGTCCCAGTCTTGACATATGGATGCGAGTAATGGGCAATGACTACAACCCACAAAAGCCAAATTCAAACCTCAGAAATGAGGTATCTGGAAGGTGGTTGAAGTAACAAGAAGAGACATGGTACGCAACCAGACGATACGTCAAGGCCTTAAATCCTACCCCCTGCAGACCCAAGTAGAACAGTCCCAATTAAGATGGTTTGGCCATGTCTGCAGAATGGGAGAACATCGGATACCACGACAAGCATGGGAAACAAAGAGCCAGGGATCCAGACCCCCAGGACGACCCAGAGTCCGCTGGGAGGACAACATTAGAAAATCTTTGCAGGCCCGAGGACTAGAATCGAACCAGGACAGCAGGAAGAAACCGATCGGATAGTCTGGCGCTCTCTCCTTCAAACCTCTACATCTCACGGTAGAAGGGGAACGACTAAGTAAGTAAGTAATCTGTAACTGTAAAGCTATAGTTGATTTAATCCCTATTGAGTGAAGTGTATGCCTACACCCGTATGATTCATATTGCTCTAAAGACATGACCAGACAGAGCTGTTAGATTAAGATTTTGCTAAATTACCTTCAGCTTTGGGCTCAGAAATACGAGCGAAAATATATTACTTCACAGAAGGAGCAGGAGAATAATAAGCTCATGGCAGCTTAGATGATCTCAGTTGCTATGCTTCTTTTCTTTAAAATCCTGTGTGACTCCTTTTTTTATCTCTGCAAAGAGTAATCTGGAGGGAATATGGATACTTTTGAAGACTCTCATTAGTTAGTTTCTAAGTAAGGCCATTGTTAGACCATTAATGCAAAACAGGAGAGACAATCCTGCCACATAGTTCTAAAACTGGATATCTATGCCACAACCGAAACCAAAAGCAGAATGCTGTATGAATAAACAATATAGCATTGGAAGAAGTCCTCACTAAGTGCAACGTTTACCTGCGTCACCCGGCACGTCACTTGATAAGATTGTGTTGACGAGAGAGCCAATGAAAGAACACGTCAATGTCATTTTTAAACAATGTTTTTGTCTGGACACACATTGTTGTGAAACTTTTATCGGTGTCTCTTTTAGTCTTTTTTTTAATAATAATTTTTATCAAATTTACATAGAGCTATGTTCAAGGGTGTTGCGAAGTCGATGAACCTGAGATATGGATTGTGTGTTCTCTAGCTGATGAAGCACAGATATAAATATTTGTCAAATAGATTCAGTAAAGAATACATATCTTTTTCACTTATTCATTCATAACCCTCCACTCCCAAAGGAGCATAGGCCTTCAACAAACACATGCCAAGTCATCCTGTCACGTGCCATCACGTTCTCCTCATCCTTTTCACACCTGTTTCCAGCTCTCTTCTCTGTGTGCTTCTTTGTCTACCTCTGCCTCTCTTGCCCTGGGGTTCAAGAACAAGGACTGTCTTGAAATGCTATCAACAGGTTTCCTCAGTGTGTCCTATCCATTGCCATCGTCTTCTTCTCATCTCTTGTTCCACTGGCACTTGTCTAGTTCTTGTCATCAGTTCCACGTTGGTAACCTTGTCATACCATTTTAATCCCTCTATTCTACGCAAGCACCCATTTATGAAAATCTGTAGCTTTTTGGTTGTTGTCTTTGTTGTTCTCCATGTCTCCGAGCCATACAATAGGACTGACTTCACATTTGAGTTGAAGATTCTTATTTTCGTGTTGGATCCGATTTCTCTTGATCTCCATGTATTTCCCAATGCAATGGAAGCTCCTCTTGCTTTTTTGTATTCTTAGTTTGATATCACTGCCTGTCCCTCCAACTTTGTCTATATTGCTGCCAAGATATTGTACGATTCTACATCTTGTATTGGTGTTTCTTCAAGGTCAACCCTGTTATCATTACCTGCATTTATTCTCATTATTTTTGTCTTTTCCCTGTGTATTTTCAGACCCAATTGCTGTGACCTCTCATCGAGTGTTTTCAATTTGTCCTGCATCTGATTACGGTTATGGGACAGAAGGGCCAAGTCATCAGCAAAATCCAGATCATCCAACTGCTTAGTCAGAGTCCACTGGATTCCATTTCTGTTGTGTGTTGTCGATGTTCTCATAACCCAGTCTATTGCTAGTAAGAAAAGAAATGGAGACAAGAGGCATCCCTGTCGCACTCCTGTTCTTATCCCAAACGGTTCTGTAAGCTGTCCTTCATGAAGAACTCTGCATGTCATGTCTTCATATGTTTTCTTTATTAAATTAATGATCTTCAGGGGAACTTCATAATATCTCATCAGTTTCCAAAGTGATTCTCTGTCTACACTGTCAAACGCCTTTTCGTAGTCCACAAATCCATTGTATAGTGGTAAATTCCATTCCAGACTTTGTTCAACTATTATTCTCAAAGTGGCTGTCTGGTCTGTACAGGATCTGTTTTGTCGAAAGCCTGCATGTTCATCTCACAGTTTCTTGTCTATGGACTCTTTTAATCTCTTGAGGATGATCCTGTTTAATACATCTCCTGGCATTGATAGTAACATTATTCCTCTATAATTTTTGCACTCTTGTAAATTTTCCTTCTTAGCGAACTTAACCAGATATCCTTCCTTCCATTCTACTGGCATCTCTCCCTTTTCCCAGTCTTTACCAAGTAATTTATATAATATCTCTGTAGGCGTGTCGATATCTGCTTTTATGGCCTCTGCTGGAATGCCATCAATCAGTTCCAGCCGCTTTTCCATCTCTTAGAAGCTTAATGGCTTTATTTATTTCTTCCTTCGTTGGTCTTTCACCGTTAATCTCCTTCTGCTGGCTGGATGTCCGGGGGGGGGGGGGGTGTTTGTGGAGCTGGTCTATTGAGAAGGTCCTCAAAATATTCTGTCCACCTCTTCATTTGCTCTTGTAGATTGCTGAGCAGTTTTCATTCTAGTCTTTTATGAGGCAACTTGTTTGCTTTTATTTTCCTGTTAGCTTCTTTGTGCTGTTGTACAGTTCTCTCATATTTCCTTTGGCTGCAGCATCTTCTACCACTCTTGCCAACTCCTCAATATACTTCCTCTTGTCTTTTTTTGATACTTCTTTTGATATAATTTAAGAAAGTTGAACTTAGAGAAAAGCAAGACTGTAAAAAATGGAGGTGGAGCATACATGCCATTATTGTAATTGTAACGTTGAGAATATGTACCTAGTGTTTATTAAAGTTTCGCAATATCGTCTAAGCCAAGAAGTTTCTCCAGTTAATACCAGTTCGTTCCATGATTTCTCAACGTTATTCAATATTTGAATAATTTGAAAGGAGAAAGGTTCAGACACGAAGAGTGGTTACCATAATATTTGACATTCTAAACCAAATCAAAAGTATGGAGAACCAAGTCAAAATACACGAATTATCACATCTTTTTTAAACAACAATGAACCCTAGACCGAGCTAAAATTCGGGCAAATTCTCCATCCCTTAACGACCACAAAAGCACTGGAATGTCATGTATACAGAAACGTGAAAAAGAAGCCGCTGAAAATAGTGCGGCGTTAATTTTCGAATAACAGTGTGAATTAGTCCCTGTCCTGCCCGTCCATTCTAGAAAACCAAGTATTTCCATTAGTATATAGTCTTGCACATTTTTGTGCGAAATAAAACTATGTGAGGCTAACTGAAGGTGTGCCTAACAGGATAATGTCACTTTTTGTACCAATCAGTTGTTGATCTTCTCTTGCCGAGTTGGTTCTTCCATTTTTTATTTCTAACCAGCGGCACTCGAGCTTTCCAGCTCTTTTGGCCCAATGACATGTTATTGCGAGGCTGGGGGGTCAGTGGACTTTCCTTCCAACCCGGTCAGGAGCTTCGCTCCTTCCCATCCACACGGAATTTATATGCAGGAGCCGTTCAGGTTATTCAGTCAAATGTCCGGTCGTAAACATTCCTTCAAACGCTGACGCCCGGGTGTGAACCATGAAAACCTGGTCGCCAGTACAACGCTGTAGCCATTACGTGCGGTTCTTCCATTATCAGTCCCCTCAGTGTCACATCTCTTTACTAAGGCTGCTTTATGACAGACTCCTATGCTTCCCCCTTCTACTAGGTTCATTATTATTACATTTTTAGAGCTCCTTACAGAGCAAGGTAGCCACCTCTGAAGCTGGTGTCCGTGCAGTCAGCTTGCGCTAAGCATTTATATTCGCCAGCAGCGGTGGTTCTATGTATTAACTGTTTCTTAGATATTTCGGGGTCAGAGTGGCTAAGGTGTAAGCCGTCCGCCTTTAAGTCTAAAGGTACCCGAACTCGCTCCAAGTAGAAGGTACATAACTGACGAAACGTTTTTTTCAAACCCATGGTTCCATACTCTGTCTGATATCCCGGGTAGTGAGATAAGATGCCTAGCCTTCTCGGATAAGTTCGAAATATAGGAGGTCCCGTATGCAAGTTGTGTGACAGGGGAGTAGCACTATTTATACATGTGTGGCTGTTAGATAATATTCATTAGTCATATGTCACCATTTTGCATTATGTTTTGGTGATTGTTATGGGAATCCTCGAGTGTAACTGGATACCACCAGAGCTGTTGGTACCCGAATGAAAGATGATTGCAACCCAAGCTCTTAGTACTCACAGCAGGCTGTCACGTTATCTATTCTCCCTTGACACCTTTCACTACGACATGCTTAACCAAATGACTTCACTGGTTTTATAAACAATCCGTTTTATTTACAAGTCCAACTGGACTATAAGGTTCATGTAATGGACATAACATATAACCTGGGGGGGGGGGGGGGGGACTAAAAACGGTCAGGGTATCACATCCACAAAAGAGCATTGTACCTTGTTTAAAAACGGACAAGTCTCCAATGAAAATACTGGTTCCATGTCATTTTGTAAAACAATGGCGGTCTTCTACGGGAACCACTTTGTAAGCTCATAGATAAAAAGTTGATCAAAATGATTTCACAACACCATAACTGGGGCGTTAAAAACCCCGTATAAAAATTCTTGCCGACATAATTATCATGACTTAAGTCGTTTGAAAAAAGGTTACACTTGGCAGAAAGGGATAAGTTCCCGACTTTTTAACAAAGGAAAACTCACCGATCTGCAAGACTCATGTGGTCACGCTCGCAAGCTAGTTCTAGACTGTATAAAAAAAACACTCCAGGCTCCGTTGCAAAATCTTTCTGCGCACCCTCAAGTGACAACAATGCCTATCACTATTGCCTAGTGATTAAGGGTAGCTAACAATGAATTTTTATTAGTTATCTTACTATTTATTTCTAAGAGTTAAAATCTTTTCTTTGGACCAGTAAGTATATACTTGCTAAGGTCTTTCGGACTTTATTTATAATACTAAATGTTGTTAACTTGCTGTTTAGTTTATTCGCCGTTACTGTACCATACGGCCTGGGGCCTAAACAAAAATGTATCTTGAGGGGAGACATTTTCGTACTATCTAACCTAAAATCTAAAACTAAAAATTTACTTCCTAAAAACACAAGAAGTATATTAATCAAGACATCATATAAAAAAAAAAACATTGGTGGGGAAAATTAGTGTGAAAAACAGTAAATTCCCTTCATGAGAAAATACCTTACAAACACGTGGACCTTAATAAAACTATAGGCGCTCATTATGTAATATGGTAAGTGAACAAATGAAACTATCACGTAGGGATATTGTGGGGAAGGAAGCGGTATTAATACTATGATGTATATCGAAAAGTAAACTCAAAAAACATTATCAACAACTGTTGACGGAACATGTATATCAAAAGTTAAAAAAAAAAAACTTATCATGTGATAAGTATAGGCAATCCAACGGTCAAGAAATTCGTACATAAAAATACATAAATGGAAATCAAGTGGGAGGTGTCTTATAGTGCATGTGGAAGTGTAGATGATATATGTAATTGTAAAAAATGAATGTGAAGGTCTGTGAAACGAAATGTGGTGATCAGTGTTTGTGATATGTGAAAAAACAATCTCTGTGCTTTATCAAAATAGCCAAATACTTATAAAAAGAAATCTAATATCTGTGTGTACATTAATACCATGTCCTGATTTCTCAGAGTTAAGAAAAAATTTAACTAAATGTTGTTAAACGTTATTCTGCATAAAGATTTGATGTGCAGTCCAATTAGAATTAAACAGCCTGTATAACATATTATTTTACAATTATAAAGACTCGCATTTAGGACATGGTGTATGAGCTGTGGATTGGATTGTCTGTGATTCGTACGTAACGTGTAAATTGCGAAAGGCCTGTGAGATGTTTGTCATCACAGAGGAAGACCCCCCCAAAAAAACTGTAGCATGAACCAATGAACAAAGTGTACTATAACTCAGCTCTATGATAATCTACTTACAGTATTTAAAAAACTAGTTTGCCAGGCAACTAAAGTTACTTGTAACCTGAAATGTCCACTCTAAACTCAACATGGGTCGATAAAAACACATAAAAATGATAGTTGTAATACAATGTAAGTAATTAATAATCTCATTGATTTTATAACTGACTGGATTAGTAGCTAAACGAGCACATAGTATCTTGCAAATCCGTCTGTAGGTGGCCATAAGGAAGTGGAACAAGAGTAATCGACCCAACTAGATGAGTGGAGTCGGATTACGTCCATGATCTTCATACAAAGAGTGCTGCAAACAACACGTTCAACAAAAGATTGCTGGCGGGATGGGGGTGTGGACTATTATCGCACAAGTGGCAATGGAACAAAAGAATGAGTTGTAAACAAAAACTCATTATCATTCCTGAAAAAAGACCTTTTATAAAAAAAACAACTTATAAATGTTAGTATTTGGCAAAGCACCATTCTGACCCACTTCTAGAAGTGCAACACTCTCAGTGATTATAAGCGGCTAGAGATTCATTTTGGGGGTTGTCTGTGTGGGAAGTAGGTTCGTGTAAGTAAGAGCGAGCTCGACGGGTGTACATCAAGGTACGAGGATGTGTACCAACCCGGAGAGAGAGGTGGGTGCAATTTTCGAACGTTTTCTTTCCTTTCCTTCGAACTCCGCTGCCGTACCGTGTTCCTTTGAAGGTCTTAATCCTAGCTTCTGACAATAATGGGAGCTGAAATCAGTGGAGTGGGACGAATGAGCAATGAACTTTAATAAACAGCGCAACGAATAGGGATGAATAGTGAGTCAATTTCAATATCAGAATTGATATCTTCAGGACACGTGATGAGCGGTGGTATTAGTGTTCAGAAAGTATTTATATCTCTCTCCTCCATGATTCCCGGTATTTTTTAGTCTTCCGCTTGTGAGTTGTGGCAGAGGAATCAGTCTGGTTATCTGGTGTAAGGTGGTTGAAATGGAATCGGAGACGAGGTTTCATGTTGGAGTGTTTTTTTTGTCGGAGTAGAATATTCATCTTTCGATTCTGTGGTTCAGTTAAAGACTTCGTAACCGAGCATATGACGGTTGTGGGGTGGTTTGGTTGTATCCTCTGGTCGTAATTCTTTGTAATGGTAATGTGCCGTTCTTTCCTCGGATGAAGTTTCTCGTTTCCTTTCTATTACGGATTCAATCAACGACACGAGGTCGGCCACATCATCACGAGCTTCTTCAACGGGCCTTCTCCGAAACGATGTATAGGGAATATCGGCATAGAGGAATGGATTCGTCAATCGCTTGGAAGCAATGGAATTGAGTTGGAAGATCGTATAATGTGTGAAAAGATATCGGAAGAAGAGTAGTTTTTTCTGACAGGACTCATAGATTTCATACTAGTGTTGGAAAACAGTACTGTGTTCATCTAACTTATCTGAGATGCTGAGCTTTGGTGTATGGTATTAGTCTTGCAAGTTCAACTTAGGTCTCTGGTTCTTACACAATTGATTTCTGCTCGGTCAGTATTCTTCAGTTCGTGGTTCTTTTGTTTTTACACCTTTGATTTTGACACAGTGTCCACTTTCTGTCTTGACATTGAAATTATTAACTTCGAAGAACTTTCTAGCTTTTATATCTTGAAGGAAATTTCGAACTGCTACTCTACTGCTTCTTTTATTTAAGGATTTCCAGTGTCTAGGTTGTCCACGAAAGTAGTTGATGTGAGGGTGGTGGTGAGGATTGCTATGTCTAGATTGTCCACGTGAGTAATTGGCGTGAGGTAGGTGGTGAGAAGTGCCTTGTGGTTGTTGTGTGTGGGACGGAATCTGGTCACAATTCCGTGCAATATGTCCAAGCATCTCACAATTATAACAAGTAATAGGTGTTACATTGTGTATTTGTGGCAACCGTGAAGTCGTCGGAGCATTGCGTCTATCATAATGTCCGCCATCATTCCTGTGGAAAGTATTGTGACTGTGTAGGTTACGATGTTGTGCATCCTGTGAATAAGATGGGTACCGTAAATCATTGTTGTTTGTGCGTCTCCTCCATTGATGTCGAAAGTGGTCTACTTCCATCGGTTCTGCAAAATAGTCTGATCTTGGTTCTCGTTTAATGCGTTGATGAAAACGTTTTCTTACATGTTCTTCGTAGACTGCTGTCTAAAGCGTTTCCGTGATAGATTTTGAATCTTTTCTTAAAAGGTGGAGTTTTAGGTTATCTGCCCAGAGACCATCGATGAAGATTCCGAAATTCTTCGGAAGGAATTGATGCAACAAGGAAAGCATCCTCGGCTAGATTTAGTAAGCGATCCCCAAACATTTGAACGGGTTCATTACGCTCCTGTTTAATCTTCCTAAGACGTGTCCACGCGTGCGTTGAATCGGATATGTTAGAGTAACGATTCACCAACTCTTTTCGAAGGCTATCAAATGTTTCATCTGGAAAAGCTTTACTTCTTCGGCCGTAAGAAATCTGTAACAAGTCCATCTGAAGATAAAAATGCAATCCGTTTCCGATCCGAATCTGAGGCTGAGTCAATCAACGATGCAAATTTGTCCATGTCTACCAACCATTTTCTAAAAAGTGTGGGATCT